>CM022300.1:328353378-328826709 GCA_011799875.1 Thinopyrum elongatum | reverse complement strand
CACAAGCAGCGCTCTACCTAGGCTCAGCAGAGGGGTCAGCAAGCCGGACTAACCTACTGCACCAGGTGGTCTCGGCCATCGCCCTGGGACCTCTCGGCGTTGGTGGCTGGCCGGGGGGTGCAGGCGCGCAACTGAAACCTCGCCAGTGTGAAGTATACCAGCCTCCCCAATCGCACGATAACACCGCACGTGGAGCGTGACTTGATAAAGCTTTTGGAGAAACGTACCTCGCAGAGGGTCCCCATTACCATAACCCCGTGGTGGTAGTGCGTATTAGGGCACGTCGACCCACTCAGATCACACACCCAAATCCGATCAGCTCATTTAGTAACAAGCGGAATAAATTCCGAGTTTCTGAAGTCCGCCACAGTACCACACTCGAGTGCCCTTCCTGGAACACTCGACAACATAGATCCCGAGCGGGTACCCACCAGGGTGGACCGCCTATGACAAAGGTCAGTAACCGTGTGGTCATAATCATCAGGCGGAACGGATGAGGTACACCCTCGAGGTTCCACACTGAGGGGTGCACGACAGAGTCGGTATCGGACCTGGAGAAAGGAGGAATCACCCCTATGACCACGACCGAACAAGCTATGTGCCAGTGTATTCATCGGAGTGCATTACGAGGGGTATCACCTCGCAATCGATAGTAACTAAGCAGGTCGTACAACTAAGGGGGATGTGAAGTGGAGCGGTCTGTCTCTGATACGACGACACGTGATCGAGTCGTCGATGAACAAGCAGGGGCGACAAAAGTTAGGTGGTGGGGTCACAGATGGTTCAACCAACCTATACTAAACAGTTTATCATAGGCAGGTAAGTAGCAATGAACAGGTTTACACAGCAGGCTATGCATCAGAATAGGAGAATACATTAACAGTAGCAAAATCTAATGCAAGCAGGAGAATAGAAATGGGCGATATCGGGAATGCTCAAGGGGGGGGGGCTTGCCTGGTTTGCTTGGCAAGAGAGGGAGGTCGTCAACGGGCTGCTCGTCGAGGTAGAGTAGTCGTAACATGGTGCAGCGTCGTCGGCTCGGCGTGCTATCGAGAGAGAAGGAGGGGAGAGAAAACAATAATTTCACGGCAATAATGCAAATAATATGTATGACATGCCTAAATGATATGCCGGGGTGTTCTACTGACCTAACTAAATGATTTAGTTAATTTAGGAATTTATTCGGATTTATTAATTAGGGTTTGGACACTATTCATTTATCGAAATCGCGTCTAATTGTTCAACGCTCTTATAGTTGCGGGCGTCTGACGGGAATACGAGGGGCGTATCCGGGTTGATCGTCGTTCTGAGCAAGTTTCATGTATAAAATATTTTCATCGGAGTTACGGTTTATTTAATATGATTTTAAAGTTTATTAATTCTGAAATTTAATTAATTATTTAATTCAACATTATCCGAACAGTGCTGATGATGACATAGCAATGACCTCATGCTGATGGAGCGGTTAATTAAGTTAATTACTAATTACTGTTAATTAACACTAATTAGTTAATTAGATTAACCTAATAGGATTAATTAACTAATTAATTAATTAATTATTTTATTATTTAATTATTTATTTTATTTCTTTTTTGAAACGTTTTAGGGCGGGGCCCGTTGCATGGCTAGGGGTTCGGGGCCCAGGGCAGTGGCCAAGCCACAGGCGCGGGCGCGGGGGAGGCGGTGGCGAGTGAGATGGGGACGCGGGGACGAAATGGAAGCGGCCAGTACGGGCCAAGGACGAGGGGGGGGGTGGGCGGTGGTGCGCGAGCACACGGCGAGCGGCGGGCGGCGCGGCGGCGCGGGCGTCGCGTGCGCGGAGGCGGCGAGTGCGGGGAGGCGCGGACGTTAGCAACATAGCGGCGCAGGGCGACGGAGCGGGCGAGAGGGGTGGGGGGCGAGGGGGCTCTCGGTGCGCTGGGGTGTGCGCGGCGCGCGGGCGTTGGGGCGGCAGCGCGGGCGTGCGGGCCGAGCGCGGGCGAGACGGGGCGGCGCGTGGCGAGCGGCGCGATGAGGGAGGGAGAGGAGAGGCCGGGGGCCTCACCGGGTTCGTAGGGAGCGGGCGCAGCGGGCTCGAGCTTGAGGGGGACGGCGACGAGGAGAAGCAGGCGGCGTCGGTTGTCGGCGCGTCGAGGGGAGCGGAGAGCGAGCGCGCAGGCTCGGGGGGTGGGCGCGATGGCGAGGAGGGGCTCGGTGGTGGAGGCGGAGACGACGGCGAGGTGGAGACGGGGTAGCCGGCGACGAGGCGACGGCGTTGGGCGTCGGCGGCGGGGGAGGACGGGATCGGGGATCCGATCCAGATGGAGGGGGGAGGAGAAAGCGAGGGGGGGGAGTCGGCTAGGGTTCGGCATGCTGGGGGGGTAGGTATAGGCCGGGGGGGGGGCGCAGGTGGGCCGCGCTGGGCTTCGGCCCAGTTGGGCCGTGGGGGGGGGGTTGCTCTTTTTTCTTCTTCTCTGTTTTCTATTTCTTTTCCTTTTCTTTTCTTTATTTTTCCCTTTACTCTGTAGTAAATAGCTAGGCCTCAAATGGTTTTTTGTAAAACATGAGACCTAGTTCATAAATAAAGTGCATTATTCCCTCACACCTAAAATGTTTGGACAAAATATAATTCCATATTTATTTCAGATTTAATAAATGGTTATAAATATTATCTTTATCCACTGTTTGAGGGTGTTCGAGTCACTTATCCAATTCCAATGATGTTGGTTTCAATTTTAGATAGCCTCTGAATATTTGTTATTTATCTGACATTTTAGTTCTATGTTGGACAACTTATATTCCACTTTCGTTTAAATTTGAATTTGACTTAGGAGTTGAAATGCAATGTGATGCTAATGATGATTATGCACTGTTGATCATGCTAACATGTCATTATCAAAAGTGATTACTGTTGCTAATCACCGGGGGTGGTTACAACTCTCCTCATCTATTAAGAATTTCGTCCCGAGAATAGAGGAAGACTGAAAGAAAGAGGGGTATTCTTCGCGAGACGATCCTCGCGTTCCAAGTGGCTTCATCTTCAGAATGATTTGAACACTGAACCTTGAGAACTTGATTGACTTTTGACGTGTTCGACGCTCAGCTTGATCAAGAATACGGATGGGAATTCTGGATATGACGATACTTCCCGTAATTCAAGCACTTCATGATCCACAGCTCGAATAGATCCTTGAAGCAGCGACGGAGTTGGGATACATGAAAGACATCATGTACTGTGAAAGATTTGGCGGCAATTCCAATTGATATGCCACTTCTCCTCGACGGCAAGAATACGGAACGGGCCATGTAGCGTGGAGCTAACTTGCCTTTGATTCCGAACAATGAGTGCCTTTCAATGGAGTGACACGAAGGTAAGCTTGTTCGCCAAGTTTGATAGACCATTTCCTGGTGCTTACGGTCATAGTTGCTCTTCTGACGAGACTGAGCAGATTTCAAATGTTCACGAACAATGCGGACTTGTTCTTCAGCTTGCCGAATAATGTCCGGTCCGACGAGTGAGCTTCCCCAGTTTCTGACCATTCAGAGGGGTTCGACACTTACGTCCATATAGAACTTCAAACGGTGGCCATCTTCAGACTAGCTTGATAGCTATTGTTGTAAGAGAATTCGGCATACGGGAGAGATTCCTCCCATTTCTTACCAAAGCTGGAACGCAAGCTCGAAGCATATCTTCGAGCACTGATTAACTCGTTCAACTTGACCCTGTGACTGAGGGTGAAAAGCGGTGCTGAAAGACAGATGAGTTCCCATAGCTTCTTGGAAACTATTCCAGAATCTGGAGGTGAAGAGGCTGCCACGATCAGAACTGATCTCCAACGGAACACCGTGGAGTGACACACATGGGAAACATACAAGTCGCTATCTGGCTAGCAGGATTGTCTCCTTAACAGGCAGAAAGTGAGCAACCTTGGAGATCGGTCAATGACGACAAAAATGCATCAGACCCTTCTGAGATCTGGAAAACCAGTAATGAAATCCATTTGGACCTTGTCCATTTCCATTCAGGAATTTCCAGGGGTTGCAGAGTTCCTGCGGCCTTTGATGTTGAGCTTTAACGCGCGCGGCAAACGTCAACTCAGAAACAATAACGAGCAATGTCTCGCTTCATATTAGGCCACCAGTATCTCTGACAAATGTCACGGTACAATCTTTGTGCTACCAGTGATGAATTGACAGAGGAGTGTCTGAGCTTCACATATAACATGTTCTTCTCATCCTTGAACTTGTACGAAGAGACGGTGTTGGAAAAATAGGATCCCATCATATCAAGAGGAACTCCGACGGTTTTCCTTCTCGGAGGTATCGCTTGATCTTTTCAACTTCAGTGTCATACCTTTGCAAACCTTAATGCCGTGTTAAATCTGGTTCGACAACCAGGGTATTGAGAATACCCTGTGGAACAATATGGAGGTTCAATTGCAAAGCTCTTCATGGAGAAGAGGTTGTGTTTCTTGAACCATAAGATTGTTGCTATAGGACTTGCGACTCAAAGCATCGGCATTACATTAGCCTTGCCGGGGGTATATGAAATATTCATATCATAATCGGCAATTGTTTCGAGCCATCTTTGTTGAGGAAGGTTCAGATCTGGTTGAGTATATAAATACTTCAAGCTTTGGTGATCCGTGTATATCTCGCAACGGTTACCGAGAAGGTAATGTCGCCATAGCTTCAAGGCATAGATAACCGCAGAAAGTTCAAGATCATGCACGGGATAATTTTCTTCATGAGGACGCAATTGGGGAGCATAAGCAATCACTTGCGCTCGCATTAGGACAAGCCTAATCTTGACAGAGATGCATCACAGTATATCACGAAATCCTTTTGGGAATCGGGGGTGCTAGTACTGGGGCAGATGTCAATTTATCTTTTAGTGTCTGAAAAGCTTTCTTGACATTTTTCTGTCCACTCAAATATTAACACCTTTGTGAGCAGATTTGTCAATGGTTTGCAATCTTGGAAAAGTTCTCAACGAATCGACGGCAATAACTAGCGAGTCCGAGAAAACTTCTGACTTGCTTAACATTCTTTGGGGGATCCAGTCGAGAATAGCCTGAAACTCGTTCGGGGTTAACAGCAATCCCATCCTTGAAATCACATGTCAAGTAAGTAACTTCAGGAAGCCAAATTCGCATTTGGAATACTTGGCAATACAACTGGTGTTCGGCGCCTTTCTAGAACAAGGCAGAGATGTTCACATGTTCCTCTTTATTCTTAGAATAGACAAGAATATCAATCTAGATATACCATGACGAATTTGTGAGGTAATCATGAAATATAATTCATCAGAGGGAGAATGTAGCTGGGGCATTCGTTAGGCCAAATGACATGACGGTGTATTCATAGGAGCCATAACGAGTGACGAATGCAGTCTTGGGAATGTCCTCTTCACGGACACGGATCTGGTGATAACCCAACCTCGGTGAGTTTAGAGAACACCGACGATCGATCAACTTGCTGGATCCTACTCTCTGTGTGCACTCTGATGACAGATCCGGTCATATCGAACGACAACTCGGAGTAAATTCAAACTCGGAGGAGAGAAAGGTTAAACAAAACAATGGAAAGGAAAATGATTACAGACTAATCAGATCAATATCAGGGAAATCGCACAGATATCCAGCTCTCCGGGTGGACGAGAATTACGAGATCCTAAGTGTTGGCGGTTAGTAAAATTTATTTAACCCGAGTAGAAGAGAGATCAGAGTCCCAGAGTATAGACAGGAATAAAAGATCCTAAACCACCCAGTTGGCGACGTGGGCCGTAAGCCACACAGCCAAGTTAGTAAATTAGTTTTCGGTTTCTCAGACTCAACTTCGGCCAAGGAATTTGGAGGGGGGCTTCCTACAGGCAGTCGGCTCTGATACCAACTGTGACGGCCCCGGTTCAATCGTACACTAATCATACACGCAAACGTGTACGATCAAGCCAGGAACTCACGGGAGATATCACAAACACAATCTAAAACAATAAATGGAGGTCCACAATATTACAGACCAGGGATCCGAAGATCCGAATACATAAGTCAGTCATACATAATATCTGGGTACAGACATAGAGACAAGTTTTGCCTTAAGAAGGCTAGCACAAACAGCGACTAGATCGAAAGGCGTTGGCCTCCTGCCTGGGAGCCTCCGATCCTACTCCTGGTCAGCTGGCTCAATCCAGTAGTACGTGCCCTCTGGACCCGCCTGCAGTGGGCCGGTGGTGGTGTCTGGCTCCTGGACTCCATCGTCTGGTGTATCATCAAGGTGGGGTATATGGGGGAAAGAGAAAATAAAGCAACCGTGAGTACTCATCCGAAGTACTCAGCAAGCAAGGATATATACTACCTATGCAACATTATCAATGGAGAAAAGGCTGTATATGTGGACTGGGCTGCAGAAATGCCAGAATAGAGAGAAAGGCCTAGTCCTATCGAAGACTAGCATCTCAAACATTTCTCAAAGCCATCATCTTGCAGCAGTAGAAGAGAGTAGAATAGCATTTATTTAGCAAACATGTTGAAGTACAGCTCAAAGATCCTTCCTCGACTCCCAGCGAGAAAGTATCCCGAAGCTTCAATTAAGTAACAAGTATCAATTTAAGGTAGATCGGGGTACACAAACTGAGCGTCCTTTACCGTTGGACGGCTATCGATAGAAGATTCATCCCTGCAGGGGTGCACATACTGTTACCCAACACGCTCGATCAACTCTGGCGGACATACTTGTGGGTATGCCGTCCTCGGAAGATCAACACGAAAGCAGCGCTCTACCTAGGCTCAGCGAGAGGTCAGCACGCCGGACTACCTATGCACCCAGGGGTCTCGGGCCATCGCCCTGGGCACCCTGCGCATTGCGTGGCTGGCCGGGGTGCAGGCGCGACACTGAACTCGCCAGTGTAAGTATCCAGCCCAACTCCCGACGATCAGCCCGCACGGTGAATCGTGACGTCTGATAAGCTTTCGGAGAAACGTACATCGAGAGGGCCCCATAACCATAATCCCGGTGGGTAGTGCGTATAGGGCACGTCGACCACTCAGATCACACACCCAAATCCGATCAGCTCATTTAGTAACAAGCGGAAACATTCAGAGTTTCTGAGCTCGCCACAGTACCAACACTCGAGTGCCCTTCCGGACACTCGACAACATAGATCCCCAGCGGGTACCCACCAGGTGGACCCGCCCTGTGACAAAGGTCAGTAACCGTGTGGTCATATCATCAGGGTGAACGTATGAGGTATCACCCTCGAGGTTCACACTGAGGGGTTGCACGACAGAGTCGTATCGGACATGGAGAAGGAGGAATCACCCTCGATGACCAACGACCGAACAGTATGCTGCAGAGTATTCATCAGGAGTGCGTTACGAGGTATCAACCCTCGCACTCGATAGTAACAGCAGAGTCGTACAACTAAGGGGATGTGAAGTGAGGCGTCTGTCTCTGATCGACGATCACGTTGATCGAGTCGTCGATGAACAAGCAGGGGCGACAAAAGTAAGGTGGTGGGGTCACAGATGGTTCATACCAACCTATACAAACAGTATCATAGCAGGTAAGGTAGCAATGAACAGGTTACAACGCAGGCTATGCATCAGAATAGGAGCAACATTAACAGTAGCAAAATCTAATGCAAGCAGGAGAATAGAATGGGCGATATCTGGAATGCTCAAGGGGGGGGGGGGGGGGGGCTTGCCTGGTGTTGCTCTGGCAGAGAGGGAGGTCGTCAACGGGCGCTCGTCGGTAGAGTAGTCGTAACCTGGTGCAGCGCGTCGGTCTCGGCGTCTATCGAGAGAGAAGGAGGGGGAGAGAAATAATAATTTCACGGCAATAATGCAAACAATATGTATGACAATGCAAATGATATGCCGGGGTGTTCTACTGCCTACATAAATGATTTAGTAATTTAGGAATTATTCGGATTTATTTAATTAGGGTGGAACACTATTCATTTATCGAAATCGGTTCTAATTGTTCAACGTTCTTATAGTTGCGGGCGTCTGACGGGAATACAGAGGGCGTATCCGGGTTCGTATCGTCGTTCTGAGCAAGTTTCATGTATAAATATTTTCATCGGAGTTTACGGTTTATTTATATGTTTTCTAAGTTTTTTATTAATTTCTGAAATTTAATTAATTATTTAATTCAACATTATCCGAAACAGTGTTGATGATGGACATAGCATGACCTCATGCTGATGTCAGCGGTTAATTTAGTTAATTACTAATACGGTTTTATTAACACTAATTAGTTATTAGATACTAATCAGATTATTACTAATTAATTAACTAATTAATTATTAATTATTTAATTATTTATTTTTATTTTTTTTTTTGAAACGTTTTAGGGCGGGGCCCGTTGTCAGTGGCTAGGGGTCGGGGCCCAGCGGCAGTGGCCCAAGCCCAGGCCGGGGCGACGGGCGAGGGGGCGGGGCTGGGGGCGATAACGAGGGAAGGGAGGAGTAAGGATAGGGGGGGGCTCGGGCGTGGGCCGACAAGGGAAAGGGAGAGAGGGCGGGCGATGGGGAGAGCAGACGGCGGGGAGAGTGCGGGAGGTCGATGGAGGATACGACGGACCGAGGCGCATGCGTAGGGCGAGAGGGGGGGGCGCGGAGTCGGGGTTCGTTGCGGCGTCGTTGCCGCGGTCATTGTGCGGGCGCGCGGGCGTTGGGCGCGAGCGCGGGCGGTGCGGCCGATCGCGGGCGAGCCGGCGGAGCGTGTGCAGAGCGCGTTGAGGGGAGGGGAGAGAGAGAGGGGGGCCTCACAGGGGTTCGTAGGGAGCGGGGGGGCAGCGGGCTACGAGCTTGAGGGGGACGGCGACGGAGGAGAAAGAAGCACGGGCGGCGTGGTGTCGAGCGGGGAGAGGGCGCGGGGCCGAGCGATGCGACGCAGGCTCGTGGGTGCCGGGCGTCGATTGGCCGAGAGGGGTCGGGATGGGAGGCCGGAGACGACGGCGAGTGGAGGCGGTAGCGCCGACGAGGCGACGGCTGGGCCAGTCGGGCGGCGGGGCGGACGGGATCGGGGATCCCATCCAGATGGAGGGGGGAGAGGAAAGCGAGGGGGGGGAGTCGGCTAGGGTGCGGCCGGTGGGGGGGTGAGTATAGGCGGGTGGGGCGCAGGTGAGGCCGCCGGTGGGCTTCGCAAGGTGGGCCGTGGGCATAGGTTAGTCCGGCGTGCTGACCTCTCTGCTGAGCCTAGGTAGAGCGCTGCTTCGTGTTGATCTTCCGAGGACGGGCATTACCCAGCAAGTATGTCCGGCCAGAGTTGATCGAGCGTGTTGGGTAACAGTAGTGCACCCCTGCAGGGATGAATCTTCTATCGATAGCCGGTCCTACGGTAAAGGACGCTCAGTTTGTGTACCCCGATCTACTACTTAAATTGGATACTTGTTACTTAATTGAAGCTTCGGGATTACTTTCTCGCTGGGAGTCGAGGAAGGATCTTTGAGCTGTACTTCAACATGTTTGCTAAATAAAATGCTATTCTACTCTCTTCTACTGCTGCAAGATGATGGCTTTGAGAAGATGTTTGAAGATGCTAGTCTTCGATAGGACTAGGCCTTTCTCTCTATTCTGGCATTTCTGCAGCCCAGTCCACATATACAGCCTTTTCTCCATTGATAATGTTGCATAGGTAGTATAGATCCTTGCTTGCTGAGTACTTCGGATGAGTACTCACGGTTGCTTTATTTTCTCTTTTCCCCCATATACCCCACCTTGATGATACACCAGACGATGGAGTCCAGGAGCCAGACACCACCACCGGAGCCTACTGCCAGGCGGGTCCAGAGGGCACGTACTACTGGATTGAGCCAGCTGACCAGGAGTAGGATCGGAGGCTCCCAGGCAGGAGGCCAACGCCTTTCGATCTAGTGTCGCTGTTTGTGCTAGCCTTCTTAAGGCAAAACTTGTCTAACTATGTCTGTACCCAGATATTATTTGTATGACTGACTTATGTATTCGGATCTTCGGATCCCTGGTCTGTAATATTGTGGACCTCCATTTATTTGTGTTTAGAGTTGTGTTGTGATATCTTCCCGTGAGTCCCTGGGCTTGATCGTACACGTTTGCGTGTATGATTAGTGTACGATTGAACCGGGGCCGTCACAAGTTGGTATCAGAGCCGACTGCCTGTAGGAAGCCCCCCTCCAAATTCCTTGGCCGAAGTTGAGTCTAGAAACCGAAAAACTAATTTACTAACTTGGCTGTGTGGCTTACGGGCCCACGTCGCCAACTGGGTGGTATTAGGATCTTTTATTCCTCGTCTATACTCTGGGACTCTGATCTCTCTTCTACTCGGGTTAAATAAATTTTACTAACGCCAACACTTAGGATCTCGTAATTCTCGTCCACCCGGAGAGCTGGATATCTGTGCGATTTCCCTGATATTGATCTGATTAGTCTGATAATCATTTTCCTTTCCATTGTTTTGTTTAACCTTTCTCTCCGAGTTGAATTATACTCCGAGTTGTCGTTCGATATGACCGGATTCTGCATCAGAGTGCACACAGAGAGTAGGATCCAGCAAGTTGATCGATCGTCGGTGTTCTCTAAACTCGACCTGAGGTTGGGTTATCACCAGATCCGTGTCCGTGAAGAGGACATTCCCAAGACTGCATTCGTCACTCGTTATGGCTCCTATGAATACACCGTCATGTCATTTGGCCTAACGAATGCCCCAGCTACATTCTCCCGTCTGATGAATTATATATTCATGGATTACCTCGACAAATTCGTCATGGTATATCTAGATGATATTCTTGTCTATTCTAAGAATAAAGAGGAACATGCTGAACATCTCTGCCTTGTTCTAGAAAGGCTCCGAGAACACCAGTTGTATGCCAAGTATTCCAAATGCGAATTTTGGCTTCCTGAAGTAACTTACCTTGGACATGTGATTTCCAAGGATGGGATTGCTGTTAACCCCGAACGAGTTCAGGCTATTCTCGACTGGACTCCCCCAAAGAATGTTAAGCAAGTCAGAAGTTTTCTCGGACTCGCTAGTTATTGCCGTCGATTCGTTGAGAACTTTTCCAAGATTGCAAAACCATTGACAAATCTGCTTCACAAAGGTGTTAAATTTGAGTGGACAGAAAAATGTCAAGAAAGCTTTCAGACACTAAAAGATAAATTGACATCTGCCCCAGTACTAGCACCCCCGGATTCCCAAAAGGATTTCGTGATATACTGTGATGCATCTCGTCAAGGATTAGGCTGTGTCCTAATGCAAGAGCGCAAAGTGATTGCTTATGCCTCCCGACAATTGCGTCCTCATGAAGAAAATTATCCCGTGCATGATCTTGAACTTTCTGCGGTTATCTATGCCTTGAAGCTATGGCGACATTACCTTCTCGGTAACCGTTGCGAGATATACACGGATCACCAAAGCTTGAAGTATTTATATACTCAACCAGATCTGAACCTTCCTCAACAAAGATGGCTCGAAACAATTGCCGATTATGATATGAATATTTCATATACCCCCGGCAAGGCTAATGTAATGGCCGATGCTTTGAGTCGCAAGTCCTATAGCAACAATCTTATGGTTCAAGAAACACAACCTCTTCTCCATGAAGAGCTTTGCAAATTGAACCTCCATATTGTTCCACAGGGTTATCTCAATACCCTGGTTGTCGAACCAGATTTAGAACACGGCATTAAGGTTATGCAAAGGTATGACACTGAAGTTGAAAAGATCAAGCGATACCTCGAGAAAGGAAAACCGTCGGAGTTCCATCTTGATAATGATGGGATCCTATTTTTCCAACACCGTCTCTTCGTACCTAAGTTCAAGGATGAGAGAGAACATGTTATGATGGAAGCTCATGACACTCCTCTGTCAATTCATCCTGGTAGCACAAAGATGTACCGTGACATTTGTCAGAGATACTGGTGGCCTAATATGAAGCGAGACATTGCTCGTTATGTTTCTGAGTGTGACGTTTGCCGCCGCGTTAAAGCTCAACATCAAAGGCCCGCAGGAACTCTGCAACCCCTGGAAATTCCTGAATGGAAATGGGACAAGGTCCAAATGGATTTCATTACTGGTTTTCCCAGATCTCAGAAGGGTCATGATGCTATTTTTGTCGTCATTGACCGATTCTCCAAGGTTGCTCACTTTCTGCCTGTTAAGGAGACAATCACTGCTAGCCAGATAGCAGACTTGTATGTTTCCCGAATTGTGTCACTCCACGGTGTTCCGTTGGAGATCAGTTCTGATCGTGGCAGCCTCTTCACCTCCAGATTCTGGAATAGTTTCCAAGAAGCTATGGGAACTCATCTGTCTTTCAGCACCGCTTTTCACCCTCAGTCACAGGGTCAAGTTGAACGAGTTAATCAAGTGCTCGAAGATATGCTTCGAGCTTGCGTCATCTCCTTTGGTAAGAAATGGGAGGAATCTCTCCCGTATGCCGAATTCTCTTACAACAATAGCTATCAAGCTAGTCTGAAGATGGCACCGTTTGAAGTTCTATATGGACGTAAGTGTCGAACCCCTCTGAATTGGTCAGAAACTGGGGAACGCTCACTCGTCGGACCGGACATTATTCGGCAAGCTGAAGAACAAGTCCGCATTGTTCGTGAACATTTGAAATCTGCTCAGTCTCGTCAGAAGAGCAACTATGACCGTAAGCACCAGGAAATGGTCTATCAACTTGGCGAACAAGCTTACCTTCGTGTCACTCCATTGAAAGGCACTCATTGGTTCGGAATCAAAGGCAAGTTAGCTCCACGCTACATTGGCCCGTTCCGTATTCTTGCCCGTCGAGGAGAAGTGGCATATCAATTGGAATTGCCGCCAAATCTTTCACAAGTACATGATGTCTTTCATGTATCCCAACTCCGTCGCTGCTTCAAGGATCCTATTCGAGCTGTGGATCATGAAGTGCTTGAATTACGGGAAGATCTGTCATATCCAGAATATCCCATCCGTATTCTTGATCAAGCTGAGCGTCGAACACGTCAAAAGTCAATCAAGTTCCTCAAGGTTCAGTGGTCAAATCATTCTGAAGATGAAGCCACTTGGGAACGCGAGGATCGTCTTCGCGAAGAATACCCCTCTTTCTTTCAGTCTTCCTCTTAATTCTCGGGACGAGAATTCTTAATAGATGAGGAGAGTTGTAACACCCCCGGTGATTAGCAACAGTAATCACTTTTGATAATGACATGTTAGCATGATCGACAGTGCATAATCATCATTAGCATCATATTGCATTTCAACTCCTAAGTCAAATTCAAATTTAAATGAAAGTGGAATATAAAAGTTGTCCAACATAGGAGCTAAAATGTCAGATAAATAACAAATATTCCAGAGGCTATTCTAAAATTGAAACCAACATCATTGGAATTGGATAAGTGACTCGAACAACCTCAAACAGTGGATAAAGATAATATTTAGTAACCATTTATTAAATCTGAAATAAATATGGAATTATGTTTTGCCCACTCCAGCCGCCGCTGCCGCTCGTCCTCTCGCCTCTGCCTCCGCTCGCCGCGGCCACCCGCACGCGCGCGCGCCCCCACACCTCGCCCGCGCGCTCGTCCGCATCGCGCGCCGTGGCCCCGCGCTCACCACCGACCCGTCCAGCCGCGCCTCGCCGGCGCCCGTGGCCAGCGCCCGGGCGCACCCTGGACGCGCCCGCTCGGGCTGCGCCCACGCCCGCCCCGTGTGGCCGTATGGGCCACTGCCCGGTGGGCCCTGCCCCCCCTGTGCCGCTGACAGATGGGGCCCACCCCCCTAAAAACGATTTAAAAGAAATAGAAAATAAAAATAGAAATAAATAAAATGATTAATTAAATAATTAATTAGTTAATTAATTAGTTAATTAATCCTGATTAGGTTAATCTAATTAACTAATTAGTGTTAATTAATCAGTAATTAAATTAATTAAACCTAATTAACCTAACAGCCTATGACAGGTGGGACCCACCCTGTCAGGTGGCTGCTGACGTCAGCATGATGTCATGCTGACGTCATCAATCACTGTTTCGGATAATGTTGAATTAAATAATTAATTAAATTTCAGAAATTAATAAAAACTTTAGAAAATCATATCTTTTAAACTGTAACTCCGATGAAAATACTTTGTACATGAAACTTGCTCAGAACGACGATACGAACCCGGATACGCCCTCGGTATCTCCGTCAGATGCCCGCAACTATAAGAACGTTGAACAATTAGACCGATTTCGATAAATGAATAGTGTCCAACTTTAATTAAATAAATCCGAATAAATTCCTAAATTAACTAAATCATTTAGTTAGGCAGTAGAACACCCCGGCATATCATTTAGACATGTCATACATATTGTTTGCATATTTGCCGTGGAATTTATTGTTTCTCTCCCCCTCCTTCTCTCTCGATAGACGCCGAGACCGACGACGCTGCACCAGGTTACGACTACTCTACCGACGAGCAGCCCGTTGACGACCTCCCTCTCTTGCCAGAGCAACCAGGCAAGCCCCCCCCCTTGAGCATTCCAGATATCGCCCATTCTATTCTCCTGCTTGCATTAGATTTTGCTACTGTTAATGTATGCTCCTATTCTGATGCATAGCCTGCTGTTGTAACCTGTTCATTGCTACCTTACCTGCCTATGATAAACTGTTTAGTATAGGTTGGTATGAACCATCTGTGACCCCACCACCTTACTTTGTCGCCCCTGCTTGTTCATCGACGACTCGATCAACGTGATCGTCGATCAGAGACAGACGCCTCACTTCACATCCCCCTTAGTTGTACGACTCTGCTTAGTTACTATCGAGTGCCGAGGGTGATACCTCGTAATGCACTCCTGATGAATACTCTGCAGCATAGCTGTTCGGTCGTGGTCATCGAGGGTGATTCCTCCTTCTCCATGTCCGATACGACTCTGTCGTGCAACCCCTCAGTGTGAACCTCGAGGGTGATACCTCATACGTTCACCCTGATGATTATGACCACACGGTTACTTGACCTTTGTCATAGGCGGGTCCACCCTGGTGGGTACCCGCTCGGGATCTATGTTGTCGAGTGTGCCGGAAGGGCACTCGAGTGTGGTACTGTGGCGGAGCTTCAGAAACTCTGAATGTTTCCGCTTGTTACTAAATGAGCTGATCGGATTTGGGTGTGTGATCTGAGTGGGTCGACGTGCCCTATACGCACTACCACCACGCGGGATTATGGTTATGGGGCCCTCTGCGATGTACGTTTCTCCGAAAGCTTATCAGACGTCACGATTCACCGTGCGGGCTGATCGTCGCGATTGGGCTGGATACTTCACTGGCGAGTTCAGTGTCGCGCCTGCACCCCGGCCAGCCACGCAACGCGCAGGGTGCCCAGGGCGATGGCCCGAGACCCCTGGGTGCATAGGTTAGTCCGGCGTGCTGACCTCTCTGCTGAGCCTAGGTAGAGCGCTGCTTCGTGTTGATCTTCCGAGGACGGGCATTACCCAGCAAGTATGTCCGGCCAGAGTTGATCGAGCGTGTTGGGTAACAGTAGTGCACCCCTGCAGGGATGAATCTTCTATCGATAGCCGGTCCTACGGTAAAGGACGCTCAGTTTGTGTACCCCGATCTACTACTTAAATTGGATACTTGTTACTTAATTGAAGCTTCGGGATTACTTTCTCGCTGGGAGTCGAGGAAGGATCTTTGAGCTGTACTTCAACATGTTTGCTAAATAAAATGCTATTCTACTCTCTTCTACTGCTGCAAGATGATGGCTTTGAGAAGATGTTTGAAGATGCTAGTCTTCGATAGGACTAGGCCTTTCTCTCTATTCTGGCATTTCTGCAGCCCAATCCACATATACAGCCTTTTCTCCATTGATAATGTTGCATATGTAGTATAGATCCTTGCTTGCTGAGTACTTCGGATGAGTACTCACGGTTGCTTTATTTTCTCTTTTCCCCCATATACCCCACCTTGATGATACACCAGACGATGGAGTCCAGGAGCCAGACGCCACCACCGGAGCCTACTACCAGGCGGGTCCAGAGGGCACGTACTACTGGATCGAGCCAGCTAACCAGGAGTAGGATCGGAGGCTCCCAGGCAGGAGGCCAACGCCTTTCGATCTAGTGTCGCTGTTTGTGCTAGCCTTCTTAAGGCAGAACTTGTCTAACTATGTCTGTACCCAGATATTATTTGTATGACTGACTTATGTATTCGGATCTTCGGATCCCTGGTCTGTAATATTGTGGACCTCCGTTTATTTGTGTTTAGAGTTGTGTTGTGATATCTTCCCGTGAGTCCCTGGGCTTGATCGTACACGTTTGCGTGTATGATTAGTGTACGATTGAACCGGGGGCGTCACACCAGCGCCCCCCCCCCCCTCGTCGTGGCCCCGACTGGCCGCGTCCAGTTCGGGCGCCCCGCAGCGCCCCAGCGCCCGCTCGCCCGCGCGCCCGTGCACGCTGTGGCCAGGGCCACTGACCACTGGGCCAGTGCCCCCCTGGCCCAATGACATGTGGGGTCCGGTCCCACCGAACGTTTTAGAAAAAGAAAAATAAATAAATAAAAAAATAATTGATAAAAACAATTAATTAATTAATCCTAATTAGGTTAATCTAATTAACTAATTAGTGTTAATTAAATAGTAATTAGTAATTAACTTAATTAACCGCTGACATCAGCATGAGGTCATGCTGATGTCATCATCAGCACAGTTTCGGATAATGTTGAATTAAATAATTAATTAAATTCCAGAAATTAATAAAAACTTTAGAAAATCATATTAAATAAACCGTAACTCCGATGAAAATAATTTATATATGAAACTTGCTCAGAATTTCGATACGAACCCGAATACGTCCTTCGTATTCCCGTCAGACGCCCGCAGCTATAAGAACATTGAACTTTTAGACCGATTTCAGTAAATGAATAGTGCCCAACTTTAATTAAATAAATCCGAATAAATTCCTAAATTAACTAAATCATTTAGTTAGGCAGTAGAACACCCCGGCATATCATTTAGACATGTCATACATGTTGTTTGCATTATTGCCGTGAATTTATTGTTTCTCTCCCCCTCCTTCTCTCTCTCTCGATAGACGCTGAGACCGACGGCGCTGCACCTGGATACGACTACACTACCGACGAGCAGCCCGTTGACGACCTTCCCCTCTTGCCAGAGCAACCAGGCAAGCCCCCCCCTTGAGCATTCCAGATATCGCCCATTCTATTCTCCTGCTTGCATTAGATTTTGCTACTGTTAATGTATGCTCCTATTCTGATGCATAGCCTGCTGTTGTAACCTGTTCATTGCTACCTTACCTGCCTATGATAAACTGTTTAGTATAGGTTGGTGATGAACCATCAGTGACCCCACCACCTTATCCTTGATGCCCCTGCTTGATCATCGACGACTCGATCAATGTGATCGTCGACCAGAGACCGACACCTCACTTCACACCCCCCTTAGTTGTACGACTCTGCGTAGTAACTATCGAGTGCCGAGGGTGATACCTCGTAACGCACTCCTGATGAATACTCTGCAGCATAGCTGTACGGTCGTGGTCATCGAGGGTGATTCCTCCTTCTCCATGTCCGATACGACTCTGTCGTGCAACCCCTCAGTGTGAACCTCGAGGGTGATACCTCTTACGTTCACCCTGATGATTATGACCACACGGTTACTTGACCTTTTTCACAGGCGGGTCCACCCTGGTGGGTACCCGCTGGGGATCTATGATTTCGGGTGTGCCGGAAGGGCACTCGAGTGTGACATTGTGGCGGAGCATCAGAGACTCTGATTGTCCCCGCTTGATACTAATTGAGCCTATTGGATTTGGGTGTGTGATCTGAGTGGGTCGACGTGCCCTATACGCACTGCCACCACGCGGGATAATGGTTATGGGGCCCTCTGCGATGTACGTTTCGCCGAAAGCTTATCAGACGTCACGATTCACCGTGCGGGCTGATCGTCGGGATTGGGCTGGATACTTCACTGGCGAGTTCAGTGTCGCGCCTGCACCCCGGCCAGCCACGCAACGCGCAGGGTGCCCAGGGCGATGGCCCGAGACCCCTGGGTGCATAGGTTAGTCCGGCGTGCTGACCTCTCTGCTGAGCCTAGGTAGAGCGCTGCTTCGTGTTGATCTTCCGAGGACGGGCATTACCCAGCAAGTATGTCCGGCCAGAGTTGATCGAGCGTGTTGGGTAACAGTAGTGCACCCCTGCAGGGATGAATCTTCTATCGATAGCCGGTCCTACGGTAAAGGACGCCCAGTTTGTGTATCCCGATCTACTACTTAAACTGGATACTTGTTACTTAATTGAAGCTTCGGGATTACTTTCTCGCTGGGAGTCGAGGAAGGATCTTTGAGCTGTACTTCAACATGTTTGTTAAATAAAATGCTATTCTACTCTCTTCTACTGCTGCAAGATGATGGCTTTGAGAAGATGTTTGAAGATGCTAGTCTTCGATAGGACTAGGCCTTTCTCTCTATTCTGGCATTTCTGCAGCCCAGTCCACATATACAGCCTTTTCTCCATTGATAATGTTGCATATGTAGTATAGATCCTTGCTTGCTGAGTACTTCGGATGAGTACTCACGGTTGCTTTATTTTCTCTTTTCCCCCATATACCCCACCTTGATGATACACCAGACGATGGAGTCCAGGAGCCAGACACCACCACCGGAGCCTACTACCAGGCGGGTCCAGAGGGCACGTACTACTGGATCGAGCCAGCTGACCAGGAGTAGGATCGGAGGCTCCCAGGCAGGAGGCCAACGCCTTTCGATCTAGTGTCGCTGTTTGTGCTAGCCTTCTTAAGGCAAAACTTGTCTAACTATGTCTGTACACAGATATTATTTGTATGACTGACTTATGTATTCGGATCTTCGGATCCCTGGTCTGTAATATTGTGGACCTCCGTTTATTTGTGTTTAGAGTTGTGTTGTGATATCTTCCCGTGAGTCCCTGGGCTTGATCGTACACGTTTGCGTGTATGATTAGTGTACGATTGAACCGGGGGCGTCACAAACATGGTGTTCGTATTACTTCGACACCAAGTTGTCATGCATACATGTGGCTGATCCATTATATAGTAGATCAAAAGAGAAAGAACTTAAGGATCTACATGAGTCTAATGTCTTTAAGATAAAATCATCATTCCGTGCTTTGATAGATGAACTATACTCAGGTTGGAATGTAGATTTCCAGACGCTAAAAGGTATATCAATTAGCAACATGATTAAATTTTATATATATCATTGTAAAGTTATAAGGTTATTAATAAAATAATTTTTGTGTAGTGATGATTCCTGCATCTTATCATTAATTGGAATACTTGATTTTGACGGTAATCGTTTCATTGAAGATCATACTGAGGTAACTTTTCTAATACAAATATTATAGTTTTAGGCAACAAATATATTCTAATTAATTTTCTTGTGAATTTTACAGGAAACAATTCTTCAATTAAAAGATATAATGCGCTATGAATTCCTCTCCATAGAAGGCAACGATGGATGCGTGCCATCATCTTACATAACTGAGATTGATGTTTAGACCCATTTGAATTTGTATTTTAAAAGATGAAATGTTTGAATGCAGTATGTATTATGGCATTTTGATACAATCTATATTTGTAAGATTTAAATATTATTACAAGAACCGTGCGCAAATGAGTTATATGTTATCGAGAGTTAACTTTTCTTCTGGCATATTTATATAACACATTTCATATACGAGATGGAAACAAACTGTATTCAACATAGTTTCATGAATAGCACGTCATTCAAGGTAGAATATATCTAACTATTATATGAATTTCTATAAATCTGACGGTGTAGTATGTGTTATCGAATTCTTTTAGGTTAAAATGGCAAAACCATGAAAGTAATGCAACACCGGTATAAGACCATGTTTTATATTTCAATAACATATTTCACAATTATGATCTTTGATTCGAAAACATTATAGACTGTGACTTCGAAAATAAAAGAAGTTCATTCATTTTTTTACAACATCATTACTTAGACTCTTATGCCGAGGTACTAATAATTATCATGAAAAGAAAATAATTGTCATGACTTAAACAGGAAGTTTAAAACAATATAGATAGCATGGATTCAACATTTCAGTTCATACGAAGATGATTAAGATTCAGATGATGATGTACATATCAATGATGATATAGATTAAGTTCCTATGTATTTAACTTAATTTTAATTTAATCAAGTCATTCACCACATGGAACAAACTAATACAATATAAAATATATTGTCCAAAATAAGTCATATCATACCACTTTTCAAATAGTAAGACATTTATGTCAAACTCATTAAAAATTTGTTAGTAGCTGCATTTTTTCCATCACGGAAAAAAGCTAAATACTTAATTTTAATATTACAAATTCTAGGCAAACACATCTGAGGACAATCCTTTATTGTGTGAGTAGGAGAACGACATTTGCTGCAAAATCTTGTTCTTCATATACCAAAATATCCCCCTAGTTCATTGCTTTTCTTTTTAGCTTTAGTTGCATGTTTCTTTTTTGTGATATTTGCCTCCATGATTGATTTGTACCTCTTATTTGAAGGCCGACCATATTTTGAAACAATTAATGGTGGAAGAATAGAATCCACTGGAATAGATAAATTCCTATTCTTGTCAACAATGACTATTCCTGATGAACCTACATCACTTGATTCTGCTTGAATGTCATGTTCAATGATATCTTCAGGAGTGTCTTTACTTGGATTTCCATATCCAATCTGGCATGTTGTCATACGAGACAGTCTATGTTCTACCAATTCCTTTTTACAGCGCATGAAATTTGATTTTGCAATTACACAAGCTGTATCATCAATTTCTCCTTGATTAACTAGAGGAACGGCATCAAAATACAACATCTTGTGCCTAACAGATCTAGCCTCTTCTTCATTTTCAGTAAAATCTGTTTGACCTGTTATCCGGATGGTTCCAACTCTTGCCTTCTTAGTCCAGCTTTTCATGATATGACAATGTGGAATCTTTGATAAACCCCTAATCAACATTATCTGCATTTTACCATACATATTATTAATGTTTGATATTAAATTAAGAAGTGTCTATGATCAAATAGTACTGATGAAACTCACTAGTTAATTAATAATAAACTCACTCTAATTATATGGCTGCATATTACACCAAAATGTTGATATAAACCACATTCACAATTATAGTATCCAATCTTTTCATCAACCTTGATTATGTATTTCACTTTTCACCAAGCATCACATGATTCCGCTTCAACATGCATCACCTCGAACATATTATCCTCTGAACTTGGTAGCAATATATACTTGGTTGATTTAACTAATCCCTTTTTGAATAGAGAGTACACTCTTGGTGTGTATATTATAGAAGCATGTTTCTCTAGAAGATATCCAAACTGCAGTTTAATACTTCTCTGCAAATATAATTTATATGTTAATGTTATGAAATTTAACATAAGAATAGGTAATACAAAGTATAATTATCTGTATTCTTATCAAGTAATTCAATAAAATTACCTTTTTTGAATTCTTCTCAGCCATGGCATCACAGCTTTCTCTATCATCTATTAGCTTTGTATATTGAGTAGCAAATGCATTAATAGAAGATTTGCAAACAATATATATCTTCAGCATGTGGTTAGCACATTCACTTCTTTGTGTACTACACATCCTAGCACAGAAAATCTTTTGAAAGTATGGTTTAGCCCACATTTCCCTTACTTCATAAGCTCTTGTCATGAAAGCATCGTCCTTGAGACAATATTTATCAATTATAATCTGCCAAGCTTTTTCGAACTCTTCAACTATAAGCATATGATTTACTAACTTGTGGAAATCATCAGCAAAAGTCTTGTATTTCTTGTATGTTTGTCCAAGAAGTTCATGAGCTCTCTTTGGGACATGCCATTTACACCATCTATGAGTGGTATTTGGTAATTCTGTTTTGATTGCATTAGCAATTGCAAGTGCCTGATCTGCAAATTATTCACAAAATTTTCAATATGAATCTAATCAATAAACACATACTAAATTAACTAGTAGACATATCATACTAGTAAGAATAGTAACAGGAGCTTTACCACCCATCATTGCAACAAATTCTTTGAAAGCCCATTTGAAATTTTCAACCTTTTCATTTGTAAGCAATACTCCAGCAAAAATGACACTCTCAAAATGATTGCTGACCCCGACAAACATTCCAAATGGCATATTGTAAATGTTTGTACCATAAGTAGTGTCAAATGTGATTGCATCTCCAAAATACTGATAAAGTGCCCTACTTCGTCCACTAGTCCACATTATAGCCTTCAACCTATTATCATCATCAACTTGTGCAGTAAAAGCAAATCTATCATCTTGCGCAATTTTCTCTCTAAAAAATTGTAATGTCTTGGCAATATCATTTTGTATGTTCTCGCTTGCTATTTGAGAACAGACAGTTCTAAGTTTCTTTTTACTAAATGGCACTTTAGTGGTTGAACCATACATATCTGATATGACAGAATTTACCCTTGTAAGTGAAACATTATTTTGTCTCAAATGCTTAATAAGATCTCTTGCTGCTGGATCAATATGCTGATGAGAATACATGTGTTTCTTTTGACCACAACTTTCAACAAGCTCATGGTTGTGTTCTTCTTTGAAACTTTTGACATACCATTCTCCAGAATCATTCAAATGAACCCTTAATTCAGCTTTGCAACCACATCTAGTTGTTAACCTAATTGCATTCTTGTTTATACCCTGTGAAATAATAAAAAGTGTGTTAAAAACAGCATATAAATAATACATATCATATAATTATTTGCTGATTGAACTAAATTATTAACAATACTCACACTGCGCTGACACTTGTACTCTTGCATTGTCTGAATATCTTTGACATTCACAAAATTGTCTCCATTTCTGATGCTAAAACCAAGAACCCAAGAATATGTGTTGTAAAAGTCATATGCTTTAGCTAGAGATCCAAACTTCATACTAACATAAGGTTTGAATATATCCAAAGATTTATCTTGACAGTATGAACTAATACCTTATTTAATAGCTCCATTTACCAAAGTACTAAAATAATATCAATTAGTATGTAGTAAATTTTATAATGATTATATTTAGAAAATTATACCAGTTATCTTCCAGATTTACAGTTCCTTCTTCATCAACTTTATATGCTGAAAATAAGTAATCTTCATCCAGAGTAGTTTTTTCACCAACAACCTTTTCTTCAGTACCATTATTTGTTCCAAATTTAGATTGAACTTCTTCAAGCTCATCGTTGTATTCGTCGAGATCAATCCTTTCAATATAATTTTTCTATGTAAGCCATTCTACTTAGACTGGTAATATCAATATAAATACACTATTTGCATACCTAAGATTTTGTTGAGAAAGAACGTCTCTTGCATCTGAAAAATCTTCAGATTGTTCTTTTGTGGAGCTTTCTTTAGCAATTTGAGTATCAACAATGCTACATTTTGAAAGAACATATAATTCATGTAGTATTCATATCCAGATTAACAAAGTATGTTGTAAGTTGGATAAATTTAAAATAACAAATATCTTTAAAGGTAAACCATACCTTGATGTGAAATAAGTTTGTCGGTCTTGTACCATATTTAGCAGATCCATGAAGCTACCATTCATACATCCATTATCAACATCCATACTGACAAAATTGAAATCACACCAAAAATAGTTAGAAATCACAAATCAGGCAGATAGCACATAGTGATATGTGAAACTTATGTCACAAAATGCAAAAATGTGAAATACAAGTATATTCATACATTCTACTAAAATTAGTTAATAAATGTGAAATCATGCAGGTAGCACATTTAGATATGTGAAAATGTATATTACACAAAAGAAAATAAGTGAAATAATATTAAAAATGTAATTGAAATCTATACACTCCTGACTAAGTATGCTTTTCAAATGCTTGTTTCATACATAATATAAATAAAATCTATAGATATAACCACCATTTTGTTTATGATTAACAAGGAAAAATTATTAAGAACAAAATGATGATTCATAGCTCACCCATACCTGTGTGCTTTAGCTTTTACTTGTTCTTGCTTGATATGATGGATCTATAACGGCGGTGAAAAACTTCCAAAGTTTCTACTTTCAATCTATTGAACAAACTGTACAGGCATGAACGATGGTCAGATAGTTCCTCTAGAATGAATGAAGTGGAAGCAACAGACCAAAATCTAGCAAAAGGAGAAGGCAAGAAAACCTTGAAATAGAAGAAGAAGAACTTGAGCAACGGAGAAGAACAGAGAAACAATAGAGGATGGGGGGAATGGATAGGAACAGCGGGGAGTAGATATTTTCATCTTCATATTGACAAGAAAGCAGGGGACCCATGTACTATCATCAGGAAAGAGGACAGTGTATAAGTCAGAACAATCAGTAGTTCACATGTATAGCAAAATATGAAACATTTTCAGCTTATACAGCAATCGCTAGCACCAATCTTGGAATCGCAGTGGACGGCTCGCGATCGACTGGTACATCACGGAACCGGACAATTTTCCGCTTCGCATCCTCTGCTTCGAGCCCGGTCCTGCATCGAGCGAAAGCTCGTCCTCGAGCGTTGACTGCATCGCCCCGAGCCAGCCTGCCTCCACCTCCTCACCGATGGCACAAGGCCCAACGTGAGAAGCTCCCCCAGACCATTTCAAGTCAGTTTTCAGCCCGATGCGTTTTTTTCCCTGTTGTGAATTTAGTTATTGTTAGGAGAAAACAGATTTGTAGAATAACCCCTAAACATCATGCATATCATAACTCACCAACCGTGCATCACATGTAAAAACTTTATATATGTAAAATGATTACAATTTCATGTAGTTTCATAAATTGCAACTTTCATCCATGATAAAAATATTTAAATTGTTGTTTAAATTAATTTGCATTAATGACATGCGCAAATGGTTTATTTTGTAAGTAATTAACCATAGCTTAGAACTAAATAAACTATATATGAAACTTGTCTAGAAAAATGCATAGACTAACATGGTGCACTTATTTTGCATGTTTAACAACTCTAAAATATGGTTTAGGGAAGAACAGTACCAAATTCGAAAATTGCATATGAGAATTTTCCGGAATTGTTGTTTGTTGTTTTTGGCCTCCTTTAAACTTGCCTAGATAATTAGTTTACATATGCTTCACCTCTTGCCATGTTTAACAACATTTAATATTGCTGGGTACATAAACGAGAGTGAATTAAATAATTGAAATGTGGGGTTTCGTCGATATGCAACTCATTGCATATTGAGCTCCACTTAATTTGTAGTATTGTTTGTTGCACTTTGCCATGCCATGACTCATTAAACCGGACATGCATCATACTTGGTTGTGCATCATGCCATGATTATGCTTGTTCGTTTACCATGTTGTTTGCTTCTATCCGTTTGTGCTTCTTCTCAATAGTTCCGATTACATTGCGATTGTGAGGATCCGTTCCACTACGTTGGTTCATCTACTTCATGGATCCGGTCTTCTTCCTAGCAGGATTTCAGGCAAGATGACTATTACCTTGGTTACCACTACTATCTTTGCTTGTAAGTTGTCTCGATGCTATCGCTATGTCGCGCTACCTACCACTTGTTTATCAAGCCTCCCAAATTGCCATGATAAGCCTCTAACATTTCCATCATCTCAGCAAACCGTTGTTTGGCTATGTTACCAGTTTGCTCAGCCCCTCTTATAGCGTTGCTAGTTGCAGGTGCATTGCAGGCTGTCCCATGTTGGGACATGGATATCCTGTTTTTCACAATATCTCTTATTTAATTAATGCATCTATATTACTTGGTAAAGGATGGAAGGCTCGAACTTCTGCTTGGTGTTTTGTTCCACTCTTGCCATCCTAGTTTCCGTCATACCGGTGTTATGTTTCTTGATTTGCGTTCCTTACATGGTCGGGGCTTATGGGCCCCCCTTGACAGTTCATTTTGAATAAAAACTCTTCCAGCAAGGCCCAACTTTGGTTTTACCATTTTTCTAATAATAACTAAAACTTGCATAGGGACCGGCTAGCACCCAAGGATTCTTAATCAACAACCTGGGCCAGTGCTCCTCATGAGTGTTGGTCCAACCCAGAGCACTGTGCTGGGCGGCCCCTTGGTAACTCGGGGTATTTGGCACCTGTACGCGTCGCTTATCCAATCGTGGCCTGAGACGAGATACACATGGCTCCTATCGGGGTGTCGGCACGTCAGGAGGTCTTGCTCGTTTTGTTTTACCATTGTCGAAATGTCACTGGGATTCCGAGCTTGATCGGGTTGTCTCGAGATTGAGGTTTTTTCTCAGCGGATCATGAGAGTTTATGAAGGACTAAGTTGGGACACCCCTGCAGGGTTAAATCTTTTCGAGAGCCATGCCCGCGGTTATGTGGCGACTTGGAAATTTATAATAACTGGTTCTAGAGAACTTGACACTAAACTACAAATAAAATACACCAACCACGTGCGTAACCGTGACCATCTCTTTTCGAGGGAGTTCGGGAAGAGAACACGGTGGGGTTATGTTTGACTCGTAAGTAGTTCAGGAACACTTCTTGATAATTAATAGTTTGCGACCATTATGCGTAGTCACTCTTCTTATTCTTGTACTCGTAAGGTAGCCACTATACAAATGCTTAGTGCTTGCTGCAACCTCACCACTTATCCATTCCATACCCATTAAGCTTTGTTAGTCTTGATACCCATGGTAATGAGATTGCTGAGTCCTCGTGGCTCACAGATTACTACAACAGTAGATGTAGGTACAGGTAATGCGATGTTCTGACGTGAGAGCGACGCTTGCTTGGTTGGAGTTCTTCTTCTGCTTCTTCTTCTTCGATCAAGGGATAGGTTCCGGGTCAGGAGCCTGGGATTAGCAGGGTGGATGTCGTTCTTCTTTTTCGTTTGATTTCATCCATAGTCGGATCCTGTTCTTCTGTATGATGATTGCTATGTATTGATGTATTCATGTATTCATGTTGTAGCTTGTGGCGAGTGTAAGTGTTTATCTGGTATTCTCATCTATTCAGTACATGGTATGTTGTAATGATATCCACCTTGCTATGCGCTCGAAATGCGGTTGTGCCCCAATCATGAATTCATCACGTGATTGGGATAGAATAGCATCTTGGGCGCTACACTTATGGAGAGCGCAAGTCTCATGTACAATGGATACGCAGATATTGGGCTGAAGAGTGGTTCTACTATCATTTCGTCATGCCTGAATATGCAGTCAAGAATGTTCTAAGGCCACCATGGGTTGATATTGTCTATAGGAAGCTTATCCCGAAGACCAAGGCTGACGCCATCGGGTTAGGTTTCTACCCATGCATGGTAATGAATGTTATGCCTCATGATCCAGATCCATCCAGTATTCTCTGGTGTTGCGAAACTGATGAACTGTTTGAGGCCAATTACCAGTTTGCAAGGGGTTCAGTAGTTCAGAACAAGAAGGACTATGGGATTGACATCAACCCTGGTCCAGCTGAACCAAGGCTAGATGGCTCTTGCGAGGCTGGACCAAATCTGGTTGGCCCCTTCAATGACTTCGCCATGTATCTTGCACACTATGTTGAACTCAAAGCAAGTGATGCTGTTGCACAAGGAGGAGATCAACAAGCTCATGCACTAGATTCACCGAAGCCAGTGAAGAAAACAAAGGCTTCAAAAGCTAGTACTGCCCCAAAAGCTTCAAGGGTGGAGCCAATGAAATCTGCATCTCCTGAAGTCAGTGTGCATTCTGAAGATATGTCTAGGAATTCTCCGAAGACAAAGAGATCTACAGTGTGGCGCCCCTGACTCAATCGTACACTAATCATACATGCAAACGTGTACGATCAAGCACAGGGACTCACGGGAAGATATCACAACACAACTCTAACACAATTTAAACGGAGGTCCACATTATTACAAACCAGGGATCCGAAGATCCGAATACATAAGTCAGTCATACAAATATTATCTGAGTACAGACATAGTTAGACAAGTTTTGCCTTAAGAAGGCTAGCACAAACAGCGACACTAGATCGAAAGGCGTTGGCCTCCTGCCTGGGAGCCTCCGATCCTACTCCTGGTCATCTGGCTCGATCCAGTAGTAAGTACCCTCTGGACCCTCCTGGTAGTAAGCTCCGGTGGTGGCATCTAGCTCCAGGACTCCATCGTCTGATGTATCATCAATGTGGGGTATATGGGGAAAAGAGAAAGTAAAGCAACCGTGAGTACTCATCCGAAGTACTCAGCAAGCAAGGATCTATACTACATATGCAACATTATCAATGGAGAAAGGCTGTATATTTGGACTGGGCTGCAGAAATGCCAGAATAGAGAGAAGACCTAGTCCTATCGAAGACTAGCATCTTCAAACATCTTCACATGGCCATCATCTTGCAGCAGTAGAAGAGAGTAGAATAGCATTTTATTTAACAAACATGTTGTAGTATAGCTTAAAGATCCTTCCTCGACTCCCAAGCGAGAAAGCGATCCCGAAGCTTCAATTAAGTAACAAGTATCCAGTTTAAGTAGTAGATCGGGATACACAAACTGAGCGTCCTTTACCGTAGGACCGGCTATCGATAGAAGATTCAACACGCTCGATCAACTCTGGCCGGACACACTTGCTGGGTAATGCCCGTCCTCGGAAGATCAACACAAAGCAGCGCCCTACCTAGGCTCGGCAGAGAGGTCAGCACGCCGGACTAACCTATGCACCCAGAGGTCTCGGGCCATCGCCCTGGGCACCCTGCGCGTTGCGAGACTGGCCGGGGTGCAGGCGCGACACTGAACTCGTCAGTGAAGTATCCAGTCCAATCCCGACAATCAGCCCGCACGGTGAATCGTGACGTCAGACGAGCTTTCGGAGAAACGTACTTTGCAGAGGGTCCCATAACCATTATCCCGCGTGGTGGTAGTGCGTATAGGGCACGTCGACCCACTCAGATCACACACCCAAATCCAATAGGCTCAATTAGTATCAAGCGGAGACAATCAGAGTCTCTGATGCTCCGCCACAATGTCACACTCGAGTGCCCTTCCGGCACACCCGAAATCATAGATCCCCAGCGGGTACCCACCAGGGTGGACCCGCCTGTAACAAAGGTCAAGTAGCCGTGTGGTCAAATCATCAGGGTGAACGTATGAGGTATCACCCTCGAGGTTCACACTGAGGGGTCGCACGACAGAGTCGTATCGGAAGTGGAGAAGGAGGAATCACCCTCGATGACCACGACCGAACAGCTATACTGCAGAGTATTCATCGTGAGTCCGTTACGAGGTATCACCCTCGGCACTCGATAGTTACTACGCAGAGTCGTACAACTTAGGGGGTGTGAAGTGAGGTGTCGGTCTCTGGTCGACGATCACGTTGATCGAGTCGTCGATGATCAAGCAGGGGCAACAAGGGTAAGGTGGTGGGGTCACTGATGGTTCACTACCAACCTATACTAATCAGTTTATCATAGGCAGGTAAGGTAGCAATGAACAGGTTACAACAGCAGGCTATGCATCAGAATAGGAGCATACATTAACAGTAGCGAAATCTAATGCAAGCAGGAGAATAGAATGGGCGATATCTGGAATGCTCAAGGGGGGGCTTGCTCTTTTTTTCTTCTTCTCTGTTTTCTATTTCTTTTCCTTTTTCTTTTCTTTATTTATTCCCTTTACTCTGCTAGTAAATAGCTAGGCCTCAAAATGGTTTTTGTAAAACATGAGACCTAGTTCATAAATACCAGTGCATTATTCCCTAACACCTAAAATTAGTTTGGACAAAATATAATTCCATATTTATTTCAGATTTAATAAATGGTTATTAAATATTATCTTTATCCACTGTTTGAGGTTGTTCGAGTCACTTATCCAATTCCAATGATGTTGGTTTCAATTTTAGAATAGCCTCTGGAATATTTGTTATTTATCTGACATTTTAGTTTCTATGTTGGACAACTTTTATATTCCACTTTCATTTAAATTTGAATTTGACTTAGGAGTTGAAATGCAATATGATGCTAATGATGATTATGCACTATTAAGCTTGCTGACATGTCATTATCAAAAGTGATTACTGCTGCTAATCACCGGGGGTGTTACAATTCTCCTCATCTATTAAGAATTCTCGTCCCGAGAATTAAGAGGAAGACTGAAAGAAAGAGGGGTATTCTTCACGAAGACGATCCTCGCGTTCCCAAGTGGCCTCATCTTCAGAATGATTTGACCACTGAACCTTGAGGAATTTGTTTGACTTTTGACGAGTCCGACGTTCAGCTTCATCAAGAATACGGATGGGATGTTCTGGATAAGATAGATCTTCCCGTAATTCAAGCACTTCATGATCCACAGCTCTAATAGGATCCTTGAAGCAGCGGCGGAGTTGGGATACATGAAAGACGTCATGTACTTGAGAAAGATTTGGCGGCAACTGCAATTGATATGCCACTTCTCCTCGACGGGCAAGAATACGGAACGGGCCAATGTAGCGAGGAGCTAACTTGCCTTTGATTCCGAACCGATGAGTGCCTTTCAACGGAGTGACGCGGAGGTAAGCTTGCTCGCCAGGTTGATAGACTATTTCCTGGTGCTTTCGGTCATAGTTGCTCTTCTGACGAGACTGAGCAGCTTTCAAATGTTCACGGACAATGCGGACTTGATCTTCTGCTAGCTGAATAATGTCCGGTCCGACGAGTGAGCGTTCCCCAGTTTCTGACCAATTCAGAGGGGTTCGACACTTACGACCGTATAGAACTTCAAACGGTGCCATCTTCAGACTAGCTTGATAGCTATTGTTGTAAGAGAATTCGGCATACGGGAGAGATTCCTCCCATTTCTTACCGAAGGAGATGACGCAAGCTCGAAGCATATCTTCGAGCACTTGATTAACTCGTTCAACTTGACCCTGTGACTGAGGGTGAAAAGCGGTGCTAAAAGACAGGTGTGTTCCCATAGCTTCTTGGAAACTATTCCAGAATCTGGAGGTGAAGAGGCTGCCACGATCAGAACTGATCTCCAACGGAACACCATGGAGTGACACAATTCGGGAAACATACAAGTCTGCTAACTGGCTAGCAGTGATTGTCTCTTTAACTGGCAGAAAGTGGGCAACCTTAGAGAATCGGTCAATGACGACAAATATAGCATCATTACCCTTCTGGGATTTGGGAAAACCAGTAATGAAATCCATTTGGACCTTGTCCCATTTCCATTCAGGAATTGTAAGGGGTTGCAGAGTTCCTGCGGGCCTTTGATGTTGAGCTTTAACGCGGCGGCAAACGTCACACTCAGAAACATAACGAGCAATGTCTTGCTTCACATTAGGCCACCAGTATCTCTGACAAATGTCACGGTACATCTTTGTGCTACCAGGATGAATTGACAGAGGAGTGTCATGAGCTTCCATCATAACATGTTCTCTCTCATCCTTGAACTTAGGTACGAAGAGACGGTGTTGGAAAAATAGGATCCCATCATTATCAAGATGGAACTCCGACGGTTTTCCTTTTTCAAGGTATCGCTTAATCCTTTCAACTTCAGAGTCATACCGTTGCATAGTTTTGATGTTGAGTTCTAAATCTGGTTCGACAACGAGGGTATTGAGATAACCCTGTGGAACAATGTGGAGGTTCAATTTACGAAACTCTTCATAAAGAAGAGGTTGTGATTCCTGAACCATATGGTTGCTGCAATAAGCCTTGCGGCTCAAAGCATCGGCCATTACATTTGCCTTGCCAGGGGTGTATGAGATATTCATATCATAATCGGCAATTGTCTCGAGCCATCTTTGTTGACGAAGGTTCAGATCCGGTTGAGTATATAAATACTTCAAACTTTGATGATCCGTATATATCTCGCAACGGTTACCGAGAAGGTAATGGCGCCATAGCTTCAGGGCATAAATAACCGCAGAAAGTTCGAGATCGTGCACTGGGTAATTTTCTTCGTGAGGACGCAATTGTCGGGAGGCATAAGCAATCACCTTGCGTTCTTGCATTAGGACACAGCCTAATCCTTGACGGGAGGCATCGCAGTATATCACGAAATCCTTTTTGGGAATCCGGGGGTGCTAATACTGGGGCAGATGTCAATTTATCTTTTAGTGTCTGAAAGCTTTCTTGACATTTTTCTGTCCACTCAAATTTAACACCTTTGTGAAGCAGATATGTCAATGGTTTTGCAATCTTGGAAAAGTTCTCAACGAATCGACGGCAATAACTAGCAAGTCCGAGAAAACTTCTGACTTGCTTAACATTCTTCGGGGGAGTCCAGTCAAGAATAGCCTGAACTCGTTCGGGGTTAACAGCAATTCCATCCTTGGAAATCACATGTCCAAGGTAAGTTACTTCAGAAAGCCAAAATTCACATTTGGAATACTTGGCATACAACTGGTGTTTTCGGAGTCTTTCTAGTACCAAACGGAGGTGTTCAGCATGTTCTTCTTTATTCTTAGAATAAACCAGAATATCATCCAAATAAACCACGACGAATTTGTCGAGGTAATCCATGAATATATAATTCATCAGACGGGAGAAAGTTGCTGGAGCATTCGTTAGGCCAAATGACATGACGGTGTATTCATAGGAGCCATAACGAGTGACGAATGCAGTCTTGGGAATATCCTCTTCACGGACACGGATCTGGTGATAACCCAACCTCAGGTCGAGTTTAGAGAACACCGACGATCCAGCAAGTTGATCATAAAGATCATTGATCCGGGGCAGTGGGTATTTATTCTGGATTGTGGCTTGGTTAATGGGCCGATAATCCTGAACCAAACGGTTAGTTCCATCCTTCTTCTTAACGAAGAGTGAAGGTGCTCCCCAAGCAGAGGAACTGGGGCGGATGAAACCACTTTTAAGTGACTTGTTGATTTCTTCCTTAAGCTCGAGTAGATGATGCGGAGGCATCTTATAAGGTTGCTTGGCAATAGGGACGGTGCCAGGCTTCAAGTCGATGACGAACTCGACAGCTCTAGCCGGGGGTATTCCTGGAAGTTCTTCTGGAAAGACGTCTGGAATATCTCGAACGACAGGAACGTTCTCGATCCCTTCCAGAGGTGAGGCGTTCAAAGCATTCAGAGCATATATCTGAGCTTCAGCGTCCCGAGTAATGCGGGCGGTATAATTCACTATCTCATCGATGGGGTGAAGAAGTTGGACGACTTTAGTGGCACAATTGATCGAAGCAATGTGAGCTTTCAACCAATCCATTCCAAGTATGAGGTCTATGGTGGAAGACTTCAGGACGATGGGCGAGGCAAGGAATTCCAATCCTTTAATTTCGACGGTAACGTCAGGTGCTATTACGTCAGCATGACAGTGACCTCCGGGAGTTTTAATGACTAACGGAGTATGCATTTTCTCATATCGAATGCCATGCATCAATGCAAATTTTCCAGAGATGAATGAATGTGATGCTCCTGAATCAAATAAAACAGAAGCAGGTACTGAGTTAACAAGAAGGGTACCCATCACAGTAGCAGGTTGATCCTGGACTTCTTCAATGTCAATGGTGTAGGCATGTCCACGACCATGTGCAGCAGACCCGGTATTATAGTTGCGGGTTTGGTTGTTGCCACGACCATTGCCACGGCCAGCACGAGGAAAGGCTAACTGATTCTGATTGGCGGCAGTCTTTAGCCTGGTGTCCTGGTTTGCGGCACTTGAAGCATAGACCATCTTCAGGACGAAGAGGAGCATTGTTTTGAATAGCTTGAGTTTTTGGCTGCCTCGGCGGTGGAGGAGGCAGACGTGGTGCAGCATAGTTGTTCTTTGGCGCAGAGGTATTGGAACGGAATGCATTGTTGGGGATCCAAACTCGACGCTCGATGCTGAGCCGAAGATGAGCCCGCATCCGATTAGCGCTTCTGCGATTCCTTGTATTCCATCTGAGCGGTGTCTCAACAAGAATAGCCTTGTTCGTCAGAGTTGAAAAGTCATTGATGTCTTGAGCAGCTAGTGCAAGCTTGAGGTCAGGGTGTAGTCCATTACGGAACTTCTCTTGTCTGCGAGCATCTGTGGCGATGTCTTCTTCAGCATAGCGGGAGAGGTCTAGAAATTCCCGCTGATAAGCTTCAACGGTCTTATTGCCCTGGGTGAGGTTACGGAACTAGGTCTTCATGCGTTCCATAATTGCTTGAGGGATGTAACGTGTACGGAAAGCAGCCTGGAACTCATACCAGGTAATGACTGTTCCAACAGGCAGAGTACGCTTGTGTGTGTCCCACCATTGAGCAGCGGGGCCCTTTAAGAAAAAGGCCGCGAAGTTGACGTAGTTGGCAGGGGTGACATTAGCTGACTCCATCTCGTGAGTGATGTCGCGGAGCCAGTCATCGGCATCCAGGGGCTTGTCAGAGTTGCGGAACTGCGTTGGGTTGAGTCGCGTAAACTCTGTCAAAGTTATTGAAGCTGGGTTCTGGTTCTGGTTGTTCTGATGCGGAAACTGAGCCATGATTCCAACCATGAACTGACGGTTGAGCTCAAACTGTTGCAACATAGCCGCCATATAGTCTGGCGGTGGTGGGCGCGAACAGCGGGTAGCAACTGCGTCATAGCATCATAGAGACGTGCTCGAGTGGCAACCAACTCGACGGCAAGAGCCCGAACAGTGCGATCCAGAGCCTGAGTGCACTGAATCAGAACGCGCGGATCATAGCGACGAGGCTCGAATGGGGCACAGATAGCTGTGTAGTATCCAGTAGCATCTCCAACAGGTGCATACGGAATGTACCGAAACACAGCATCATCCAAGTTAGCATTGTGCTCCCCTCGTAGACGTACGACAGCAGAGTAGGCGGCATCATGGACTGCCATCTCAATCGTCACGCCTAATCCGTGAAAAAGGTGTAGCTCGGTGTCTGAGTTGTTCTGCTGATCATAAATCCGAACTTCAGCATAGTACTGTTCCTGGTTGAACTCGTGGTAAACCTCATAAACCAAGTACTCAGGGTACCAACGGTAGCCAAGTCTGGTCATGAGAGCGATCAGGACAGCTGGAAACCCAGGGGTATTACGAGCCCAAGTGCGAAGCACAAGCTGTGTCGTAGGACGTGGTGGAAACAAACGGTCCATTTGAAACAGAGGAAATTCAGATTTGTCAAATGACAATGAGAAGTTTAACACAACTCGGAGAGAAAGGTTAAACAGAACAATGGAAAGGAAAATGATTATCAGACTAATCAGATCAATGACAGGGAAATCGCACAGATATCCAGCTCTCCGGGTAGACGGGATTTACGAGATCCTAAGTGTCGGCGTTAGTAAAATTTATTTAACCCGAGTAGAAGAGAGATCAGAGTCCCAGAGTATAGACGAGGAATAAAAGATCCTAATACCACCCAGTTGGCGACGTGGGCCCGTAAGCCACCCAGCCAAGTTAGTAAATTAGTTTTTCGGTTTCTAGACTCAACTTCGGCCAAGGAATTGCAAGGGGGCTTCCTTCAGGCAGTCGGCTCTGATACCAACTTGTGGCGCCCCCGACTCAATCGTACACTAATCATACACGCAAACGTGTACGATCAAGCACAGGGACTCACGGGAAGATATCACAACACAACTCTAACACAATTTAAACGGAGGTCCACATTATTACAAACCAGGGATCCGAAGATCCGAATACATAAGTCAGTCATACAAATATTATCTGAGTACAGACATAGTTAGACAAGTTTTGCCTTAAGAAGGCTAGCACAAACAGCGACACTAGATCGAAAGGCGTTGGCCTCCTGCCTGGGAGCCTCCGATCCTACTCCTGGTCATCTGGCTCGATCCAGTAGTAAGTACCCTCTGGACCCTCCTGGTAGTAAGCTCCGGTGGTGGCATCTAGCTCCAGGACTCCATCGTCTGATGTATCATCAATGTGGGGTATATGGGGAAAAGAGAAAGTAAAGCAACCGTGAGTACTCATCCGAAGTACTCAGCAAGCAAGGATCTATACTACATATGCAACATTATCAATGGAGAAAGGCTGTATGTTTGGACTGGGCTGCAGAAATGCCAGAATAGAGAGAAGGCCTAGTCCTATCGAAGACTAGCATCTTCAAACATCTTCACAAGGCCATCATCTTGCAGCAGTAGAAGAGAGTAGAATAGCATTTTATTTAGCAAACATGTTGAAGTACAGCTTAAAGATCCTTCCTCGACTCCCAAGCGAGAAAGCGATCCCTAAGCTTCAATTAAGTAACAAGTATCCAGTTTAAGTAGTAGATCGGGATACACAAACTGAGCGTCCTTTACCGTAGGACCGGCTATCGATAGAAGATTCATCCCTGCAGGGGTGCACTACTGTTACCCAACACGCTCGATCAACTCTGGCCGGACACACTTGCTGGGTAATGCCCGTCCTCGGAAGATCAACACAAAGCAGCGCCCTACCTAGGCTCAGCAGAGAGGTCAGCACGCCGGACTAACCTATGCACCCAGAGGTCTCGGGCCATCGCCCTGGGCACCCTGCGCGTTGCGAGACTGGCCGAGGTGCAGGCGCGACACTGAACTCGTCAGTGAAGTATCCAGCCCAATCCCGACAATCAGCCCGCACGGTGAATCGTGACGTCAAACGAGCTTTCGGAGAAACGTACTTTGCAGAGGGTCCCATAACCATTATCCCACGTGGTGGTAGTGCGTATAGGGCACGTCGACCCACTCAGATCACACACCCAAATCCAATAGGCTCAATTAGTATCAAGCGGAGACAATCAGAGTCTCTGATGCTCCGCCACAATGTCACACTCGAGTGCCCTTCCGGCACACCCGAAATCATAGATCCCCAGCGGGTACCCACCAGGGTGGACCCGCCTGTAACAAAGGTCAAGTAGCCGTGTGGTCAAATCATCAGGGTGAACGTATGAGGTATCACCCTCGAGGTTCACACTGAGGGGTCGCACGACAGAGTCGTATCGGAAGTGGAGAAGGAGGAATCACCCTCGATGACCACGACCGAACAGCTATACTGCAGAGTATTCATCGTGAGTCCGTTACGAGGTATCACCCTCGGCACTCGATAGTTACTACGCAGAGTCGTACAACTTAGGGGGTGTGAAGTGAGGTGTCGGTCTCTGGTCGACGATCACGTTGATCGAGTCGTCGATGATCAAGCAGGGGCAACAAGGGTAAGGTGGTGGGGTCACTGATGGTTCACTACCAACCTATACTAATCAGTTTATCATAGGCAGGTAAGGTAGCAATGAACAGGTTACAACAGCAGGCTATGCATCAGAATAGGAGCATACATTAACAGTAGCGAAATCTAATGCAAGTAGGAGAATAGAATGGGCGATATCTGGAATGCTCAAGGGGGGGGCTTGCTCTTTTTTTCTTCTTCTCTGTTTTCTATTTCTTTTCCTTTTTCTTTTCTTTATTTATTCCCTTTACTCTGCTAGTAAATAGCTAGGCCTCAAAATGGTTTTTGTAAAACATGAGACCTAGTTCATAAATACCAGTGCATTATTCCCTAACACCTAAAATTAGTTTGGACAAAATATAATTCCATATTTATTTCAGATTTAATAAATGGTTATTAAATATTATCTTTATCCACTGTTTGAGGTTGTTCGAGTCACTTATCCAATTCCAATGATGTTGGTTTCAATTTTAGAATAGCCTCTGGAATATTTGTTATTTATCTGACATTTTAGTTTCTATGTTGGACAACTTTTATATTCCACTTTCATTTAAATTTGAATTTGACTTAGGAGTTGAAATGCAATATGATGCTAATGATGATTATGCACTATTAAGCTTGCTGACATGTCATTATCAAAAGTGATTACTGTTGCTAATCACCGGGGGTGTTACATACAGGGTGAGTCCCTAAACCATCTAGCATCTTGAAATATGATGATGACATCATTGATCTGTCTGATGATGATGATCTTGATGACGATGCCCTTGAGCTATTGATCAAGTACAAGCGGTAACTGGCTGATATCTTCAAGAACCTGCCTCTGTTCGACCATGACATCCTCAACAACTTCATAGATGGGTGGTTTCGCGATCCCTCACTCTCCCTTGATGATCTTCAACTGCCCATTGGCATCAGTGTCATTTTCCAAGAGTTTGTTGCCAAGGAACTTGCTGTTGCTCAGAAAGTTATTGAGCAAAAGAACAAGATAAATCATGAAAAAGTTGTCTTCAAGAAGCATATGAACAAGCCCAGCGCCCAGGAAATCCAAAGCTTCAAACAGATGATGGCTGACATGAAAGAAGAGTTTCATAAGCATCGCGAAGATGCTAAGGGCGCCTGAGAGTGTCTGAAATATTATGCCGAGAAGTCTATGCAGGCTCACAATGAGGGCTTGAAGAGAACTGCGCTTGGGCGTCATGCAATTGATCCAAAGCTGGTCAAATAGAAGAAGAAGAAGAAGAAGAAGAAGAAGAAGAAGAAGAAGAAGAAGAAGAAGAAGAAGAAGAAGAAGAAGAAGAAGAAGAAGAAGAAGAAGAAGAAGAAGCCAGTTCCTTCTACTGCTGAGGCTTCAAGGCAAGATGTGCCCAAGATTGTCTTCCTGCCAAATTTTGCTGGCTCGAAGCCATCTGCCCCTCAGCTGCCTCGGAAAGGAAGAGGACACAGCAAGCTGAAGCTGAAGCCAGAAAGCGCAAGCAAGAAGCCTCTACTGCCTCTCCTTCTCAGAAGTGGCACAAACCAAAGTCTTTAAAGGCTTCATGCAGGGCACAAGCACCCATTGCTCCATCCGTATCACGCCCAATATGCGATCCTATCCGAGAGGAACTCGAAGGTCTCACCAAGGATAGAAGCGCATATTGAAGACACTTTTGCAAGGTGGATATCATTACATCATACCATATACAACACACTTGGGGATACATACAAAGGCATTCAAACGCCACATGAATACATCAAACATCATACAGAAGAGCAGCATCCAACAATGGATGAAATCAAACAAAAAACACAACGACATCCACCCTGCTAGCCCAGGCTGCCGACCAGGAACCTATCCCTCGATCAAAGAAGAAGAAGCAGAAGAAGAACTCCAAATCAAGCAAGCATCGCTCTCACGTTAAATCATCGCATTACCTGTACCTGCATCTATTGTTGTAGTAATCTGTGAGCCACGAGGACTCAGCAATCCCATTACCATGGGTATCAAGACTAACAAAGCTTAATGGGTATGGAATGGATAAGTGGTGAGGTTGCAGCAAGCACTAAGCATTGTATGGTGGCTAACTTACGAGTACAAGAGCAAGAAGAGTAAACTACGCATAGCGGTCGCAAACTAGTAATGATCAATAAGTGATCCTGAACTACTTACAAATCAATCATAACCCCACCGTGTTCTCTTCTCGAACTCACTCGAAAAGAGACGGTCACGGTTATGCACGCAGTTGGTATATTTTATTTCGGGTTTAGTGTCAAGTTCTCTACAACTGGATATCATAAATTTCCAATCTGCCACATAACCGTGGGCACGGCTTCCGAAAAGATTTAACCCTGCAGGGGTGCTCCAAGTGGTCCATTATAAATTACCATGCGCATCCGATGGAACATCCTCACCGTATGATGGAAACTAGGGCGGCAAGAGTGCGACAAAACACCAGGAAAAAGGCCGAGCCTTCCACCCTTTACCAAGTATACAGATGCATTAATTAAATAAGAGATATTGTGATATCCCATGATATCCATGTCCCAACATGGAACAACCTGCACTGCACCTGCAACTAGCAATGCTATAAGAGGGGCTGAGCAAAGCGGTAACATAGCCAAACAAAGGTCTGCTAGGATGGTGAAAAGGTTAGAGGTTGTTTCATGGCTGTCGGGGTACGACACCTATGGGATCCAAAGGGACCCCTTTACGATTCGGCGGGGGAAAGGTATGCGCAAAGAGCAGAACCAACGATCGACGCGGGAAGATTTTACCCAGGTTCGGGCCGCTGATCAGCGTAAAACCCTACTCCTGCCTTGTGTTCTTATTAGTGTTCTTGAGCCCAGCCTTCAGGAGCGCTCACTGTGAACAGTACGTTCAAAGAGCAGCTACGCATGCAGAATGGGCCAGAAGTTCTCCTCCTCTGTAGCAGTTGCCTTGGGCCTCCTTTTATACGCTCAAAGGGGTCACCACAGTGGCAAAATGTACATACATTGAGGTGTAAAGTAGCTACAGGGTAATCATACCTAACCCCTGACGGATTAGGACGAACGCATTTAATGCACCGTGAGGTGTCCGTTTAGGTGTCCTCACTTTCTTGGGGATGGAAAAAGGGGCCATCCCATCAGCACCGCTTAAGCTCTCCCCCATTGGCGCGTCGCCACGCATCCAAAGAAGGACCCAGAATGTCGGGTTTGTCGCTGTGCTAGAGCGGCGGCACAGCAACAAAACCTTGCCGGGCGCCGAAGCTTGCCGGGCACCAAGCCTTGCCGGGCGCCGAAGCTTGCCGGGCGCCAAGCCTTGCCGGGCGCCGATCCTTGCCGGGCTCCGCAGGCCACCCCGGCAAGATCTCGCCGGGGAAGCTGGCCTTCGGAATCCAGCTCTTCTTATCTGCTGATCCTCAGATCTCTGACTTGATGATTTCTTTGATGGCTTGAATCAACCTCGAACTGTTCCCCGGCAAGCCTTGCCGCGAGGATGGCTACAACTGCCTGTGCACAAGTACGGGGTACTAGTGGCCCAATACTTAGTAAACCGACAGGAGCCCCCGGGCCTAGGCCATACACGAGTGCGAGGCGTTGTTGGGCTAGGCCCAAACAGTGCACGGGCACGCGTGGCAGGGGATTAACTGCTCGTAAATATCTCGTTTACTGTGCCCCCCACTACGCGCGTCTAACACGCAGCGTGGGGAGCATGCCTCAAAGGCTGCAACTGCGACGCGCCTATAGAGGCGCATTCACATTGGGGAATAAAAGAGGCGGCCCCGCTCCTTCCCCATAAAAAGGAGAAGCTGCAGAGGCACAAGCCTATTTACCCCCCTCTTCTTCTCAATCTGGCCATCGCCATCGCCTTCCTCCTCTCGAGCTCAGAGCGAAGCTTTTCCTCTTCCGCCTGCCGCTTCCACGCTCGCTTCACCCCCGGCTTCCGTCCTCACAGCCGCCATGCCGCCCAAGGCCAGCAAAGGCAAGGGCAAGGAAGCGAAAGCCGATGTCCTGGAGAGCGAACTGGTGAAGATGCAGAAGAAGTATGTCGTCTTCCCCCCATCGCTCAATGCAGAAGCTCTGAAGAGGCGGTACCAATGCATGTGGGCGAAGGAGATGCAAGCTCACCCCGCCACACGCGTGATTCCGGGTTCTTGTTCCAAAAGTGGGTCGGACAGATACCCTTTCTTCGCTACGTATTTCTATTGCGGGCTCTGCCCCCCATTTTCCGACTTCTTCAATGATATCATGTACACATACGGCTTTCATCTTCTCGATTTCACGCCGAATGCGGTACTATGCATGTCCATCTTTGCCCATCTTTGTGAAAACTTTGCCGGAGTGATTCCCAACACTACTCTTTTTCGCCATTACTTCTTCCCCCGTATCCAAAAAGGAGAGGCCCTCTCTGGTTCTATCGCCTGGATTCCAAGGGCTTGGAATAAGGAAATATACCCAGAAGGAGTTTACCACGAAAAGTGGGATGAATGGCGGGCTGAATGGTGCTGGATCAAGGAAGCAGATCCCCATCCGTTTTGTCTTCCCCGGCAATAGAAGGTGATCCGCGGCAGCGGTTGGAGCAGTCTTGCCGCTGATGACGAAAAGCTCACAATCGCCACCACCAGGATTCTTCGCCTGAAAGCTGCCGGGCTGACAATGGAGATGATTGTCTTCGACTTTCTCCGCCGCCGCATCGCCCCCTTGCAGAACAGGGGAAGGCCAGCTTGGGAATACCGAAACACGGCAGATATCATGAGATTGCGCCCCGGGTTGAATAATAATCTGACCACTATGCAGCTTGGCGCTCTCCGTCAAAAACTATTCTAGTGCGAAGACAAGCATCGGCTGCCGGCAAGGATTATCCCTTTGTGCAACAACTCCGCCTTGGGGTCAATCATCACCTTCATGCCGATGTTCAACGCCCACGGTCTTGACGCGACTTGGGCCGAGCCAACCGAGGAGGAAGCACAGAAGTTTTTTGACAACTTGATGGAGAGACCCGTCCGGCAAGAGACAGATTTCATCCGAGCCACCACCGACCAAGAAGTAGCTTACATTGCTACTAGGGTGGAGGAGGCAAATCTTGCCGCGGAGGCCGGCAGCGTTGGCTTCACAAAATGGGAAACCAGCGACGCAGAGGTAGTAGTGGAGGTAAAACCTGCCGGGAAGGACAAAGCTACCGGGGAACAGAGCAGCACAGCCGCTGAGAGCTCGTCCGACGAGGACACGGCCGAAGAAGAACTGCAAGAAGAGCTCCCAGCCCCGAAGAAGACGAAGCGCGTTCTTCGGAAGGCTGCATCTGGCATCCCGGCAAGCCAGCCTTCTTCGAGCGGCGAGGCTCCCAGCAAGAAAGTGGCCGGCAAGACTGCACCGCGGCAAGGGGTTCGTCAACAACCTGCGCGGCGCGCGAGACCCACACCAGCGGCCACTGCTGGGGCGGCAGGGGTGTCTCGCACTACCGTACCGGAAGCTGCCCCGGTGCCTACCACAGCCAAGCGACCTAGGACCCCTCCTCCGCCTCCCCACTAGGACATCGCAGCGAAGGCCGATTTCGACATCTCCGGCTTTAGTCCGGAGCGAGAAGAAGAAGAGTGAGTACTTTACCACAGCCTTTATATTCCAATCTTGGATCGATCTTACTGACTTGCTCGTATTGTCTCTACAGTGATGCAGAAACCTTGCTGGAGAGGATGGCGAAGAGGACAAAGACTTCCACGGGCGACAAGCCCCCGGCAGGCTCCACGAGCGTGCCAGAAACCATCGTCGTCAGCCCGGAGCCCAGTCCTCAATGCAGCCCCCAGCACAGCCCCCAGTGTAAGTTCACTGTTCTTTTTCCGCTGGCGGGTGCTGAGGCTTCCATTCTTGCCGCTGATATCCTTGGGCTCGCAGGAGAAGAACGGCAATAAGGAGAGTTGTCGGAAGACATCCCCGTCGTGCCACCTTCATCGACCATGCCGCCCACAAGCACGTCCCCGGCAAGAGATCCTACTGACGAGCCCATCCTAACTGAGGAGGAGCCGGCAAGCATGGACACCGGCAACCCTCCCCCGGCAATTGAAGTTGCCGGGAAGGGCGAGGCCACCTCTCAACAGCTCGACGCAGGTAATCGATTGCCTCAGAATGCTTGTTACTCTTTCCCTTATCTCTCTGTCTTTAGTTGCTTCAAACTTCAATCTTGATCTTCTTCTGTTCTCCTCCTTCGTTCTTCAGAGTTCCCTGTGATGGAACACATGGATGTCGACGTTGTCATCAAGGAGACCGCCAGGGACGCCACTGCCGAAGCAGATAGGATTGCTGCCAGCGAGGCCACCAAGGATGACACTGTCGAGGCTGGTGGAGCTCTTGACGGGGAGGCCACCAAGACTGCACAGGAGGAACCCGCCAAGGAACCTACTGAAGGGGGCGACAGGGAGGCTGATGACCGTACTGACGGCATTCCTGCCGCAGGAGCGCCAGGCGCTGCACCGGCCACGGAGCCCCCTACCACTGGTGAGGCGGTCGCTGAAGACCAACCGTCAACATCTGAAGGCCCCTCATCCAGCAAATACCTCAAGGTTGGCGAGAACCTGTTTGTCAACTTGTCGGGGACGGCAAGCATTGGGGCACCAGCCGAAGGAGAAGTTTTTGATGAAGAAATCATCGCTGCTACCGGGCTCGAGGTTGTTGACGATCCTAGCGCTAGCAGCGGCAAATCTAAAGAGGATCAGCTCCTTCAGGCCATGGGCGAGAATTTTTGCAAGCTCCAGGCTCTCCACCGCGCCCGGAAAGATAAAGCGGATTCCAGAATGGCAGTCATCGAGGTGGCCGAGGCAGATTTCCAGAGGCGCGTCGAACAAATGCAAACCTAGTATGCCGAGGCCCTCCAAGAGCTGACTGTTGGCCGGGAACAAGTGAGCCAACAGTGGACAGAGATCCTCCTGAAGCAATCTGATATGGAGAAGGCACAGGATGAAGCTAATCAAAGGATTGCTGCTGAAGATGCCCTCCTGACGGGGCGCCGCGTTGCTCTTGATGCTCACGAGGAAGATCTCACCGCACGTGAGCAGGCGCTCGCCGCCAAGCTTCGCAATAAAGATGAAGATATCGAGAAGCTTGTCGCGCGGCGGACCCAGGAGCTGGAGCAAAAACATAAAGAGGCGCTCGAAGCTCTGACTGCAAGTCACGCCGGCAAGCTCAAGGAGGCCGTCGATGCTGCCGAAGCTGCAGAGGCCGCCAAGAACGAGCTGAGCGACAAGGTAAAGAAGCTGGAAATAGATCCCGAAGAGCACGGCAAGGAGCTCTCGACGCTCAAAGGTGATATGGAAAAAACCCTCCACTCCTTGGCGGAGATGCAAGTTGCCCTGTCCAACAAACCAAGTAGCTCTCCTCTGCGGCTGATGATATTGCAGTTCTGGAATTGAAGCTGACCACGTTGCAGAAGTCTCTCGAGGCCGGCAAGGCCCGTGAGAAGGCTCTACTCAAGTATCTCCAAGGAGAGAGGAACCTGCTCAAGAGCGCTGCCGCCGCCCAAATCGATTACGAGAAGGGGGTGGAGATCTGGACTGGACGTCTCATCGCCGCTGCGGAGAAACTTACGGCAGAACTGTCAACCATGGGCCTGTCGAACTTCAGGTATTCTTCCGAGGAAAGGATATCTTCAAGTGCCAGGTTGACGATGTTCTTTGAAAGCATCATCAACGCCTTGAGGGTGCTCCAGTCTAGCTGGGCGACCCAATTGGCCAACGAGACTCGCCGGCTTTGCCGGGCCGTCCTTCGCAAGGTGCTTATCAAGGTGGTGTAAAGCAATCCCGGCATCGACCTCTCCAACGCGCTCGGCCATCTGCCAAGGGACGCAAACGTCGAGGCGCTTGAAGAACTTATCGCGCCTATCCTTGAGAAGGTGGATTCCATCAAAAGGATCAAAGGTCAGCGCAGGGATTAAGTGCTCCGCCTTTTCTTGCCGTCATCATTCCATGTAAAAGACAATTAAGTCTCAAGTTTGAATTGCGGCAGCTCATGAATGTAATATAACTCGCCTATGTTTAGGTTCATGCTTGCTATTTTCCTTGTCTGATTCCTTTATGTATGGAGTTCACCCTACGCTTACTAAAAAACTTGCCGGCGCGCAACCTGCCGCGAGCGCTGGGTGCGGGACTTCAGCAGCCTGCTGGAGGCGCAGCGGCTGGCAAGACTCCTTGGCGTTCTCAGTGCAGCCACTTAAATCGTTGAGCGGGCTCGAAAGAAAATAAGGGCACAACTGATTACAACAAGGGTTCCTTCGCATGCAGATTTTCCATACAAGAGTCGGAATCATCCAAGGAAATAACTTTGTAATAAAAGAAACTTGTTCTAAGTTTTTAGAACTTAGCTTTCTGTCACTGTCCTTCCTCCGGCAAGCGTCGATTCCGAACGTCGCCAACTGGTACTCATATCTCCCTTCCCCCCCCCCCCCCCGGGCAAATGTGCACGCGAGGAATCCTTCTGTCTTTAAAAAGAAAGAAGAGAAAATAAAGACATGAAACCTTGGCGGTTCACTAGAACTTACCAGGAGTAGGTGTAATACAACATCTTAGACAAACATGCATATATAAATATGAACATGGGAATCAATAAGGGAATGTACAACACTTAAATTTATTCATCTGCGCTCAGGGTCTGCGCCTGGCTTTGTACAAAGGATCACATGCCTTGCCGGCAAGACTTGTACAAAAGTGTGGTTGCCGGGAGCCCCCGGCAACCGCGCCTTATGGGTAGAACTTGCGAAGATGTTCGATATTCCAGGAATTGCTCACTGGACCGCCATCTTCGGTCTCCAAGCGGACAGCGCCGGGCCTGCTGACTCGTACTACCCGATAAGGGCCTTCCCACTTTGGCGTCAACTTGTTTGAATTCTTGGCGGACTGAATCCGCCGAAGAACAAGGTCGCCTTCCTTAAGGCTTCGGGCATGAACTTTGCGGCTATGGTAGCGGCGCAAAGCTTGCTGGTAGCGTGCAGCTCGCACAGCAGCCTGAAGATGATTCTCCTCAAGGAGCAAAGCGTCATCTTGCCGCAGTTGCTCTTGCTCAAGCTCATCATAAGCGAGCACTCGAGGTGATTCGTACGTGAGTTCCGTGGGGAGAATTGCTTCCGCTCCGTAGACCAGAGCGAAGGGTGTCTGGCCGGTGGCTCGATTTGGTGTCGTTCTGATTAACCAAAGAACCGCCGGCAACTCATCAATCCAGCGTCTTCTGCACTTTTTCAGTCTGTCAAAAGTCCTGGTCCTGAGACCGCGCAGCACTTCAGCATTAGCCCTTTCTGCTTGGCCGTTGCTTCTCGGGTGAGCAACAGAGGCAAAACAAATCTTGCCGCCAAAGTCTTGGACGTACTGCATGAAGGTGCGACTTGGGAACTGCGTGCCGTTGTCGGTGATGATCCTGTTGGGTACACTGAAACGGCAAACTATCCCTTTAAAGAACTTGACGGCTGATTGTGTTGTCACCTTCCTCACTGCTTCCACCTCCGGCCACTTTGTGAACTTGTCGATAGCAACGTACAAGTACTCAAAGCCCCCGGTAGCACGGGGGAAAGGGCCCAGTATGTCGAGCCCCCAGACCGAAAATGGCCAGGAGAGAGGGATTGTCTGAAGAGCTTGAGCTGGTTGATGTGATTTCTTCGAATGAAACTGGCATGCTTCACACTTGGTGACTAGTGCAGTTGCATCCTGGAGAGCGGTGGGCCAAAAGAAACCTTGCCGGAATGCTTTCCCGGCAAGTGCTCTTGATCCTATGTGAGAACCACATATGCCTCCATGTATCTCTGCCAACAGCTCTAGCCGATCCTCCCGAGGAATGCACTTCAATTTCACACCGTTTGGTCTCTTTCTGTACAGGATGTCATCGATGAACTTGTACATAACAGACTGATGGGCTACTCTTTCTGCTTCTTCCTGTTCCTCCGGGAGTTCTCCTGTCTGAAGGAAATGGACAATGTGTTGCGCCCATGCTGGAGCCTGAGGCTCGACGGCTAGGACTAAAGGCATCTCCTCCGCCGGGGGAACGTTTGTCTCAACAGCAAGGGCCTGAGGCTCTGCCGGAGCCTGTTGTTCCCCGGCAGGCATGTCGATCCCGGCAACTTCCTTGCCGGCGGCTCCGGGGAGCTCTGCCGGGAAGTACTGACCAGAGTTCAACTTTCTTCTCTTTTCTTGCTGCATCGATGGCTCCACGGATGGTTGAGTCAATTGGAGCACAAAAGTTCCTGGTTCCACAGGCAACATGAGGGCGGCACGCTTTGACAGGTCGTCAGCAACACTGTTCTCGGCACGAGGAACGTGCTCCATTTGCAGACTGTCAAAGCGCTCTTCCATTTTCCTCACTTCATCCACGTAGGCTTGCATCAATGGACTTCGATAACTCTTGTTAACTTGCCTGACAACAAGTTGTGAATCGCCTTTGATGACGAGCTTTTTGATACCAAGGTCTATCGCGATCCTGAGACCGGCAAGCAAACCCTCGTATTCTGCAGTGTTGTTGGTCAAACTCTCCCGGGGAAAATGCATTTGGACTACGTACTTGAGGTGCTCTCCGGTGGGTGCGACAAGCAGCACGCCAGCACCGGCGCCTTGCAGCGAGAAAGCCCCATCAAAGTACATAACCCATTGCTGATCGATTTCCTTGCCGGGGAGAGTTGTTTCCTTAGCCTCTTCGTCCGGCGTTGGGGTCCATTTTGCAATGAACTCCGCCAAGGCCCTGCTCTGAATCGTCGAAGTGCTTTCAAACTTGAGGCCAAAGCTCGACAACTCCAACGCCCACTCCACGATCCTGCCGGTTGCTTCTGGATTTTGCAAAATCCGTTGCAACAGAAAGCGAGTGACGACAGTGATTTCATGTGCTTGAAAATAATGGCGCAGCTTCCTCGAGGCCATAAGAAGGCCGAAAAGCAACTTCTGCACACCAGAATATCTTGACCTAGCTCCTTGTAAAAGAGAGCTAACAAAATAAACTGGGCGCTGCACCACCTTCTTCTTCTGCACTGGTTCTTCTGTTTGCGCAGATCCTGTCTTGCCGGGATCAACCCTTGCCGGGGAAGATCTTGCCGCGTCACCTGGTGGTCCTGCCACTGGTGTTGCTTCCTCATCAGCCTCTCTCTGCGCCACTAGCGCAGCACTAACCACTTGAGTTGTTGCTGCCAGATAGAGCAGCAACGACTCTTATGGTTTAGGCGCGACTAGCGTCGGCGGAGAGGAAAGGTATTTCTTCAAATCTTGCAGCGTAGCCTCCGCCTCCAGAGTCCATTTCATTGGACCTGCCTTCTTCAAAAATTTGAAAAAGGGCAGGGCGCGCTCAGCAGATTTGGAAATAAACCTGCTTAGAGCAGCAACACAGCTGGCAAGACGACGCACATCCTTGACGCGTCTCGGCGCTTCAATTTGCTCAATAGCTTTGATCTTGTCGGGGTTCGCTTCAATTCCCCGGCAAGATACAAAGAATCCTAGGAGCTTGCCAGAAGGAACACCGAATACGCACTTCTCAGGATTGAGCTTCAAGTTGATCTTGCACAGATTTGCAAATGTTTCTTCTAAATCTTGAATGAGCGTCGCTTTGTCTTTGGTTTTGACCACTATATCATCCTTATACGCCTCCATATTTCTATGGAGTTGAGGCTCAAAACCAATTTGGATTGCTCTCGCAAATGTCGAACCAGCACTTTTCAACCCGAAAGGCATTCGTATAAAACAATGCGTACCACATGGGGTGATAAATGCGGTCTTCTCTTCATCTTCTTTTGCCATAAAAATCTGATGATACCCTGAATAGGCATCAAGGAAGGACAGGAGATCACAACCAGCGGTGGAATCCACAATCTGGTCGATGCGCGGCAAGGGAAAGGGATCTTTTGGATAGGCTTTATTGATATCTGTATAATCAATACAAAGCCTCCATTTCCCATTCGCTTTCCGCACTACAACTAGATTGGCCAACCAGGTTGGATGAAGCACTCCTTTGACCAATCCTGCCGCCTCCAGCTTTCTGATTTCTTCGGCAATGAATTCTTGCCGCTCCAAGGCTTGCTTCCTGACCCTTTGCTTGACGGGCCGCGCATGAGGACAGACAGCAAGGTGGTGCTCAATTACCTTCCTGGGAACACCGGGGATGTCAGACAGTTGCCATGCAAACACGTCGACATTCGCCCGCAGGAAGGCAACGAGCGCGCTTTCCTATTTGTCATCTAGGGTGGAACTTATGGTGAAAGTTCCCCCCGTTCCGTCCTCCCTGACGGGCACCTTCTTGGTCTTCGGCGGAGCAGTCTTGGATTTCTTGTTCTTGCCGGTGGAACTCTCTGGTGCATCCTCGACAGAAGCGCAGCACTCCGAGGAGGTGCGCTTGCCGGAGTTTGCGCCAAGATTCTTGCCGGTCTTCTTCTTCCCCTCGGGAGTTCCAGCGGCAGGAGCAGGTGCCTTGATGGCAGGTGCTGCAACTGCTTCCCGGTAAAGTTGGTCGGCACAGATGAGCGCATCCTTCTTGTCAGAATGGATAGTGATGACGCTCAACGGCCCAGGCATCTTCAAAACGTTGTACGCGTAGTGTGATGCCGCCATGAACTTAGCCAGCACTGGCCAACCAAGGATCCCATTGTATGACATGGGGATCTTGGCGACATCAAACACCACCTTCTCGGCCCTGTAGTTGAGCTCGCTACCAAATGTCACCGGCAGTGTAATCTTGCCCTTGGGCTGGGTTCTTCCCGGATTGACCCCTTGAAACGTACCCGTTTCTTCAAGGTCCTCATCGGGAATTTGGAGTTTTTTGAGCACATCCAGTGAGATTAAGTTTAGGCCGGCCCCATCGTCAACTAGCATTTTTGTCACCTTGAGGTTGCGAATCGTTGGCGAGACCAACAATGGCAAGCACCCGACCGCAGTTGTGCGATCAGGGTGATCCTCGGCGTCGAAAATGATAGGCGTGTTGACCACTTCAGGGGCCTACATGCATCTGGGGATGGCTCTGCCACATTGACTTCCCGCACCCACTGTTTGAGTTGATGGTGGGAAGAATGCAGCGAGGCACCTCCATCGATACACATGGCCTCTGTAGCTTTCTGGAATTCTTGCTCACTGGACTCATCATCTTCTTCATCATCATCTTCTTCTTTGTCTCGGCCCCGAGCGGGCCTATCCTTCTGTTGCTTGGCCTTGCCGCGGCGCCCCCCTCGGCCACTGCGCTTCTTGCCGGATCTGTCAGCACCATCTTGGGCCTTCTCCTTATCTCGCCTTTCATATTCGGCCCTCTGTTTCTCGGCAAGCTGTTCAACTTGCCGGCAGTTCTGGAGATCGTGGCCCTTGGTGCGATGGATCTTGCAATACTGCTTGCCGGAACTTTCCGACTTGTCGGCAGCCGCCAAGGCCTGACAGGAAGGGCACCCAGCAAGATCCTTGCCGGGGTCACCAACCTTGGCCTTCTTGGCGGCGCCGGGGTTGTCGGATTCCTCGATAGCAAGCACGGCCTTGCCTCCGCGTTTCCTATTCCGCCGCCAGCCTTTCCTTGACGGGGCCGCGGCATCTTCTTCTTCGGATTCGCCCGCCGTGCCAACAGCCTCGCTAGGGAGTTTCCTCCCCTCTTCAGCTTGAGCGCATTTATCGGCTAGAGCGTAAAGCTCGGCAATACTCCTGACTTTGTTCATTGCCAGCTCTTCCCGCATTCTGCGGTTACGCATGTTCTGGTGAAACGCGCTAATGACAGCGGCAGGGTGAACGTCAGGAATATTGTACTGCACCCGGCTGAACCTCTGCATAAACTTGCGCAGGGACTCGCCCTCCTTCTGAGGGATGATATGCAAATCACTCTCTTGACCAGGAGCTTGGTGGCCTCCAACAAAGGCGCCAACAAACTGGTGGCACAGATCTGACCAGGAAGAAATAGAATTCTCCGGCAGATGCATCAACCACGACCTGACGTTGGGTTTGAGCACCAACGGGAAGTAGTTGGCAAGTATCTTGTCATCTCGGCCCCCGGCAGCCTGCACCGCAATGGTGTAGATGCTCAGGAACTCCGAGGGATGGGTCTTACCGTCATATTTTTCCGGGACCTCCGGCATGAAGGTTCGGGAATTGGGCCACTGGACTTGCCGCAGCTCACGGGTAAACGCTGGAGTCCCTACCTCATAAGGTAAGTCTCCTACGTCCCCTGGCGCAGGCGCTTATCAGACTGATAGCGCGCTTCCCGTCGCCGCTCGATGGTAGTTCGAGCGTCCTCCTTGCCTCGTTCCTGGAGAACTTGACGCTGATCGCGTCGCATCCGTGGATCGGATGACACCGTGGAAACTTCTTCACGGCGGTCAATCTGCTGGGTTGTCGGCCGCCGCTGGTGCCGCGGAGGGGAGTGCACTGTGGTTGCACCACCTCCGGTTTTCTCCACATCGGCTCGCGGCAGATCGATGGGCCTTCGCTGCGAGGGCCCTGCCTCTTGCGGTCCATCTTTGTTGGCAAAGCCGATAAGGCTCTGGATAGTAGCTCGCCACTCCTCCATCTTCTCCGGGGCAGGAGGAAAATCAAGGAGCAGCTGCGCATGTGCCAAGGCTTCCGCTGGCGTAGGCGGCGGCGACAGGTGCGAGGTACGTGAGGTGCTCTGACTCCTAACCATATTAGAAGGAGCACCACCACGGTCACGCGACCGCGCGCCACCCCCGCCAGCAGCTCGGTGTGCATGCTGGTCCCGCGCATCTTGGGATCAATGCGCAGAAATATTTTCATGGGGACGCCCTGAACCACCAGCGCCATGACGTCGCTCATCATGCACGACCTGGGTAGGTCGTGAGGCTTGCGCCGGCGCGGGAGCTCCAACAGGCGCCCTCCGATCTCTGGAATTCGTTGTGCCACCCGTAGGCAACACAGCACCGTCTCTAGATCCAGCGGCGTGCAGGTTGCCACTGCCACTGCGAACGATGCCGCTCGCCTGGCTCGGATCACCAGAACGCTGTGGGGGTTCTAGTCCTCTTCCTTCTGCACCCACGCCGTCACCCGTACGTGAAGGCGTAGGCAAAACGGACGTGGACGGTTGTGCCGTCGCGGCGCTCTTCTTCTTGGGCGGCATGATGATGAAGAAACTGAGGCGCCGATCACTAGATCAGGTTCACGCAACCTTCAATCCCCCTACCTGGCGTGCCAAAGATGTCGGGGTATGACACCTATGGGAACCAAAGGGACCCCTTTACGATTCGGTGGGGGTAGAGGTATACGCAAAGAGCAGAACCAACGATCGACGCGGGAAGATTTTACCCAGGTTCGGGCCGCTGATCAGCGTAAAACCCTACTCCTGCCTTGTGTTCTTATTAGTGTTCTTGAGCCCAGCCTTCAGGAGCGCTCGCTGTGAACAGTACGTTCAAAGAGCTGTTACGCATGCAGAATGGGCCAGAAGTTCTCCTCCTCTGTAGCAGTTGCCTTGGGCCTCCTTTTATACGCTCAAAGGGGTCACCACAGTGGCAAAATGTACATACATTGAGGTGTAAAGTAGCTACAGGGTAATCATACCTAACCCCTGACGGATTAGGATGAACGCATTTAATTCACCGTGAGGTGTCCGTTTAGGTGTCCTCACTTTCTTGGGGGTGGAAAAAGGGGCCATCCCATCAGCACCGCTTAAGCTCTCCCCCATTGGTGCGTCGCCACGCATCCAAAGAAGGACCCAGAATGTCGGGTTTGTCGCTGTGCTAGAGCGGCGGCACAACAACAAAACCTTGCCGGGCGCCGAAGCTTGCCGGGCGCCAAGCCTTGCCGGGCGCCGATCCTTGCCGGGCTCCGCAGGCCACCCTGGCAAGATCTTGCCGGGGAAGCTGGCCTTCGGATTCCAGCTCTTCTTATCTGCTGATCCTCAGATCTCTGACTTGATGATTTCTTTGATGGCTTGAATCAACCTCGAACTGTTCCCCGGCATGCCTTGCCGTGAGGATGGCTACAACAGCCCGTGCACAAGTACGGGGTACTAGTGGCCCAATACTTAGTACACCGACAATGGCAATTTGGGAGGCTTTGCAAACAAGTGGTAGGTAGCGTGACATAGCGATAGCATCGAGACAACTAGCAAAGCAAAGATAGTAGTGATATCCAGGTAATGGTCATCTTTCCTGAAATCCGGCTTGGAAGAAGATCGAGTCCATGAAGTAGACGAGCCAACATAGTCGAACGAATCCTCACAATCACAACGTAACCGAAACTATTGAGAAGAAGCACAACCGGAAAGAAGCAAACAACGCGGTAAACATACAAGCATAAACAATGCATGATGCACAACAAAGTATGATGCATGACAAGGTTAAATGTTGTTAACATGGCAAGAGGTGAAGCATATTCAAACTACCTATTTAGGCAAGTTTAAATGAGGACGGAAACACAAATAACAATTCCGGAAAATCCCCATACGCATATTTCGAATTTGGTACTGTTCTGCCCTAAACCATATTTAAAGTTGTTAAACAACAAAATAAAGTACACCAAGTTAACCTACACATTTTTCCACCACATTTACATGTAAAGTTTATTTAGTTCGGAGCTACGGTTATTTAGTTATGAAATAAACCATTTTAACATGACATTTATGCACATTATTATAAACAGCAATTTTAAACATTTCTAACATGCATGAAAGTTGCAAATTATGAATCTACATGAAGTTCTACAGAAGTTACATATATAACATGATTTATTAGGATGCATGGATATTTAGCTATAAACAATATAAAACAATGGCAATCTGTAAAAATGTAATGCAGTGAATAAATATAGAAAAACAAAGAGAACAAAGAAAGGAAAAAACATTTGAGGGCTAGATTGCAACATTTTGCAGAGGCCGAGAGGAGGAATCAGGCCCAAGTGGTCGTGTGTGCAAAAGAAAAGAAAAATGGAGCAAAATTGGGGCGCCTGGGACTCGAACCCAGGACCTCCCAGATGTGAGCGCGCGTGGCTAACCAGCTGGGCTGGTTATGTGATCTTGCTAGAGAAGGAGCACGGCCCTGTTTGAATGGTTCCCAAGGCCAAGCCTTGACCTTCCATGAACACAGAGGAACCTTTGCCGGCAGTGAACTCGATCAAGACGGTGACTTCAGAGGCTGTAGAGCACCAGCGGGCGTGCGGAACAGGGACGTTGGTGCACTGTGAGGTGAGATCGTGCATAAGGCTCAGGTGCGCGGGAAGACTCGAGGACGAGCTCGACGTCGCCTTGGTCATGGCGGCACCAAGACGAAGCAGGGCCACGGGCTCGCAATCGAGCGCGGCCGTGCGCGTGTGCATGGAGGTGTGCAGCGAAGGTGCAGCAAAGGCCGGCATGAGCAACGAAACCAGCAGGCATGTGCACAAGCAAGAAGCAGAGAGAGAGAGGGAGAGCAGAGGAGCATGTCGGCGCGTGCGAGCAGGACAGCTGGTGAGCTCATCGGAGGAAACTTCGGCGACCAAAAGCTATGGAGGAGGGGCATGATCGATGCACGGGACAAACCTGCACTCCCGCGTGCCACTCACGGCACCAAACGACGACACAGACATCGCCGGCATCGGGAGGATAGAGGCGGCGGAGACCAACCCAACAAGGCGAACGGCAGGGTGAAACAGTTAACTAGCTGGAAGAAAACGCACCTACAGAGGAGCCTATGCTTAGCGATGCAAGGAAACGGGCAGAAGGCCACCGGAGGAGCTCCGGCGACAATGACGCGCGGTGACACACTCGGCCGGGAAGGAATCGGGAGGGACAAGACGCAATCGGGAAGACAAAGGCATGGGGAAGAATCGGGTGCTCACCACAAACACGCAGGCGTGCTTGGATTGGCGAGAGGTGGTCGAAGACAGAGAATGGCCGACGTCAGGGAAGAAGATCCTCGCGGTGCACGCGTTGGCTCCTGGTGTGAAGTAGAAGACGCAGGGGAAGAAGAGGGACTTGGCGAATCTCCTGGACGAGGTGAGGAAGACGAAGACGATGATCTTGACGCTCCCGAGGAAGAAGAGGGTGGCCACTAGAAGGATCAAGCCGAGCACGAGCTCAAACTCGACTCGGGCATGGCATCGGCTATGGCGTCGGCTACCCTTACCTGGAGCGGCAGCGGGGCGGAGAGAGGGGAATGGGGACAGGGAAAACCCTAGGGGAGCTGCAGGGATTTTATAGGAGGGTTAGGAGGCGTCGCAGAGTCATGGCGTAACCACGATGGCAATGTGCGCTCTTCACCGAGAGTTACTGTGAGAGAAGAAAAGTGCCAAGGTGGAAGAAAAGGAGGAAGGAGTGAGGATGACATGTGGGTCCGGAGGATTGCACTGGAGAGAAAATTACCAGGGGGTGGCTAGGCTGGGTTGCGGGTTGCTGCTGCTGCAGTTGGGCTGCGCCGAAGCTGGCTGGGCTGCACCGCTAAGCTCCTGCCCTTTTCTTTTCCTTAATTCCTTCAGATAGGAAATAATTACAGAAAAAGCATAGAGAGTTTGGAGAGGGTAGAAGCTAGTATGAGAATTAATATGAGCTTCTGAAGATATGTACTATTTGAATAAATTGCTTTGGCCATTTTTAGAGGTAGAAAAATAAACCAAGTTTGAATTAAATTCAAACTTGATTCATTTTTGAACCCAACCAAATCATCTTCAAATGAGTTGAAACTTGACAGAAAGGTTAAATGAAAGGTGTATGATTTATAGGGAAAAGGTGAACATTTTTCTGGACAGGGAAATGTCACATGAAAATAAATGTAATAAAGAAGAAAGGAGAAGTTTGGATGGGATAGAAACTTGGGTGAACTTGACGAATGGTTGCTGGTATGTGTATGTTGCATGAATGAGGTGGAGATAATAAGAAGAGGGGGGTTTGACACAAGATCACACAACGAGACTTAAAGATGCAAACCAAGGCATGATGATCATGATGCAATGCAATAAAAATGACAAGAGGCACGTCAAAATCATGTAGCATATAACAAAGTGAGATGACCGTGGCAACAACAAGGATGATGCAATGCAATGTAACCAATGATCAACATGATGCAAGAAGCAAAATATGACAATGGCACTCATCATGATCATGGCAACAAACAATTGAACACACGACGTCAACGGAAATAAATGGAAGGCACCTGGAGCATCGGTCTCGTGGCGTCACAACACTCCCCCACTTACAAGAGATCTCGCCCTCAGATCTAGGAATGAGAAGAGGAAAGAAGTGGAAGAGGTAAACAAAGTTGGTTCTTTGACAAACGAGTGAAACAAATGAACATTGGAGGGTGCAAAGAGATAACGGATGGCATAAGAACAAGAAATAATTTGAAACCACTCCAGTTGAAGAGAGGCAAGGGATAGAGCATGAACCTGAGAAAATGAAAGCACTTAGATGGGACTCCGGTTAAAAATGCAAGGCGATCCTTGACAAGATCAACAACACAATGCCTCCGGAAGGAATGAAAGAATGAAATGAAATGAACGGAGAAGAACATGTAAACTTGGAAGAGTAACCTTACGAAGAAGGGTTGAACGGAGTTGTTGGATAATCGACAATGAAAAGATATGAAACTCGTGGGCTTATGGAAGTCATCTCAAAAGTTGAGGTGAAGTTCTGCCACTACCAAATGATTGATTAGATGAGAGGAACAAAGAGATGAAAAACTCCACTTCACAAGATAAGGGATAATGAATTGCACTTCGAAATGTATGAAGAAGAATACTTGAGCTCCACCAATAATCTTAATGAACACTTCGAGAACGAATAAAATCTTTGATGAACCGCCATGCTAAGCCTCTGAGAAGAACTCCGGTAATGGACAGATTATATAAAAGAATTAAAGGTTGAAAAGAATAAGAGTTGAAGACTTGCGATGATTTAGATGGAGCTTCACGACGAGACAACCGAGAAAACTTGGAACTCCAGAAAAGAAAAGACGAACAACTTAGAACCGAGAGATTATTCATCATGAACAAGCTCTGAAGGAAGGAATTACTTCACCGTGATGAAATAAGAATAAGAATTACATTATGCTTATCCGCATCAAATTTAATTGATGACAAATGGATTTGGCATGCAACTTATTCCTCTTGAAAAGGATTGAGGAGAGATATGGCACAAACTTGGGACTTCAAAGAACCATCGTAAGAAATGAAAATGAACGAAAAAAAGAGAACGAACCGCCGGGAAGAATTAGAAGAACAAATATGCTTGAGGGGATTTACATACAAGAGAATGAAGAGATCATGAGCTGATTAAAGAAAACTTGAACGAAGCACTGGAAGAATTTGAGAACGCGAAAAGAATGCCGTGAATGAAGAATTTTTCTGAAATGACGCCCTCTGGAGAATCAAAATGGAAAGAACTCATGAAATGATGCGGATGAGTATGAAAGAATTCTTGCAATTGAAAACAATTGTGAGGATGGCATGAAGCTAGAACCACGAATCTACAAGAGAAGGATGATGGAAAATCTTCTTCAGTCTTCAAATGTTGAGAAAGACGACGAGAACCACCATGAAGAATTGTGAAATACTCCAGAATAAGGAAGAATAGAAAGCTTGAACCAAAGACGAAAAGAATGAGAAAGCGATCTTGGAGAAGACATTTGATCGATGAAAATTCATACTTACTTCAAACTTTGAAATGAATTAGAGAATCACTCCAGAAAAATTAGAAGAGTCAGGTAAGATCCTGGGAAAAGACATGTGGGTTAGGGCCTACTGAAAAAGAAACACCGTTGGAACAATTGCTTGAAATAGAGATTGCACCGGCTGAATTAAATGACTTGAGTGAAATAACAACCTCGAAATAGAACGATCGGACCTCGAATGGAAACACGAACTTCTGAGATAATAACGGCACTCCGGGTAAGAATAGAGAGAGGTGGATGATTAAGAGGTGCGTTGGCATGGGGAAAGCATTTGAAACGATGAAAGGGATATGTTCAACACCGAAAGCTTAATTGAATTCACCGGAAAAAAATTGGCAAATGGCGAATTGACAAACTAGAAACTTCTGGGCACCTTCACGAAGAATTCAACGGATGAAACTTGAAGAAAAGAATGGAGAGATTTCACATGAATAAATTGAATGCTCGAATCGAGACTTCTGACTCCGCGAAGAAAAGGGGAGGGTGGGTGGGGAAAAGAAAAACAACTTGGGACGGGTGAAGCAAACATTGTTGAAGGCTGGGAATCAATCTTGCAAAAGACGAAGAGGATGGAATAACTCGAAGAAAAGTGCACGGGTTGAACAAAGGATAGACAACGAACGAAAACACCTGTGTGATCCTAAAGAAAATTTGAATGGGAAGAGTAGAAGAATCAAAACACCTAGGGTCACAACTCCTCACCAGAGCGACGAAGGGGATAAGGAGTAAAAATAATTCCTACTCTCCAATATAACAAGACTCCAAAAATAGTTTTTGTTCTGGACTTGACAATGGCCAGGCTACGATCAATCAAGGGGGCTCCTATGGTCGATCGAGACTCTGATACCAACTTATCACGCCCAATATGCAATCCTATCCGAGAGGAACTCAAAGGTCTCACCAAGGATAAAAGCGCATATTGAAGACGCTTTTGCAAGGTGGATATCATTACATCATACCATATACAACACACTTGGGGATACATACAAAGGCATACAAATGCCACATGAATACATCAAACATCATACAGAAGAGCAGCATCCGACTATGGATGAAATCAAATGAAAAACATAACGACATCCACCCTGCTAGCCCAGGCTACCGACCAGGAACCTATCCCTTGATCAAAGAAGAAGAAGCAGAAGAAGAACTCCAAATCAAGCAAGCATCGCTCTCGCGTCAAATCATCGCATTACCTGTACCTGCATCTATTGTTGTAGTAATCTGTGAGCCACGAGGACTCAGCAATCCCATTACCATAGGTATCATGACTAACAAAGCTTAATAGGTATGGGATGGATACGTGGTGAGGTTGCAGCAAGCACTAAGCATTGTATGGTGGCTAACTTACTAGTACAAGAGCAAGAAGAGTAAACTACGCATAGCGGTCACAAATTAGTAATGATCAATAAGTGATCCTGAACTACTTACGAATCAATCATAACCCCACCGTGTTCTCTTCTTGAACTCACTCGAAAAGAGAAGGTCACGGTTACGCACGTGGTTGGTGTATTTTATTTCGGGTTTAGTGTCAAGTTCTCTACAACCAGATATTATATATTTCCAATCTGCCACATAACCGCGGGCACGGCTTCCGAAAAGATTTAACCTGCAGGGGTGCTCCAAGTGGTCCATTATAAATTACCACACGCATGCGGTGGAACATCCTCACCGGTATGACGGAAACAAGGGCGGCAAGAGTGGAACAAAACACCAGGCAAAAGGCCGAGCCTTCCTCCCTTTACCAAGTATACAGATGCATTAATTAAATAAGAGATATTGTGATATCCCATGATATCCATGTCCCAACATGGAACAACCTGCACTGCACCTGCAACTAGCAACGCTATAAGAGCGGCTGAGCAAAGCGGTAACATAGCCAAACAACGGTTTGCTAGGATGGTGAAAAGGTTAGAGGTTGTTTCATGGCAATTTGGGAGGCTTTGCAAACAAGTGGTAGGTAGCGCGACATAGCAATAGCATCGAGACAACTAGCAAAGCAAAGATAGTAGTGATATCCAGGTAATGGTCATCTTGCCTGAAATCCCGCTTGGAAGAAGATTGAGTCCATGAAGTAGACGAGCCAACGTAGTCGAACGAATCCTCACAATTGCAACGTAACCGGAACTATTGAGAAGAAGCACAACCGGAAAGAAGCAAACAACGCGGTAAACACACAAGCATAAACAATGCATGATGCACAACAAAGTATGATGGATGACAAGGTTAAATGTTGTTAACATGGCAAGAGGTGAAGCATATGCAAACTACCTATTTAGGCAAGTTTAAAAGAGGCCGGAAACACAAATAACAATTCCGGAAATCCCCATATGCATGTTTCGAATTTGGTACTGTTCAGCCCTAAACCATATTTTAAAGTTGTTAAACAACAAAATAAAGTACACCAAGTTAACCTACATATTTTCCCACCCCATTTACATATAAAGTTTATTTAATTCAGAGCTACGGTTATTTAGTTATGAAATAAACCATTTTAACATGACATTTATGCAAATTATTACAAACAGCAATTTTAAACATTTCTAACATGGATGAAAGTTGCAAATTATGAAACTACATGAAATTCTACAGAAGTTACATTTATAACATGATTTATTTGGATGCATGGATATTTAGCTATAAACAATTCCGGAAATCCCCATATGCATATTTCGAATTTGGTACTGTTCGGTCCTAAACCATATTTTAAAGTTGTTAAACAACAAAATAAAGTACAACAAGTTAACCTACACATTTTCCCACCCCATTTACATATAAAGTTTATTTAATTCGGAGCTACGGTTATTTAGTTATGAAATAAACCATTTTAACCTGACATTTATGCAAATTATTACAAACAACAATTTTAAACATTTCTAACATGGATGAAAGTTGCAAATTATGAAACTACATGAAATTCTACAGAAGTTACATTTATAACATGAGTTATTTGGATGCATGGCTGAGTGTCACTTGGGCTGGCTAGACTACCCGTGGCATTCATTTGCTTTATTTCTAATAAGTTTGATCATGACTAACATGCTATGTACACGTTCATATCATTTTATTGTCATGATTTAAATTTCAGTCAGCATGAGCATATGCATATAGTTTGGCTCATCATGATCATATATTTTTATCTGCTGCATTCGGTATATCTTTTGTTCATGATGTTTGCGAGTACATTCAAACGTACTCACAGGCTTGTCCCTGGCTATTTACTGGGCCAGGTCAGGATTTCAGCGAGGAGTATTACCACGACGTCCGTGCGGAGCCTAGGATAGCAGCCACGCGGATAGGAATTATCCAGGTCAGTTGTTCCTGTGGGAATGGAGCCCAATCGACGTTGGAGAACCACGAGTCAATTCCGTCATCCACCACCAGATATCAGTGTTGTATCGTTGGACCTTTATGGTCTTGTATCCAATTCTTGTAATAGCTTGTTATTCTGTCACAAGGACGTGTCCACCAGTAACAGTAATCCTGGGCTGGTGATGACACGAGGGGTTAATTTCTGGGATATCGTGTCCCGGCCCCGACAGCCTTGGTATCAGAGCCAGGCTGACCATTGGCTAATCCTATCTTAGCCTGGTCGCTATCTCTAGGTTTCCACACCGTCCACATCCTTTCCTGTCCACAGTCAAGCCCATCCTATCCGATAACCGCACAGTGGCCAGCCGACATCTTTTTGACAGTCGGTGCCCAACCTATCAACCTAGTCCATAGGCTGTGTGCCTGTGGCCGACACCTGAGTTGTCCCATCCGCAAGCGTGTGATGGAAGACTCTGCTGGCTTATAAGAGAAGCCTTGCCCCAACCCAGCACATCTCAGCCTCACTCTCAGTTCGATATCCAACCACCAAGATGCCAGGCCCCATCATTCATAACGAGACCACCGCAGTCGAACTTGAAGGCTTTGTAGCCATCCTCGCCAATCTCACCCGTCGTGCTCTCGGCATCGAAGAGCCGCCAGAGTATGTCGTGTACCAGGAACACACGAGTGATTCCATCCATCACTTCTGGGCCACGGTGCACATCTACGGGAGGGGCATCACCACAGAGGAGCGCCCCTACCAGTTCGCCGGGAGGACGACCACCGACGAGCCCCAAGCCATCCAACTTGCAGCCTGAGAGGCTGTAGTTCAACTCCGGCATCGGTCGCCGAGGGTTAACTGCCGCTCTTTCTACTACTACCCTAGTCATGAAGGCTATGGTAGACCGACCCAAGTCGCCAATGGAGACCATGAGACGGATCCTGCTCTGGTGCATCTAGTGCGCTACCTGAGAGTGCAAGAGGCACTGTTCGATCAGGTCACTTTTGACCTGATTGAGACCCGCAGGACGCTCGCTCTCCTGACCCCGCCAGAAGTGAAGCTGCACCCGACACTGACACCCCGATAGTGCTGCTTGGGAGGCCAGTTGAGCCCCCAAGGTCTGCCCCAGTCATCCACCCAGGCAATGCATTCGTTTCCCCGGATGAACTCCGTCGTCTCTTGGGGATTTTCTCCAACGGGACTGTAGCCACTACACCCTGCGTGAGTCATCATCGCTACCCCAACCTTGCAGCCCCTCATAACACTCCAGCCAATTCCGACGTTGAAGCTCCCGGAGAAGCCCCGATGTCCGCAAGACACGCCCGTCTGGACGTCGACGAAGTGGACTGAGTCTGCCAGAGTAGTTATCGAGTCCTAGTTAGCCTATTGCCCTATAAATTCCACCGTCATGCCGTAGACAATTATGTGTATGTTTCTAGCAGTGTGTAGTGTTTGATTGAATGATGTGCTTGTGTGTTATTGCCTGGTGCATGATTGCTTGTCTGTTGTGATTTGCATTTAGTTCCTCCGCCCTTAACAAATCTCGAGGACGAGATTTTCTTAAGGGGGGTAGAGTTTGTAACACCCCAAAAATTTAATCATATTTTTACTAAATAAAAATTTGGCTAGAAATAAAATTTTGAAGTATATTAAGTCCTTTGTTATTTTCGGAGTATTTTCCGCCCTCTGTTTTTCAAAATTCTTCCCTCCATATAGCAATTTTTGAAAATAATGTTGTGACTCTGGGAGTTTTCTTAAACCTTTTCATTATTACTTTAACAACAGTAGGAATCATTTTCATAATAAATTTTTACCCAAAACAATTCTTTTAATAGCTTTTTCAATACTTTAAATGCCTCTGTTGCACTGCAACCATTTTAAATATTTATTTTTAAATTCCACAAAAATAATGAGAGGTCATGTGATTCCTATATATCACTTTTATGCAAAAACCCATCTTGGTGTTTTGAAAATTTTGAGTGAAACAATCTCTTTTCAATTCTGTCTAGTATTTGAGTTTCTACTACAACCCCAATTTTCCTTGCCCCAAAAATCCTGAAATTTTTCCCACTTATAGTCCTTCCAACAAAACCCTTAAGTCCAAAATTCCAGCTCCATTGGAATATCTTTAGTTCACCCAATATTCCCCTACATTTTCTGTCCAGAACTGAAATTCACCAAAACTTGCACTAGCAAGTTCTTCTTTTTGCCCAGCCAACCCCACCACCCTCTCTACCATCCAAAGAGACATTCCCCTGCCAATTTTCATATCCAACAAATCCTCCTAGGTCACCCTAGCATTCTATCGAGCACATCATGTGCATGACAGAATATGGCAACCTCTTAAAACCACTTTTGGGACTAGCTCTTCCGACCAAACCAGAATGTCCAATAGTCTTGCCATCTTTTTAATCATAACCCTAGCAAAAATCAGCTTAAGTGGATCACCCTAGCTCACTCTGGCATTTCGTCGAACACATCAGGGGCATGTCTGGAGCGCGAGCAGAACGCAGTTATTGCACCGCCGGCGCCCGAGCCCTGTCACCGCCCTACTGCCTCCCCCAGTCACGCACCTCCACCACTAGCTTCGCGGGTAAGCCAGGTACCCCATCGACACCTTCTCTGGTCGTTAGCGCCGGCCAGCCGCCACCTAGCACCGGCCACAGCCACCGCACATCGCTGTCACCGCCGCCCATGACGCGTGGCCAAATCCGCAGACGCCAGAGCGTTCCCGCCTTAACTCCGGTCCGCCAACTCCCCACCGACCCCGCAGTCCACGCTGACCTCGCCAGCCACCTCAACGGCGAGTAATGGCCGCCACCGCCATGGCTTCCTCTGGAAGCCGTGGCACCACCTCCCCTCTCCTATAAAAGGGCCTCCCCGAGCTCGCCTCGATGCATACGCCTCTCCTACTTCCTTCTGTCAGCTCCCCCGTACACCCAATCGACCGGGTGAGATAATCTCCTCCGTCTTCGGTAGCTACTGCCACCGCCACCTCGCCGATGATTTCCACACCAACAGAGCCTTTCCCTCCCCAATTCCTTCTCCACTAGCTTCCATAGAGACCCACAGACCCATCCCCATCGGCAATTTCGCCGGAGATGGCTCGTAGGCGAAAGCCCTAATTTGCTTCCGCCGGAGCCCTTCGGGTGAGCTCGCCGCCGGCCACTCCACCCACTCCGGCGATCATGGCGCACCTCACCGGATTCGCCTCTACCTCCCGGTCCTCCCAGTATGCTCAGTTTACACGGAGGCGCCGTCGTTCGCCGGCGGCGATCGCCGGAGCCCCGTCCCTGTTCTGTTGCGAGGGAGAAGGGCGGGGTGGACCGGTCAAACATGACAGGTGGGCCAGCGGGACCCACTGTCAGTGACCCCCAGGTCACCCCGTACAGCTTTAAGTGAAGGCGTAATCGCGGAAGCACGCTTTCTCCACTGGTTAACATATTCCTTGGAATACGCCATCGGCGTCGACCACCTCCCGCGCGGCCAGATGGCTGGGCTCAGCCCAGTAGCGCCAGCCTGCTATATTACGCCTAGGGCGCACCTCTGCCTTCTCTCTTTTTCTTTTCCTGCAAACTAAAATAATTCCACAGCCACTAATACAAGTCCAAATTTGACGATTCAAATTTCTTTAGGTTCCTAAAATCATGCTTTATTTATACAGCTTAGGTGAACATTTTTCCTAAGCTTTATCTCCACTGGATCAATTAAATAGTCCATTTAGTCTTTTATTCCAGCTTAGAAATTTCATTAGCAATTCATATAAACTCCAAATCAATTGATTCTTTTTCTGTCCTTCCTTAATTTTCATCTAGTTTATTTTAGTATTTACTTAAAAAAAATTGAAACAATTTTTAGTACTGTTTTTGCTATATGTGGTGAATTAAATATTTTTGAAAATAGGAAATGGAGGGGAGTTAATATTTCAAACTTTTGGAGTGCCCCAATCCTTCTGCATACTTAAGGCAAGCATCTCGAACACTTGATATGGTGAATCGCATGGTTATATTATTTCCAAGAATAATTTGAACATGACTATGTCGAAATCAAATTAAATTTGCATATTGCTAGATGAGCATGCATGGTCATGTATATTTTCTCTTGCATGCATTCCACTCAAGTTTTGACATGCACAAGTTGCGAGAATCCAGGAGTGTGCTCCTGCCTTGGACGTGCCGGCGGGCACGGGCCATATTTGACACGGGGGTGTCACGTGATATATGTGGAGCATGCAAGGGTTGTGGCCCTGTTTGGTATTGCTGTTGAAAGAATACTTTGTTGTGCTAACCACTGCAGGAAAACTTGTACCTCCTGAGTCGACCGTAGATCGAGTCTTGTTCCGGTAACCCCCATACTTGATTCGTGCTGCCACTTGTCCCTGCCATAGGTGGGGTATGGTTTAGTAAGTTGTTAACCCCTTTCCATGCACACACCACATAGAGGGCTACGATGAGGGTTTCCATGTTGGTGGACTAAATCCTGTCATCGGGTCAGGGGGCATGGGTGTTTCCATTTGTGACTGAGAGGGGGCACCCCTTGTAATCCGCGTGTATTAATAGTGATCCCATGCAGGACGTTGGTCTCTTTGTCTTAAAGTTTTCTTGAACGATGCTTTGGGTGATTCCTGGCATCCGGAAAGATAATCCGGTGTGTGCTGGTCAGGTGTGTTTTCAACCCAAAGACCGTAATGGGAATTAGTCAGTGTCACGGTACTGACTAAAGAAATCCTTTACTTGTGGGTAAAGAGTACACCCTCTACAGAGTTTAAACCTATTCGAATAGCCGTGTCCGTAGTTAAGGGCTACAGTCTGGGTTGGTCAAGTGTCGGTCTTCGGAGGAAAATAATTAAATTGAGCCTTAATTATTTTGCAAGATAATTGTTGTCACCCTGATGCTACCATGAATATTTTATGCATGTTAATATTATTATGGTTATGCATATTATTGAGGACTAACCCGTTTCTCTTATTTTGAATTTCCTGAGTGTCTCAGGGCCTGGCAAGACTACCCCGGGCACTCAACTTTATTTTCAAGACCTCTCGTGGCGTCTCTCGAGTTAACAGGCGGTTTATCCCGCCACTACTCTTGTGGGCACCCGATTGGCATTTTCTCTTCAAGTCCGACCGTGGTGTCACTTGACACCCGACTGGCATTTCTCTTCAAGACCTTTCGTGGCGTCTCTCGAGTTTACAGGCGGTCCCGCTACTACTCTTGTGGACACCCGATTGGCATTTCTTTTATTTTGCTGAGTGTCACTTGGGCTGGCTAGACTACCCGTGGCATTCATTTGCTTTATTTCTAATAAGTTTGATCATGACTAACATGCTATGTACACGTTCATATCATTTTATTGTCATGATTTAAATTTCAGTCAGCATGAGCATATGCATATAGTTTGGCTCATCATGGTCATATATTTTTATCTGCTGCATTCAGTATATCTTTTGTTCATGATGTTTGCGAGTACATTCAAATGTACTCACAGGCTTGTCCCTGGCTATTTACTTGGCCAGGTCAGGATTTCGGCGAGGAGTATTACCACGACGTCCGTGCGGAGCCTAGGATAGTAGCCACGCGGATAGGAATTATCCAGGTCAGCTGTTTCTGTGGGAATGGAGCCCCATCAACATTGGAGAACCACGAGTCAATTCCGTCATCCACCACCAGATATCAGTGTTGTATCGTTGGACCTTTATGGTCTTGTATCCAATTCTTGTAATAGCTTGGTATTCTGTAACAAAGACGTGCCCACCAGTAACAGTAATCCTGGGCTGGTGATGACACGAGGGGTTAATTTCTGGGATATCGTGTCCCGGCCCCAACAAAGTCCCTATTGATTGGAGTTACCCATCGAAGATGACCCCAAAAAATGTATGACGACATTGAAGACAATGGTGGTTCGCGAAGACATTCATGTCAAAGATAATGACATGTGAAGCCATTCACTTGAAGACATGGTTTCTTTCATAGTTTCATTATCTTCTTTCCTGAGTCGTAGGAACCACCGAACTATTAAGTGGGGTCGAGGTAAACAAAGTCAGAAAAATGACGTGATGCTCAACCTAAAATCCTATGTCTTCGAGCGAAGACAAATGGGAGGAAATCTTATCCTGTGTTGGATGAGTCAGCTTTACTTGGATCCCAAGTCAAGCTGCCACGTGTGTCTGAAATCTGACCGTTGGACACGTGTTGGTTGTCCATTGACCCAGGGTCATTTAGGACATATCATGTCGGGTTGCCTCCTGGCTATAAATTGCCCCACCCCCTCCACCATAAGCCGGTGGCTACTCCGAGTATTGTGTACGGCTTTTGTCATTTGAGAGCAACCCACCTCCGAAGCCTTTGGGAGAGAATCCTTGCAAGGATAAACCCAAAACACCCAGAGCCCAAAGAGTTTTGAGCATCACTGAAGCCTTTCTGTTCTGCGTGAACCGAAGACTTATTAGACTTGAAGACTGTGATCTTCTAGTCAGTTAGGCATCATGTTCTGAGCATCCAAGAGTCATTGTGGATTGCTGGTGAACAAGGTTAGTGAAGGTTTGGAACTCTACCTTGAAGACTTACCCAAGTGATTGGGAGAGATCTGCGGGTCTTAGATCAAGGGGAATAAGGTGAAGACGTGGTCTTCTGAGTTCAATCTCAGCCTCACTAACCAGACGTACAGTTACCACGGCAACTGGAACTGGTCTACCAAATCCTTGTCTTCATCGAGCAACTGGTTCTATCACTTTACTCCTTTACTTATAGTTTAGTTTCGTGAAGTCCTTGCTTGCCTGTTCTGTTCGAAGACATTGTGTGAAGACATTCACTCTGATTGCATATTTGTCTTCACACTATCTTTTACTTCTGATCTATTCTACCTAGCTGATGCTTGTCTTCGTGCATTACCTATATTGTACCTTAACATCTTTGCATGGTTAGTGTAGTTTATCTTCCGTTGCATCCTGTTTAGTTACTGTTTTACTTTCATGTCTTCAAGACATTGTCTGTTTTGAAGACTTTCATAAAAATCGCCTATTCACCCCCTCTAGTCGATAACTAGCACTTTTAGTGCCTCCAAAAATCTGGAGGATGACCTCTTTACTGATGAGACATGCCAATAGCAGCGGCCTCGAGCTGCGCTACACACGGCATAATGACTAGTGGTGGGACCTTTCGGTTCTACAGTATATTGTGGCGCTTCGAGTCTGGTCAAAGTTGTCAGAACTTAACCTAACTGACGCGCCAACTTCTCCACGGGGAGATGTAGGAACAAAGCATGTGTACCAGAGGGGGTGAATGGGAGTTTTAAAATTTCTTCGGAAACTTCAAAACTCTCGGAACCCAGCAGCGGAGCGAATGAAAATAGATTACATTGAGCGAAAACAAACTAGCAAACATGAACTAACCGCATGCATCTACGAGAATCACATGATCAAAATTTATCATACAACACAGAACGAATGAAAACAAGTGTAGAGATAACCGGTGATGCTCGATGGCGATAAGGTAGTAGGTAGACCAGTTTGCCCTTCTGCAAAAGTACTACGTCTGGTTGGAGGGGTTGTGACTTAACACGGAAAATAAACTCTCTTCGCCCTATTCTCCTCAACAATTGGTTCGTCAACCAATGTCGATCACTCATGGTAGATGCTCGAGGTGACCTCCGAACATTTACAGACTTCTTCTTAGAGAACCACAATTACTCTTGCTATGTGAAGAAATTGACACCTAACAGTCTAGAGAGTTCGCAGCTCTCAAGAGTAATATGTGGAGCGTATTGGACTTAGATTTGAGTGATGCTAAACCACTATCTAATTTTTTGGCTCTGGGGTTTTTCTCTCGATGGATTTTAAACTCAAATCACTCTAGAGAGAGTGTTGCTCAATAATCACCAGCGGACAAAGCTGGTGTTGGGTGGCTATTTATAGCAGCAGCCTTCCCTGGTGAGAAATGGCCATTTTGGACATGCGGTCCAGCCAATGGCCAACCAACATCTTCTCAATGGTTGGATTTTGGACGCAATGGTAACATTACTTGAGGAACAAGTAATGATAACTCTTCGGTCAGAGACAAGTCTCTCGCAGTGAAGAAGATCACACTCTCTTACTGGCAGGTAGTCTTGAGGCAACACTGGAGACTTGCCCAAAGCAAAATCTTCCATGACTTGAAATGTATCGTGAATGGGAGGAATAAAGCTTTTGTGGCTTCCCTTCGTTAGATACACTGTGTCCATTGCATGATCAATGACCTTTTGGATCCATGGTGTGAAGACTTCGACGCAGAATGGATACTAAGCAGAATACGAAGAAACATGTCTTCAATGTTGAATATGTATCTTTCAGAAATGGCATAGACGGCATTCCGAAGGACATTAGATATGCTCTTGTCAGCAATCATACCGGCCAATGGGCAGATGGTGTATGAGAGCATATGGTACAGAGTCCGGTTCTCGAAAGTTAAATGCTTAGGGCGAGGAGGACCAGAGTAGTCATGAATCTTGTCTTGGTCCATGGTACACCGAAAATCTTCATCAGAAATCACATCAATATTGTGCACTCAAATTTCATTGTCTCCATGCTCAAAGCGAGGAAAATGAAAGTGCAGGACGAAATCCGTTGAAGTGCATTTGATTCATTTCCCTTCAGTCATCCCCTCTAAGATCCACTTGGAATTGTCAAATTCATCACCATGATATACAGAGTGGCATAGAATTGGAGGATTATTTCTTGGTTCCATGCATGCTCGAATCCAAATACCCTTGTCAAATAGAAATCATCCAATTCTTGAAGCAACTGATTGAAACATCCAATGTTTCATATGGCAGGGATATTGGGATATTCATGAGGGAATATCTTTCTGCTTTCATATAGCACACGATAATAATAGATCGCCTGATTCTTTGTCCAGAGCCGAGGGGATTCTGAAGTGCGTGGTCCATCATATGGGTTGTCCTGGAAGAATTGCGGACGCACATTTCTTGTTGAATAATGGACATTTCACGCCAGCACCAGCAGAGCACATAGGTAGTTCCTCATGAGGATTAGGGTACTTGAGTTCTTCCTCGGGTGAAAGAAAGTCATCGCCATACACAATAGAGTCTAGATGACAAGCAAAGACTGATAGAGATAAATAAGAGGGAAAACAGGGTCCTAGGTATTTCACTCAGATGAAGAAACACAAACACCCGAGAGAAAAGCTATGAGTGAAATACATTCGGACGAACAGAATCTCCACGAAAGAAAGAGAACTCAACAAAGAAAAAATGTGGTGGCGTGACCCAACCGTATAAGAACTGTATGACCCTGAGCATCGCACAATTTTTAGTGGCACCTGGTTAGTCTAGTTCTTTGTTAATGTATTCATTCTCCGAAAGAAAATTTCACTTTGTCAAAATTTTCAAACTCTTGGAGTGTTATGCACTCATTCCATCTAAGATGTAGAAGTGTTGGTATGGGTGCTGAGTCTAGCTTACTGCATGCTTGCAGAATCTAGGATATTTAGCTCATACTATAACGCACAGAATCTTTTCTCATCGAGAGGCTTGGTGAAGATATCAGTGAGATTCTCCTCTGTCTTGACATGACTGATCACAATATCCTCTCGAGCAACATGATCGCAAAGGAAATGGTATCTGATCTCAATATGCTTGGTGCGAGAGTGTTGCATAGGATTGTGTACAATTTTGATTCCAATCATATTTTGATCGCAATGTCGGGTCCAGATGCACATAGGTAGAGCAAAGAACCAATCATCAAACGATAAGCTTTATGATCATAATCTTTACCATACACATCAGCATCTAGCGGACCATTCATAGGCATAGGATTTTTGTAGCGCTTATGACTACAATCTTGCATTTTGAACTTCTTGAAAGCGCAGGATTACTCCCAAAGGGTGGGTGAATGGAAGATTTTTAGAAATTCGGCAAACTCTGATGAATTTGATGAAGATCAGAGTGAAGAAATAGAAACGCGAGGGAACTAAATCATCACAGAATCAGAGTCATGCATACAAGATACATAAGGGTGAAGAACATGCAATCATACAAGCATATAAGCATGAAGAATATGAACTAAAGAAATGAAAGACAACATGATGAAATTCTTCAGTTCAAATTCTTCAGAAGATAGATCACAAATTCTTCAGCAGCGGAATAATATCAGGGAGGGTGAGGAATTTGAAACTAGGTTTGCTCAGTGAAGACACAGTGTTGGTGCAATATTTGCCCTCTTGTGTTTTGGAGATTGTTGACAGAAACGGGCATGGACTGATTTGTTTGCTAGTGCACATAGAGAGAAATAGTTCATGCAAAACCAAAGAGAATGCTGTCTCTGGTGTCAAGTTCGAGGAACTTCACCGAAGAATATCTGCGTTGCAGAGAAGAATGAGCTACATCTGTTGAGAACATGTAGACGAGAAGATTGATGTGAAGGAGTTAACCCCTCAAAAAATTATTCCTGAAGCGAAGCAATTGGTTCGGAGCTGCTGTCTGAAGAAAAGTGACTGAAGCGAATGGAAGTCGAAGACAAAGTGAAGATGTAGTATTCATTTCGTTGTTCTTATTTCATTCATTTGAGTCATAGGACCTCCATACTACTAAGAGGGGTATAGGTTCTCGAAGCTTAGATCCGATGTGATGCTTAGCCCAAAACCTATGCGAGACTGAGAGAAATCTCTTTATGTTTTGAATGATTACCTGCCAGCAGTAGACATTGTTCTTTGTGATTCAGGAGATATCTTTCAAACTGAGGAATAAGCATTACTTGCTCCGCAAGAAATGTTACCGTTGTGCTCAATTTCCGCCCGTTGGACTCGTGTCGTTCGGCCATTGGCTGCTCCACATGTCCAATTTGGTCATTTCCCTTCAGGGAAGGCTACAGCTATAATTAGCCAACCAGCTCCAATGTTGCCCGTTGGCTGCTCCGCTTAAGATTTCTGAGAAGATTGATTGAGCATCCCCTCTTCGAGTGATTTGAGTTTAAGATCCACCGAGAGAAAAATCAAGAGCCCAAAACTTAGACAGTGGTAGAGCATCACAGTTGTTCTGAGTTGAGAGTTCTTGTACCTATTACTCTTGAGAGCTGCGCACTCTCTAGATGGATAGGTGTTGGCTTGAGTGTTGAAGAGTTGTTGTCTTCACCGAGCAAGATCTTCAGCAACCAAGAGTCATTGTGGTTTGCGAAGGTCGGTCGAAGGTTTGGAGATCGCCAACAAGTATCTAGCACGAATGAAATCAACTAAAGTCTGGTCAGCTTCCAGTTGAAGGAGAATAGGGCGAAGAGAGTTTATCTTCTGTGTTAAATCACAACCCCTCCAACCAGACGTAGTCCTTTGGCAGAAGGGCAAACTGGTCTACCAAATCCACCTGTCGCCATCGAGCGCCACTGGTTCAATCTACTTTCTGCATTACATTCAGCAGTTTACTTTCGTGCTCTGTGACAATAGTTTATCTGATCATTCCTTGTCTATTGCATATCTTTCGTCGTTATCTTTTCTGTCGTTCCCTGCTATTATCATTCGTTACTCACCCTGTTGCATTCTCTTCATTCAGTGTAACCATTTCAGTCGTATTCATATCTGCCCGCACTTACTAAGACTAGCGTGATTTCCCTGTGTCGTTTTTATTCACATTATCATAATTCTTTCTCGTGTTCATCCATCGCATGAAATACCTTGTTTCTCTCATGCTGCTGCATCTATTAGCTTATTGCATTACCATCATCATTATCAAACCTGTGATACCCTATGCTCGTACCATTATTGCTTCTTACCTCGATAGATATGTTCCTAGATAAAGTGCTTGATTGAGTTTATTTCTACCGAACCTTATTTCACTGTTGTGTTTGGGATCCATTCATAACATTCGCAAGAATTTTTTATTCTCCCATTCACCCCCCTCTGGTCGATATACTCTCGGTCCCAACAATTGGTATCAGAGCGGGTACTCCATGTCTCTGTTTATTAAAGGTTTAACCACCCTGGAGTTTTGAGTATGTCGTATGCAGGTAGATCCTCGCACTCTGAAAGGTTTCCTATCTTCGATGGAAATGACTATATCTACTGGAAAGAGAGAATGATAATCAGACTTCAAGCCATCAACATAGATCTCTGGCAGATTGTGGAAAATGGATTCACTATTCAGCACCCCGATGCTCCAAATTCTGATGACAAAGCTATACTGCGGTTGAATGCACAAGCAAAAGATATCATCTATGAAAGTATCTCCAAAGACATTTTCATTCGGTTCCGAGAGCTTGACACTGCAAAGCAACTCTGGGATGCCATCAAAAATGTTCATGAAGAATTCATTACCAGAACAGATTCTCACACTGAAATGCTTCATGCCATGTTTGCTGGTTTTAGAAGTCTTCGTAAGGAAAGTGCTATGGAACTCACTGATCGGTTGACCGATACTGTTGAAAGACTTCACCAATGAGGATTAACAGATATCACCGATAGAGATGTGGTCAACAAGCTACTGAGTGCTCTTGATCCAACCTTCGATCCAATCGTAGCTGAAATCAAGCAAAGACCAGACTATGAAGAACTTCACTACGTCGAGGTCATGACACTATTGTCCATTCACGAAGAAAAGATGGAACTTGAAAATGCAGATCAAGAATCTTCTTTGGAAAGTGAAGGGGAGATTCTCTCACACTATGGCAGCTCACAAGAAGAATAGGTTGAAAATCAACACACCATCACAAGGGAACTGGAAATGCTCACAAAAAGGCTAGGTGATCTCAGAAGACAGAATTTGTGTCTCACAAATGACGATGAATTTAACTTGCCTGAATCTTCGAGAAAGTTACCACCAAAACAAATGAAGTGCTTCAAGTGCAAACAATTTGGTCACCTCATCGCAGACTGTCTTTGCTGGGATAGAAAACCAAGCAACAGATGGATGTATCTTCACGGCAATGGATTCACTCGAATGGATCGTCACACTAAGCTCTCGAAGAAAAATGAATGTTCCTCATCTTCTTCGACGAGACCAGTCACTGACGTGAAAGCCAGAGCAACCATCGAATCCAATATGAAGAGAATATCTCAGCTGAACAAAGCATGTGCTGATATGAACTTGGATTCTGAAGATGAGACATCTGAATCAGAATCAGAAGATGAAGAGCTTCACAGAAGGATAGGAAGGAGCAATGCTTTCATGGCTTGTGAATCATCTGAAAAATCACTCGAATCAGACACTGATGACAATGCTTCAAGTGATGATGAGCCAATCACATTATGTCTCCTGGAAAAAACCTCTAAGGATCAGGTATCAGCAAAACACCAAAAAACTATGAACGAATATTCTCCTGAGTACATTACCTATGCTAAGTTGGTTAAGATTGCAAAATCTCAACAAGATGAGCTTGAAAAACTTGAGAAAAATCATAGGAAAACCGAAGGATTACTGGTCGAAGAGATGGAGAAGAATCAAAAGTTGATCGAAGAGCATGATGCTTTTTCTTCAACTATTGATGATCTTTCTAACCGATATGATTCCCTTATAGTCGACTACAAGAGTTTATCAGGTGAACTCCTTAACAGGAATCAAGAACTCGAGTCACTGAAAGAGTCTCATAACATTCTTGCGAAAGAAAAAGCTTCTCTCTTCGCCGAGCAATCTAAACAACTTCCTGATGATTTTATGCCTCCTTGCTTAAAATGCCTAGAACGTAGGAATGCTGATTCAAATGCTGAAACATCTACTGCTATCACTGAGAATATTGCAACACCTACAAATGATATTTCTAACCCCTCTTCCGAGGAATTTGTTGCTGTATCTGATGAAAATTGTAGATTAAAGAGCCTCCTTGAGACAGGAATGCTAAAGAGCCTCAAAGGGCATCAAACTACAAATTCTCCAAACAACAGAATGGTAAGGTTTTCGCTCGGTATATTGGAACCAACTGCAGGTCTGGTTCACCCAAGAAGCAAATCTGGGTGAAGAAGTGCATCATTGAAAATTTATCTATCACTGCTAAATTGAATATGCAAAATGGTTCTCCTCGAGGAAATGATTATCATTTGCAGATTGGCACTGAAACTTCCTCGAATGGATATGGGTCAAACCTTCGACAGAAGGAGTACATGTGTACCTCCTCAAATCATTATGCTCATGTCTCTGGAAACAATTTCAATGCTTATTCATATGATTACTCTCAAAATACACTGGTGAACTACAGATCTCACCGAAGAAATGTTTCTGCACAGACTAAGCAAATGAGACGCTCGCCGCCCATGGAAGTGTGGGTTGCGAAAAAGAACTAACCCTTCTTGCAGGAACTCTCTCAGGGATTCTTCTCATCTATTCTTAGCCCCGAGATTTACATTGTCGGTGCTCGTTCCTTGTGTTTATTTGCTCTTGTTTGTGAGTTTGTCTTCTCTTCACCGTGTTTGTGTTCCGTCCGATAAACAACTCACTCATAGCTCTGTGTTTATGTGTTTTCCTCTCGTCTGGCTGAGTGTTTTGTTTCGGACCCTTTTATCCCTCTATTCTTTCTCATCCAATCTATGCTATCCGTCATAAGCATGCAATTTGATCTGAAGAAAATTTCTATCCGACGTCCTTGGTCGTGAAAGAAATCGACTTCGAACTTTAATCTGTTTTTGGCACTTGCCCTTCTTCAAACCTTTCGGCCTCCCGCTCTCGTCCCGAGTTTTTCACAGGAAATGGTTGCCACGTGCCCACGATCCCCATGATCGTGATCGTGTCTGTTGAATGTGGAATGTCCCGCTTCTGAGGGCCGTAGATCTCGGGGAGGTGGTTCAGCTTGCCGGTTATATATATACTCCTCACCGTGTCTTCTTCCTCCCTGCTCCTAAAACCCTCATCCACTTCCTCCCGAGCCCGAGCTCAAAGCAACTCTGATGAAGTGCCTTGTCGTGCAACTCCGGTGAAGTCTCGTCGTAGTTGATCACGCCCGTGCGGTAACCTTCCTTTCTGCACTGCTGTAGTTGATCCAAGTAGCCAAGTTAGGTCACTTGGATCTGGAACTGCTTCTGTCTCCTCTCTGTTCTTAGGGCAGTTCTTTCCTACGCCATTTCCTTTGATTTATATCTCTGTGGTAGATCTTTAGGAATCCCTAGATTATGACTGGTATGGTTTGTAGTTTTTACCTCATACTAGTTCTCCTCAATCTAGGGTTCATGAGTACTTATCCAAAAGATTAGATAGTTTTTGACCTGTCTTGAACTCTCTGTGGCTAGGTTAAAATCTATCAAAGATATCTTCTCTAAGTATACCATGGATTCCTATGTTCCTTCCAAAAAACATTCATTTTCATTCAAAAATGCTTCTGTGCATGTTTATGACCCTACCACATTTTCTTTCGTATCTATTATTTTCACAGGTTGGTCATGGCACAGAGTTCGGATGAGTACATAGATTCTGAATGAGTTTTGCCTCAGTATCCTCCCAGGTCTGACCGAATGAGATTGACAGGAGGAGGAAAATCATCAAAGCCTCCCAAGACACCAAAGAAGAAATCCGAGTCTGAATCCGAAGAAGATGATGATGAAATACCCTCTGCTCACAGACAACCCGAGGATGAATTGGTCACTGATCCCCTAACTCTCTTCTATGATGGAAATCCTAAGAAGGGTGGTCGTGGCAGAGAGAAGAATACCACAGCTGAAATGTCTGATCCTGATGGTTATAGAACTCCACCTGGGGTTGAAACAACTACTGAACGCAACAATAGGTTGCAAAGCATTCGCCGCCACTGGGCAAAGAAATGGTTCAACTATGAAAATGCTCGCGAGAAGTATTAGATCCTGTTTGCCTTCACACCGCCATGGAATGACTGCATTGCTGAAAATTGCATTGGGCCAGACGATGAAAAAGTCAGACCACCAGCGCATTCAAATGCTCATCCAGAATCCCTCAAAACCATCGCGGATTTTCCCGATGAATTAGCCAAAAGGGCGAAGGCTAAAGCCAAGCGTGATGCTAGGCAAACGAAGAAAAATCAAGTCGAAGCTAAAAACATCGCGCTAACTCAGCAAGACGTACAGAAGAAAAAGGATCGTGCTTCCAAAGGAAGCAAGTCCAGAAAGTCAGTTTCCCCCGGCACTTCTCAAAAGAAAACCATTTCCAGGAAATCAAAGAAGGTAGTTTCTAGCTCGTCTGATGAGTCCTCCAGCGAAGATGCCGATGAAATTCCCATGTATGATCAACTGCCATTCTCAACAAGCCATCCAATAGCCCCTCACCAGTGAAAGTTTCACCATCTCCAAGGAAATCTCCAAGGCATGCACCAAGTCCCCTCACCGATAAACCTTCGGTTTCTACTGCTACGAAGAGAAAGCTGCAGTCTGAAGGAAAAGCTGAAGCATCTGCTAAGCCAAAAACTCCTCAAGCGCGTGCGCGCGCGCACACACACACACACCACAACCCCTCCCTCGCTCGAAACCCTAGCAAGGTCGCCGCTGCCACAAGGCCTCCATTGTCACCATCTGCCGGTTTGCCCATGCAGCTTACCCACCGATCTCCATACCCAGGTCGCGCTGAGTTTCTTAGATGACGCTTGCTAAACGCCCCCTTTCCCACAGATCCCCATCCCCATCCCCCACTCTAGAGCGTCACAGCCTAAGCCCGGCTACGCTTCCCGTGGAGCTCGAGGAGCGACTGGCCCAAAAGAGGTGTATCACAGCCTCTTCGCCCTACGTCACCGAGGTGGCTGCCGAGGAAGCTAGCGACCATTACTGGCCGCAGGCTCTCAATCAGCGGGCTAGAGTATGTGGGTATGTCACGGATGCCGGCTACGACATCGAGGTTGTCGACAGTGATGGCCTAACGCGGGCTATGTCACAGGTTAAGTGGCCCACCCCTAACCCCTCGGGTTCAACCACCGTCGATCTCATCCATGGCCCCGTCGCTGATCTCCTCTGGCTCGCTGTCAAGAATTTGCCATCCTACATCACCATCAAGCCCCTTTTGTCATTTCTGAAGGACACATTCTGCGATGCTGGCTTGGGATCCACAGTTGCCAAGTCAGACCTCATTGACGGCGACCACGAGGAGGGCACCCTCTCCAGCTCTTCCAAGGGGAAAGAGCCCATCTACGACATTAGGGAGGGCACCCTACGGCCGTGCTCTTCCAAGGGGAAGGAGCCCATCTGCGACAACATGGAGCGCACCCAGGGTCCATGCTCTTCCCACGGGAATGAGCCCATCTGTGACAAGTGAGGAAACCCATGATTTGTTTTGTTGTGCCTCTTCACAGGGGGGAAACCATGATTTGTTTTGTCGAGTCCCTTTTGTAGTGTAGTGAGAATATGTCCAGTTTTAATTGCTATATTTGGTTGTTTGCAGTATGCCTTGTTTATTTCAGTTGTTCACAATGTGCTGCTCTATATGTGCAACTATTTACTATGCAGTACATTTTCATCAATGCCAGTTTTAAACATACCGATAGGAATGCATATATTTGCTTGTTGTTAAGCCTGTTATAGCTAGCATATGCCCCTTTTAAAGTTTTTTGGTTGTTCAGTTGTTTGTAGTTAGCATATGTCCAGTTTCAAATGTTATCTTTGGTTGTTCGTAGTATGCCTTGTTTATTCCAGATATTCACAATGTGATGTTCTATATGTGCAAGTATGAACTGTACAGTTCAATTTCATCAATACCAGTTTCAACAATACCACTATGAATGACTACATTTGGTTGTTGTTAAGCATGTTGTAGTTAACATGCCTTTCCATTTTTATTGAACAATAACCGGTGTACTTAGACCGGCAGAATACTAGTTTGAATGACTATATTTGCTTATTGTTAAATGTTAGGCCTGTTGCAGTTAACACACCTTTCCACTTGTTTTGCTTAACTAACATGCTTAAACCTGCACACTGAAGCTATCGTTTGGAGATTATTTTGTCTGCCATGGATATATTTGGTTGATGTTTAGCCTGTTGTGCTTAACATGCCTCTCGATGTACTTACACAGGACAATTTTGGGAACGACTGATGTTTTCCATCGAGGTTAGTTTCATCCCATGGCTTATATATACTCACTGTTTAGGATATTGGTAGCTAGTACCATATAGGCCGGGGGCTGATAAGGGACTAATCGGTGAATCGGACTTTTAACTGAATATATCTGTAACCCATTTATCGTTAGGTTAACTAAAGCCATATGTAATATATCTGAGGCTACATAGCAACATGCACTGTACTGAATGTCTAAATATGCAAACCTAGGCTACATAGCAACAAGGAAGAGTGTTACCTTAATGTTCTAATGATGTCTAGATATACATAGAAGAGCGGCAACAACAACAACAACAACACAGCAGCAGTTAATCAGCCGATAATTTGTAAAAATGCAATAAACTCCCTCTGGCCCATAATATAAGATGTTAATTCATCCAATATGTGAGTATATTGGATGTTATAAGATATAATATAATGGGGCGGAGGGAGTGTTGTACTACATCATTGTGCAATTGTTGTTTAGCTTCTAATATTAACTTGGTGCTTTTAGGTACATATGTCATTGGTAAAGATCCGCGCTTCGACCCTTTCTGCGTATGGGGCAATGAGATATTGATGAACCAGCATCAAGTGAGGAAGCTGATAAAGATTGTTAGTAAAATGGGTCAAAAGATGGCAATTAAACTATTTGTTTACACTTTATCCTAGACAACAGCGAACTGCAGGATGGTAAGTAAGAACTCTGCAGCCTTCTTTTTACTGCCCATAATGAGTTGTGTTAGATGACAATGTCTGAATCTTTTTCCTTTGCAGTGGTTCCCAAAGTAGTTTACTCATGATTACCTCTCAAACTACATGATTGGTGGGCATGCAAAGGTTAAAGTGTTTCTACCAGAACACGATGACTATCTAGATGTGTTCATGAACACAGTGAAGGATGGGTGGTCGACCATCATGATATGTCTCCAACGTATCTATAATTTTTGCTTGTTCCATGCTGTTATATTATCATTCTTGGATGTTTTACAATCATTTTATAGAAACTTTATATCATTTTTTGGGACTAACCTATTGACATAGTGCCCAGTGCCATGTGACGCCCCCGGCTCAATCGTGCACTAATCATACACGCAAATGCACACGATCAAGCCTAAGGACTCACGGGAAGATATCACAACACAACTCTAAAACATAAATAAAGTCATACAAGCTTTATATTACAAGCCAGGGGCCTCGAGGGCTCAAATACATAAACTTACGTACAAGCGTCAGCGAAAGCATCAGATATCTGAGTACAGATATAAAAGACAGCACAGAAAGGCCTTTAGAAAGGCGGGGCAAAATAAAACACTACGATCGAAAGGCGTAGGCCTCCTGCCTGGGACCCTCTGAACCTACTCCTGGTCGACGGCAAGCTCGTAGTACTATCCATCCTCTGGGTAGTAGCAGTAGTCGATCGACGGGGCATCTGTCTCAGGGGGCTCCGTCATCTGGTCACGACAAACTGATATGGGGAGAAAAGGAAAACAAAGCAACCGTGAGTACTCAGAAGTACTCAGCAAGCAAGGATCTACACTACATATGCAACATTTTCAAAGGGAGGCTGTATATGTGGACTGGGCTGCAGAAAAGCCAGAATAGAGAGAAGGCCTAGTCCTATCGAAGACTAGCATCTTCATCGGTCTTGCAGCAATAGAAGAGAGCAGAACAGATCAATATAATGTAGCAGTATCATTAAGTCTCAACCTCACCCAGAGATCCTTTCTCGACTCCCTGCGAGAAAGCAATCCCAGAGCCATACAGTCATCAACCTCGTCCGGAGATCCCTTCTCGACTCCCTACGAGAAGCAATCCCAGAGCCATAGTATCCAAGTATCCAGTTCTAAATTGTATCAATCAGGATACAACTCCGAGTGTCCTTTACCGTAGGACCGGCTATCGATAGAAGTGTTCTTCCCTGCAGGGGTGCACCAACTTACCCAACACGCTCGATTAACTCCGGCCGGACACACTTTCCTGGGTCATGCCCGGCCTCGGCCAAACGACACACCGCAGCCCTACCTAGAGCTCAGCAGAGAGGTCCCCGCCGGTCTACATCCTAAGCGCTCAGGGGTCTTGGGCCATCGCCCTGTGCACTCTGGGTCATTGCGAGCAGGGTGAAGCCAGGCACCTGGAGGGCGCCGGTCCGTCCCGGCCGCAAGGCTGAACTAGACGTCTGACAGAGCTTTCGGCTGATGCTACGATGCAGAACGCCCATACTATGCCCACGTGATGGTTAGTGCTATCAGGCCATAGGCCTGCTCGGATCAAATATCCAAATCGTTACTGGACTAGGGGCTTGCGGTAACGAGCAGAGACTCACGAAAGATGTGACCCCGTCGCCCCGTCTCGAGGACTTGCTGCAAGGGTTAAGAATGCCCGGCCGCGCCTCGTATTCATCACTCGGGCACCATACAGGCACCCGTCTTCACAACACTCGCCTCTCAGGCGCACGCGGGTACCCCTCAGGGTCGACCCGCCTATCCAAGTAACAGTGTAAAGTCCAAGTATCCGTGTGTCCATAACATCAGGGGAATCCGAGGTATCACCCTCGTTGGATTCCTACTCGATGTCTCCGTCAAGGTGAACTCGGAGGAATCACCCTCACTGGGTTCACACTTGAGGTGTTGTACGACGGCATCGTTATCGGAAGCGGTGAAGGAGGAATCACCCTCGATGACCACGACCGAATAGCTACTCTATAGAGTTAACATCAGAAGTGCTACGCGAGGTATCACCCTCGGCACTCGATATTAATGCTGCAGTGTCGTTACAACTAAGGGGGGTGATGTGCGGTGCCGGGGTCTGGTCTTCAATCCCGTTGATCGGGTCTTCGGATAATCCAGTGGGGCAGTCGGGATAAGTGGGGTCACTGATAGGTCTCTACCCAGCCTATACTAAGCAGTTTAGGATATGCAGGTAATTATCAACAGCAGGTTACAGTAAACAGGCTATGCATCAGAATAGGTAAAGCAGTAGCAGCAGCAATTCTAATGCAAGCATGAGAAAATAGAATGGGCGATATCGGTATGCTCAAGGGGGGGCTTGCCTGGTTGCTCGGCGGCAGGGGCAAGGTCGTCAATGGTGTCTTCGGGCTCCGGAGCTGCGTCGGTCTCGGGGACGACGTTGGTGTCGGGGTCTAACGAGAGAGAAGAGGGGGAGGAAACAGTATAAATACACAGGAAAGATGAGCATGACAAATACGATACACGGTGCTAGGGGTAGTCTAACGCAGTACTACACGTATCAGACGAAGCGGGAGAATATCTGACGATATTTCCCGGGTCTTTGAAATTATCGGACAGACGATCCGGAGGGGGACGGTTCCATGTTCGGATAGATAGGGACGCGTGGCGGACGAACGGACCACGTATTCGGATTCGTCTCGTCGTTCTGAGCGACTTTCATGTACAAAGTTTTTCGATCTAAGTTACGGATTATTTTATATGATTTTCTAAAGTTTTTATTAATTTCTAGAATTTATTTAATTATTTAAATTAAACATTATCCGAAACAGTGTTTGCTGATGTCAGCATGACGTCAGCATGACGTCAGGACCAGTGGGTCCCACCTGTCATAGGCTGTTGGCTAATTAGTGGTTAACTAATTAATTAATACTTAATTAAACTAATTAACTAAATTAGATTAACCTAATCAGGATTAATTAACTTAATCAATTAACTAATTAAATAATTAATTAATTGCTTTTATTTTTATTTTTATTATTATTATTATTATTATTTTAAATCATTTTAGGGCTGGGCCCCACATGTCATCGGGCCAGGGGGGTTGGGCCCCACCTGGCAGTGGCCCGGGAGGGCACTGGCCCAGTGGCCAGTGGCACATGGCCACGGCTGGGCGTGCTCGCGCACAAGCACGCAGCCACGGCCGAGCCATGGCCACGGCGCGGCCGGCCGGCAGTGGCGAGCGGCGTTGGCGGAGCGGAGCAGCGGCAGCAGCGGGAGGCCGGTGAGCGGCGGGAGGCGGGCGAGTGCAGGGGGCGAGGTGGACGAGCGCGAGGTGCGGGCGTGGCCGCAAGGTGGGGGCGGGCGCGCGGCAAGCGCGTGTGCACGGTGAGCACGAGCGGGCAGTGGTGATGGGCGCGACCACGAGGCGGTGGCCGCGGTGAGCAGGGGAGGGAGCGAGCGAGGCGCGCGACTGCGGGGCGCCTAGGCGCAGCGAGCGCGGTGCAGAGTGGGCCAGCGGCGACGGCGGCGACCAAGGGGAAGGGGGAAGACGGGGTTCCTCACCCCAGGTGTAGGGTCAAGGGCAGCGGCTCGAACTCGAGGCGGAGAGGGCGTGGCGGCGGTGGTCGACGACGGCGCGGTGAGGTGGCGGCGTTCAGCGACGGCGTTGGCATGGCGAGGCAGAGGCCTCGGGCAGCGACGCGCGGGGCGAAGGAGTGGGCGAGGAGGCGACGGGCGAGGCGAGGAGGAGGCGGGGATCAGCGACGGGCGGCGCTGGCGAGGCGACGCGACAACGGCGTCGGGGCGGCAGGGATCGAGGCCGATCCTCTCCCTGGATCTCGATCCAGAGGAGAGGGGGCGCGAGCGAATGGGGGGGAGTGGGGGTGTCGGTGGTCAGGGTTTGGGCTAGCGGGGGGGTTAAGGGGGAGTGGGTGGGCCGGCCTGGTGGTCCAGCTGGGCCACGGCCCAGTTGGTCCGCGGGGGGGGGGTGGGCTTTTCTTTTTATTTTTTTAATTTTTCTGTCTTTTTCTTTATTCATTTTCTGTTTTTCCTGTTTGCAAATAGTTAGGCCCCAAAATGATTTTTTATAAGACATGGCAATTGTTCCAATAATTACTAGGCATCCCCTACTACTACTACCAAAAATTGGTTTGGAGTCAATTGGAACTCACACAATTTTTATAATATTTAAAATGCATTAATCCTAGCTGTTTTGGTAATGTTAGTGCCACCTAATTAATTTATTAATTGTTGGTTTCAATTTTAGAATAGTCTCTGTAATATTTGTTATTTATCGAACATTTTAGTTTCTATGTTGGATAACTTTTATTTTCCACTTTCATTTAAATTTGGATTTTGACTTAGGAGTTGAAATGCAATATAATGCTAATGATGGTCATGCACAGTTAAACATGATGAAATGGCATAATCAAAAGGGTGATTACTGTAGTTAACCACTGGGGGTGTTACATGCCAGTTGCTGTTTTCTGCTTGTTTTTTACTTCACAGAATATCAGGACCAAACGGAGTCCAAACGCAGTGAAACTTATTGGAGATTTTTTTGGACCAAAAGACACCACATGGGCCAAAGAAGTACCAAAGGGGAGGCCCGAGGTGGGCATAACCCACCAGGGCGCGCCGAGGAGCCCAGGCGCGCCCAAGGGGTTGTGCCCCCCTCGGTGACCTCCCGCACCGCCTCTTCGCCCTATAAATCCCCAAATATTCCAGAAACCCTAGAGGAGTCGACGAAACACAATTCCAGCCATTGCAAGTTCCAGAACCACAAGATCCAATCTAGACACCATCACGGAGGGGTTCATCATCCTCATTGGTGCCTCTCCGATGATGCGTGAGTACTTCATCATAGACCTACGGGTCCGTAGGCAGTAGCTAGATGGTTTCCTCTCTCTCTCTTTTGATTCTCAATACAATGGTCTCTTAGAGATCTATTTGATGTAGCTCTTTTTGCGGTGTGTTTGTTGGGATCCGATGAACTTTGAGTTTATGATCAGATCTATATCCATGAATATTATTTGAGTCTTCTTTTGATCTCTTATATGCATGATTATTTATAGCCTTGTATTTCTTCTTCGAATATTTGGTTTAGTTAGGCCAACTAGATCGATTTTTCTTGCCATGGGAAGAGGTGCTTTGTGATGGGTTCGATCATGCGGTGTTCTTTCCAAGTGACAGAAGGGGCAGCAAGACATGCATGTATCATTGCTATTAAGGATAACAAGATGGGGGCTATTCCTACATGAATAGATCTCGTCTACATCATGTCATCGTTCTTATTGCATTACCCCATTTCTCCATGATCTTAATACACTAGATGCATGCTGGATAGCGGTCGATGTGTGGAGTAATAGTAGAAGATGCAGGCAGGAATCGGTCTACTTGTCATGGACGTGATGCCTATATTCATGATCATTGCCTTGGATATCTTCATAATTATTCGATCTTCTATCAATTTCCCAACAGTAATTTGTTTACCCACCGTGTGCTATTTTCTTGAGAGAAGCCACTAGTGAAATCTACGCCCCCCGAGTCTATTCTTTATCATATTTGCTTTGATATCTATTTTTATTCGCTTTTATTTTCAGATCTATTATTCCAAACACCCAAAACTACCTTGCTGCATGTTTTTTGTTACTTATTTTATTTCGCGTTTTATCGAGATCTATTTATCCAATCTACACAAATTTTATCCCGTCAACTTGACAATTTCTAGCGCCGTTACCCATAGAGGGATTGACAACCCTCATAAGTGTCGGCTTGCAAGTATTTGTTCTTTGTGTGCAGGTACCGTTTACATAGAGTTGCTTGGTTCTCCTACTAGATTGATACCTTGGTTTCATAACTGAGGGAAATACCTACCGTGCTGTGCTGCATCATCCCTTCCTCTTTGGGGAAATACCGACATAGTTCAAGCGACATCAAAAGGAATTTCTGGTGCCGTTGCCGGGGAGACATCATCAACATCTATCAGGTTCCTAATCACAAATCTCATGTCCTTGCAATTTACATTATTTTCCATTTGCCTCTCGTTTTCATCTCCCCCACTTCACAAAAAATTGTCGTTTTATTCGCCCTCTTTTTCGTTCGCCGTCTTCTCGTCAGATCTATCTTTTTGTGTGTGACCTTGTTTTGCCACTTTGTCATTATGGCTAGTTCTTCCTCTATTGCTTGTACCCTCGAGAACAAGGTTCTTAATTTTAAACAAAGGGGAGGGGAGAATCTAAAAGATGCTTGGTATAGAATTTTTAATGCTCATAATAGATCTATTCGTAAATAATCTACCGTTGTTCTTCTTTGCAGTTTTTATGTGGGCGTCAACACTTGGTATAGATTCGTCCTTGATATGATTACCGGTGGAAATTTCTTAATGTGCCCATCTTTATATGCTTTTAATGCCATGGGAGATCTAGTAGGTGCCCCACATATCATTATTAATGAAACAATCTTAACTCTTGAGCACGTTATGCAAAGATTAGATGCTATTGAAAAGAAGATGGTCACCTTAGATCAAATTGAAAACCTAGATACAAAGATGCAAAATTTTGCTAATAAATTTGGGTCAAAAGCGGGCGATGTTTTCAAAATACTAAGGGAAAAGGAAACCATAATTAACGAAAAAATTGGAGAGAGTCCTTCCCGGATTGATAAGTTGGAAGAAATTTTTAGTAATTTGAGCTCGGCTTTTACTTCTTCTAAAACTATTGAAAAACTCCCGTAAAAATTGGCAAGATTGCTCAAGTCACTAAGAACAAGGGTGCAACTTCTAATAATAACAAAGAAGATCTTAAGATGATTAGTATTCACCCCGATTTTGTTGAAGTGATAAAAGACCCTACTTGCAAGAATGAATTTTTCAATCTCGTTCCTAGGAGTATTGTTATTGAAAATTTATATGCTAAATCTTTGAAGAATATTGGTTGTGTGATTGAGGAATTGGAAACTAAAGATGACAATACTTGAATCTATGTATTATGCCTAGATAGGGGCATAAAACGATAGCGCTTGTTGGGAGGCAACCCAATGAATAAAATTTATTTTTGCCTTTTTCTTTCTCTTCTTGAGTGTTTGCACAATTATGCTACTGTTATGATTGTGTTTTTTTGTTTTAATTAGTATTTGTGCCAAATAAAGCCTTTGGGATAGCTTTGGTGATAGTTGATTTGATCCTGTTGAAAAACAGAAACTTTTGCGTCCAGTAACAGAATTGTTTAAATTAACAGAAGCGATGAAAAATTCTGAAGTTTTACACAAGATTGATAGACAAATTTCCTATGTTTTGCTAATTTTACAAAAAAATTGGAGTTACATAAGTATGAGAACATTTCGCATCTTTACAGACTGTTCTGTTTTTGACAGATTCTGTTTTCTTTGCATTGTGTGCTTATTTTGATGAATCTATGGATTGTATCGGGGGGTATAAGCCATGGTAAAGTTAGAATAAAGTAGATATAATGCAATAACAAAATTTGAATGGGTTTGCTACAGTACTTAAAGTAAAGATTGGTTTTCTTATACTAACGGATCTCGCAAAGGTTTTGTTAAGTTTTGCGTGATTGAAGTTTTCAAGTTTTGGGTGAGATCGCGATGGATGAAGGAATAAGGAGTGAAAAGAGCCTAAGCTTGGGGATGCCCCATGGCACCCCAAGTTAATATTCAAGTAGAACCAAGCAACTAAGCTTGGGGATACCCCGGAAGGCATCCCCTCTTTCTTCTAACGACCATCGGTATTTTACTTGAAGCTATATTTTTATTCGTCACATATCACGAGTTTTGCTTGGAGCGTCTTGTATTATATGAGTATTTGCTAGTTTTGCTTTTTAGTTTGTCACAAGTATCCTTGCTGCACACACCTATTTGAGAGAGCCAAAATTATGCTATGATTTGTTAGAATTGCTCTTTATGCTTCACTTAAATTTTTTGAGCCATGGAATTGCTCTAGTGCTTCACTTATATCTTTTTGAGCACGGTGTGCTTTAATATTTTTGAAGAAATGCTCTCATGCTTCACTTAGATTAATTTGAGAGTTAGTAAATTTTTGAAGAAATTCTCTCATGCTTCACTCATATTATTTTGAGAGACGAAAAAAATTTATGCTCATGTTCTTCACTTAGATTTGTTTGAGCTTTTCAAAAGCAATGGCAATATATGAAATTAGTCCCAAAGTGATAGATATTCAAGAGGGATATAATAAAAACTTTCATGAAGATCATTGGACAAAATAAACTTGATTCTTTGTAATAGTTTTGAGATATGATGATAGTAATATGTGAGTCATGTTGGTGGGTAATTATGCTTTAGTAAGAATATTGGTGTTAAGGTTTGTGATTCCCTATGCAAGCACGAAAGTCAATAGTTAAGCAATGAAATTATATCCTACTTGTGGTGCATTATTCAGTGTTAGTTATGCTTAATGCTTGCTTATGTGATTTTTTGTTTCTTGGTTGGTTGCTTCTCAATCTTTTTGCTAGCCTCCACTTGTACTAAGTAGAAATACTACTTGTGCATCCAAATTCTTTAAACCTAGTTTTGCCACATGAGTCCACCATACCTACCTATATGCGGTATTTCCATGCTGTTCTAAGCAAATTTGTATGTGCCATCTCTAATCTTCAAAATGAATTTCCTTTTTGTGTGCTCGTACCACTCTTGAAGCGGCAGGGGGTGGCCAATATTTTCCATGCTAGATGTGTTATTCTCAAGATGAGTGTTAATTCACTTGTCATTGCACGAGAGTACGGCGGTAATAGGGATGCCCAGTCCCAAAATGAAAAAGAAATTTACTTTATGTTGTCAAATAATAAATTCCTTGGAAAGTGTTGGTATGGACGGTAACTGTGGATACGGCTAGCCGTGGAATGTGAAAGAATGGTGGAAAAAGGAATAAACTTTATTTTCTTTTTGGGAACCGCCTATGATATATCTAGCATGGAAAGTGTTAGGAATTACTCAGTAATTTTCGTTGATAGGAAAAGTATGCCTCTCAAAAAAAATTATCTCTCAATTTAAGCTTTGAGCTCTGGCACCTCTACAAATCCCTACTTCCCTCTGCGAAGGGCCTATCTATTTACTTTATGCAATTTTTATTTTTATTTAAGTCTCCATCTTCTCTTATAAAGCACCAACTAAGGGGCACTATGATCATACTTGAGCATTGGATGTAGCTAATATGCGAGTGTGTTTCATGAATGGATCAATGATTGAGCATGATGGGCTAGGGATAACTTTCTTTAGTGTTGATATTTTGAAAGACATGGTTCTTGTTGATATGCTTGAGTATTGAAATCTTCATGTCAAAACTAGACTATTGCTTTGAACCATATAAAAGTCCAAATGTCCATGCTACAAAAGAAAATAATATGTGATGAACATGTTAGGCAGCATTCCACATCAAAAATTATGTTTTTATCATTTACCTACTCGAGGACGAGCAGGAATTAAGCTTGGGGATGCTGATACGTCTCCAACGTATCTATAATTTTTGCTTGCTCCATGTTGTTATATTATCATTCTTGGATGTTTTACAATCATTTAATAGCAACTTTATATCATTTTTTGGGACTAACCTATTGACATAGTGCCTAGTGCCAGTTGCTGTTTTTTGCTTGATTTTTACTTCGCCGGAGTCGAAACGCAGCAAAACTTTTTGGAGATTTTTTTTGGACCAGAAGACACCACATGGGCCAAAGAAGTACCAGAGGGGTGGCCCGAGGTGGGTACAACCCACCAGGGCGCGCCCAGGAGCCCAGGCTCGCCCAGGGGGGTTGTGCCCCCCTTGGTGACCTCCCGCACCACCTCTTCACCCTATAAATCCCCAAATATTCCAGAAACCCTAGGGGAGCCGACGAAACACAATTCCAGCCGTCGCAAGTTCTAGAACCATGAGATCCAATCTAGACACCATCACGGAGGGGTTCATCATCCTCATTGGTGCCTCTCCGATGATGCGTGAGTAGTTCATCATAGACCTACGGGTCCGTAGGCAGTAGCTAGATGGCTTCCTCTCTCTCTCTTTTGATTCTCAATACAATGGCCTCTTGGAGATCTATTTGATGTAACTCGTTTTTGCGGTGTGTTTGTTGGGATCCGATGAACTTTGAGTTTATGATCAGATCTATATCCATGAATATTATTTGAGTCTTCTTTTGATATCTTACATGCATGATTATTTATAGCCTCATATTTCTTCTTCAAATGCCAACTAGATCGATTTTTCTTGCCATGAGAAGAGGTGCTTTGTGATGGGTTCGATCGTGCGGTGTTCTTTCCCAGTGACAGAAGGGGCAGCAAGACACGCATGTATCGTTGCTATTAAGGATAACAAGATGGGGACTATTCCTACATGAATGGATCTCGTCTACATCATGTCATCGTTCTTATTGCATTACTCCGTTTCTCCATGAACTTAATACACTAGATGCATGCTGGATAGCAGGCGATGTGTAGAGTAATAGTAGTAGATGCAGGTAGGAGTCGGTCTACTAATCTTGGACGTGATGCCTATATATTGATTATTTCCTTGGATATCGTCATAATTATTTGACCTTCTATCAATTGCCCAACAGTAATTTGTTTACCCACCGTTTGCTATTTTCTTGAGAGAAGCCACTAGTCAAATCTACGCCCCCCGGGTCTATTCTTTATCATATTTGCTTTGAGATCTATTTTTATTCACTTTTATTTTCAGATCTATTATTCCAAAAACCCAAAAATACCTCGATGCACCTTTTTTGTTACCTATTTTATTTCGCATTTTATCGAGATCTATTTATCCAATCAACAAAAAAATTATCCTGTCAACTTGACAATTTCTGGCGCCGTTACCCATAGAGGGATTGACAACCCCTCATAAGCGTCGGGTTGCAAGTATTTGTTCTTTGTGTGAAGGTACCGTTTACATAGAGTTGCTTGGTTCTCCTACTGGATTGATACCTTGGTTTCATAATTGAGGGAAATACCTACCATAGCTGTGCTGCATCATCCCTTCCTCTTTGGGGAAATACCGACGTAGTTCAAGCGTCATCACATCACAAGGGGTTGGACTCGAGTCATGCGTGCCTTCTGCATGGAGGAGGACACAATATGGGCATTCCGCTTCACCTTGTTCAGCAACCAGAATGTATTTCGCCTCTTTCTTTACCATCTTTAATAGTACAAGTATACAACTGTGGATCATCATTCTTTATTTGGTGCGTATGTAATTGTTGAACATATGTACCTGTGAATCAAATAATGCATTGGTTGTTTGAACCTGATGGGTATGAATAAAGCTATAGCATACTTTCAAACTCAAATCCGGTACAATTTTAAATAGCAGCAATTAAATTACGGTGAAATTACGCTCTGCAGGTCGTTACGGCGCACACGGTCGATAAAACACAAACGTTTGTGATATAAACCATAATCCGACATGGTTCACAAAGAGGAAACATGTGCGATTATGCACACAGTTGCCATTTGCAAAGCGTGTGTGATGTCAGACAATATCACAAACAGTGCCGGCAAACTAAACGTTTGTGATAGTTGCCTTATTGTACATGATTTGCAATCATGAATTGTTTCTGATGTGGTACGCATCATAAATGTTGCGCCATAGAATAGCGTGTGCGATAGTTATCATGTACGAGGATGTTATGATGGTCCAACGTTTCGTAATCCTGTCCGACACTCGTACGATGATTAGCTAATCTTCTTAATTAGTTATCACATACGGTTCAGGAAAAGTGAATGTGTGTGATTGTCTGCTTATCATAGACGTTCTATAATCGTGAACTGTTTGTGATGGGCCGCGCATCGTAAATGTAGCACCACAGAATACCAACTGCGATGGCAATGCGAGCACAAACGAGTAGCAAGGATGGAGTGTTTGGGATATTCGAGATATCAGAAACAGTTTTATAGGGACAACAATATGCATCATGGCTCCCTATCCCCAACGGTTTTTGGGTCGTGTGGGAAGGAACCCCCTATCACACACACTCACTTGGCGACGGTTCAAAATGTCATCTCGGAAAGGGGATAAAAACTGTTTGTATAGCACCTCGTTGTACCAGTGGTGGCTATCATTTTTGGTGGAGTAGACTTTGACTATCTGACTACGATTGTGCGAGGTCGTCGCGCCTTAGCAATCGCTAAACCAACTCTGAGAGGTTATTGACCACGCCGGAGCACGATCAACCTGACCACAAGGGTCTATTTCCTGCATGCAAATGAAGAACAAGCAAGAAACTGAAATTGCAATCTGTATATTGCGAATATAAGAGGAAAGCTTTATTAATGAAGGTGGGGTTCTGTGACATCTTTGTCTGGTCGTTGAACACAAATGAAGTACACGAAGTTGCAGCTATGGCGAACTTTAATCTAAACAAAACCCAAAGTCTAAACGATGCCCTAAGGGCTGTATATATGGAGGAATAGGGGGAATTTCATGACCCTTGGAGGAGGGGTCCGAAACCAACCCTAACTCTGTTTCCCCACACATACGGACTCTAAAAATAGCCTATACTGGAGTATTTCAAAAATACATGGGGCTGGCCCAATAATAAGGTGACTCAGCACCTATAATAGCCTCTGGACAAAATTTATGAAGTAGCATCTTGTATATTTCGTCCAAGCCTTCATGCACTCATTATGGTGGCTTCAAAGTCCTGAAATCATCACTTGAAACTCCGTTCTTGTTCCCCTTGTGCATGCCATCATCTCCATGCTTGATCTTGCTCCAATGTTCATCCTTCTTGTCCAAGCTAGGCCCTTCATTTGTAAGCAAAACAAATGTATCCAATTTAGGCAGCATCATATTCTCATGAACATTAGAATTGTTACCAAGAAACGAAAGTATCTGATAATTTAATTGGCGTGTGCGAGCTCTAGTAATTGGTCTAGTATATGTAGCTGTAGGGATCGTGGGTGTAACTGTAGTATTGATGTCCTCATCATCCTCCCCTTCTTGAATTGAAGTCATCCTCGATGGAAGCTCATCTTCCTCACCCAAGTAAGGCTTCAAATCTGCAATGTTAAAAGTGGGACTAACCCCAAAATCTGCAGGCAGCTCAAGTTTATATGCATTATCATTTATTTTCTCTAACACCTTAAAAGGACCATCATCACATGGCATTAGCTTTGACTTGCGCAAATCAGGAAACCTATACTTATGCAAATGTAACCAAACAAGATCTCCAGGGGCAAAGACAACACATTTTCTACCCTTATCTCCAGCAAGTTTATATTTAGCATTCATGCGCTCAATATTTTCCTTAGTTAACTCATGCATTTTTAAGATCAATTCAGCACGTTGTTTAGCATCAAAATTAACCTTGTCCGAAGATGGAAGAGGCAACAAATCAATGGGTGCACGAGGTAGGAAACCATACACAATCTCAAAAGGGCACATCTTAGTAGTGGAATGCAGCGAACGATTATAAGCAAATTCAATATGAGGCAAGCATTCTCCCCCCATTTTAAGGTTATTCTTCAAAACATCCCTAAGCATAGTAGACAATGTTCTACTAACTACTTCAGTTTGTCCATCAGTTTGGGAGTGACATGTAGTACTAAAAAGCAGTTTAGTTCCCAACTTAGCCCATAAACATCTCCAAAAGTGGCTAAGAAATTTAGTATCATGATCTGAAACAATTATATTTGGCACACCATGCAAGCAAATAATTTCACGAAAGAACAAATCAGCAACATTAGCAGCATCATCACTTTTATGACATGGTATAAAGTGTGCCATTTTTTAGAATCTATACACGACAACAAATATGCTATCCCTCCCCTTCTTTGTTCGAGGTAAACCTAAAATAAAGACCATAGATATATCTTCCCATGGAACTGTAAGTGCATCTAGTGACACCCCTAGTTGGTTTTGGAGTATTGACGACAAACGTGGTTGTGGGACTAATGTGTTTGTGAGATTCACGGGAGAACACAGGTAGATGTCCCTCATTGATCCGGTTTACCTATCAGAGATGACCCCTAAAAATGTATGAAGACATTGAAAACAATGGTGGTTCGTGAAGACATTCACGTCGAAGATAATGACGTGTGAAGACATTCACTTGAAGACAACGGAGTGCGAAGACATAGTTTCTTTTGTAATTTCATTTTCTAATTTCTTGAGTCATAGGAACCACCGAAATATTAAGTGGGGTTCAAGTGAACAAAGTCAGAAAACTGATGTGATGCTCAACTCAAATCCTATGTCTTTGAGTGAAGACAATGAGAGAAAATCTTATCCAGAGTTGGATGAGTCAGCTTTGCTTGTAGCCCAAGTCAAGCTGCCGCGTGTGTTTGAAATCTGACTTTTGGACACGTGTCGGTTCCTTAGTGGCCCAGGGTAATTTCGGACATATCAGGTCGGGTTGCCTCCTGGCTATAAATAGCCCACCCCCAGGTCCGGCCCATAGGCCGGGGCAGCGGGGCGCCCGCCCTGGGCCCCCAGGAGGTAGGGGCCCCGACCCAGCTGGTAGTAGAACCCAATGTGTTTTTGTCTCACGCCGAAGAAATCTAGAGAAAAAATAGGGCCCAAGGTGCAACCGTGCAAGTCTAAAGCCCATTAAACTGGTGGACATACGAGCAATACTCACGGAGAAGTCAAATCGGTTTCCACTGGATCCACAAGTCCATCGTTCTCCTCCGTATTTGGTGACTCCTCTCCTCCCAACTTTGCCTAAATTCACAGTCCATGAATAACGCCACCGTTTCGGTGACTTTCAGATTCCAAGGGCGCGACAAGCGATTAACGGATGATCATCGATCCTTCCAATCAGAGAGATATGCATCCTCCCTGTAATTCTCTTCCTTAGTTTAATGATTTAATTTCCAATAGCTTTGCTCTCCATCTCTGGCTCTAACTCCTTCAGATCTGCTGACTTGCATAGGCCTTCTTAAATTCTTCTGCTCTTCATCGGTTCTGAGAAAGCAATAAGGAGATTAGGAGAAGGGGAGACGTTAATTCAATTCATGGTGTTGGCTTCTCATTTGTGTTGAATATTGTGGCATTCGTACAAATTCACATTATGCCATATGATATCCAGGTGCTTTTCTGATCTGTATTGAACATCTTCTACGCATCTTATATGGTGACATGTCTTGTCAAAAGCATTTCTCTAGTAGTAGTGGTGAAAATATGAGAAAAAACATGTATATATAAACAAGTAGAATTCCCAAAAATATCAGTCACCAATTTTTTACCGGCCGAGTAGTTCTTTCAGGAATCACTGCAACTGGCAATATATAGTAAAAAATTTAAGTTCTCTTGGTCGATAAATAAATTGTAGAGTTAGTTTTAGAATTCAAAGATAATGGATCTATCTCTTCCATCTGCTGAATATTTACTTTGGTTTTGACATACAAAATGTTTTTAGTTCATGTGTGTCAAGAAAACAAAACAAGGGCCCCTTGTTGTCTTCCTGCCCCGGGCCCCGTATATATGTGGACCGGCCCTGCCGACCCCCTACACCATAAATTTGTGGCTGCTCGGAGTTAGTGCACGGCTTTTGTCATTTGAGAGCAACCCACCTCTGAAGCTTTTGAGAGAGAAACCTTGCGAGGACAAATCCCAAAACACCCAGAGCCCAAAGAGTGTTTGGCATCACTGAAGTCTTTCTGTCCGCGTGATCTGAAGACTTATTACACTTGAAGACTATGTATCTTCCAGTCGGTTAGGCGTCGCGTTTTGAGGATCCAAGAGTCATTGTGGATCACCGGTGAACGAAGTCTGTGAAGGTTTGGAAGTCTACCTTGAAGACTTACCAGAGTGACTGGGCGAGGACTAAGTGTCCTTAGCTCAAGGTGAATAAGGTGAAGATGTGGTCTTCTGAGTTCAATCTCAGCCTCCCTAACCAGACGTACAGTTGTCACAGCAACTAGAACTGGTCTACCAAATCCTTGTCTTCGTCAAGCAACTGGTTCTTTCACTTTACCCTTTACTTCCAGTTTCGCTTCGTGAAGTCATTGCTTGCCTGCTCTACTTGACTTCACTATGTGAAGACACTCTGTTTGTTTGCTTGTTTGGCTTCATACTATCTTCCTAGTCTGATCCACTCTACCTAGCTGCTGTTTGTCTTCGTGTTTACTCTGCACTATTTCTTAGACTATGGCATGGCTAGTTTAGTTTATCTTCCGCTGCATACTGTGTAGGTTGTATTTGATTATCTGTCTTCGAAGACATTGCCTGTATTGAAGACTTTCATAAAAATCGCCTATTCACCCCCCCCCCTCTAGTCGATAACTAGCACTTTCAGGAACACTAGGTACAGGCAAAGGCATATATAAACGATGAGGATTGAGTCGTGACTTAGCTTTTTGACATGTAGTGCAGCGAGCAATAAAACATTCAACATCCCGTCTCATCTTTGGCCAAAAGAAATGCGTAGCAAGTACGTCCTTCGTCTTTTTCACACCAAAGTGTCCCATTAATCCTCCTCCATGCGCCTCCTGCAATAACATAAGACGAATGGAGCTAGCTGGAATGCATAGCTTGTTAGCATGAAACACAAATCCATCATTAACGATGAACTTGTTCCATGTTCTCCCTTCTTTACAATTCTGCAGCACATCTTTAAATTCAGCATCATGCACATATTGATCTTTGATGGTCTCCAAACCAAATATTTTAAACTCAAGTTGTGAAAGCATAGTATAACGATGAGGCAATGCATCAGCAATAACATTTTCTTTGCCCTTCTTGTGTTTAATGACATAAGGGGAAGTCTCAATGAATTCGACCCATTTAGCATGTCTACGGTTCAGTTTTGCTTGACTTTTAATGTGCTTCAAAGATTCATGATCAGAATGTATAACAAATTCTTTGGACCATAAATAATGTTGCCATGTTTCTAAAGTCCGAACAAGAGCATATAATTCCTTGTCATACGTAGAATAGTTCAGACTAGGTCCACTCAATTTTTCAGAAAAGTATGCAACAGGTTTACCATCTTGTAATAACACACCTCCTAATACGATTCCACTAGCATCACATTCAAGCTCAAAAGTCTTATTAAAAGTAGGAAGTTGGAGTAAAGGAGCATGTGTCAACTTATCTTTCAATACCGTGAAGGCTTCTTCCTGTGCAGTACCCCAAACAAAAGGCACATCCTTCTTTGTAAGCTCATTGAGAGGTGCAACAATGGTGCTGAAATCTCTCACAAAACGCCTATAGAAACCAGTGAGTCCAAGAAAACTCCTCACTTGTGTGATCGTTTTGGGCTGCGACCAACTCTCAATAACTTCAATCTTGGCTTTATCAACTTCAATTCCCTGTGGAGTAACAACATAGCCAAGAAAAGATACTCGGTCGGTGCAAAAGGTGCACTTCCCAAGGTTACCAAACAAACATGCATCACGTAGAGCAATAAAAAACATCACGTAAGCATTCCAAATATTCCTCCAAAGATCTGTTATAAATCAGTATATCATCAAAATAGACTACCACAAATCGTCCAATGAAAGCACGTAAAACTCCGTTCATTAATCTCATGAAAGTACTAGGTGCATTATTTAACCCAAAAGGCATGACTAACCACTCATATAATCCAAACTTAGTTTTAAATGTTGTTTTCCATTCATCTCCCAATTTCATACGAATTTGATGGTATCCACTACGCTCAACTTTGGAGAATATTGTAGAGCCACTCAATTCATCAAGCATATCATCTAGCCTAGGAATTGGATGACGATAATGAATAGTAATATTATTAATGCCTCTACAATCAACACACATACGCGATGTACCATCCTTTTTTGGCACTAGTATAATAGGAACAGCACAAGGACTAAGAGATTCGCGTATATAACCTTTGTCGAGCAGCTCATGTACTTGACGCATAATCTCCTTCGTCTCCTCTAGATTGGTACGGTATGGCACACGGTTTGGCAGCGAAGCACCAGGAATTAAGTCAATTTGATTATCAATCCCTCGAACAGGTGGTAATCCTGGTGGCACATCTTGTGGAAAGACGTCAGTGAACTCCTGCAAAATGTTAGAGACAGCAGGAGGCAAAGAGGGAGGCACGTCCTCGAATGAAAATAATGCCTCTTTGCACACAAAAGCATAGCAAACAGATTTGCTGAAATCTAGATCATCAATATCAGATTTGGTGGCAAGTAAACAGCCACTTTTCAATTTAATCTCAGAAGCAACACTAGATGGTTTATTATTAGGCTTCATTTGTTGCTCAAATTCTTTTGCCACAATCTAATTTTCACTCTTATTTTGCTCCTGTTTTGCTTTATTAGCTCTATGAATATTGATTGCTTGTATCTGCGTTGGTATTTCCCCGAAGAGGATAGGATGATGCAGCACAGCAACGGTAAGTATTTCCCTCAGTTATGAAACCAAGGTTATCAATCCAGTAGGAGAACCAAGCAACACTATGTAAACGGTACCTGCACACAAAGAACAAATACTTGCAACCCAACACGTAAGAGGGGTTGTCAATCCCTCCACGGTAAAAAGATAGGTAAAATTCTATGAGATTGGATAAATAGATCTAGCAAAAACATGAAATAAAATAAGTAAAGAAAAAGTGCAGCAAGGTATTTTTTGGTTTTTTGGAATAATATATCTGAAAACAATATGATAAAAGATAGACTCGGGGGCCATAGATTTCACTAGTGGCTTCTCTCGAGAAAATAGCATACGGTGGGTAAACAAATTACTGTTGGGCAATTGATAGAGGAGCAAATAATCATGACGATATCCAAGGCAATGATCATGTATATAGGCATCATGTCCAAGATTAGTAGACCGACTCCTGCCTGCATCTACTACTATTACTCCACACATCGACCGCTATCCAGCATGCATCTAGTGTACTAAGTTCATGGAGAAATGGAGTAATGCAATAAGAATGATGACATTATGTAGACAAGATCTATTTATGTAGGAATAGACCCCATCTTTTTATCCTTAATAGCAATGATACATGCGTGCCTCGCTACGCCTTCTGCCACTGGGTGAGGACACCGTAAGATCGAACCCCTCACAAAGCACCTCTTCCCATTGCAAGAAAAAACAATCTAGTTGGCCAAACCAAACCAAAGTTTCGGAGAATAAATATGAGGCTATAACAATCATGCATATAAGAGATCAAATAAGACTCAAATAATATTCATGGATATAGATCAGATCATAAACTCGCACTTCATCGGATCCCAACAAACACACCGCAAAAAGTCATTACATCAAATAGATCTCCAAGAACATCAAGGAGAACATTGTATTGAGAATCAAAAAGAGAGAAGAAGTCATCTAGCTACTGCCTATGGACCCGTTGGTCTATGGTGAACTGCTCACGCATCATCGGAGGATCACCAATGAGGATGATGAACCCCTCTGTGATCGTGTTCCCCTCCGGCAAAGTGCCGGAATAGGGCTCTAGATTGGATCTCGTGGTTCTGGAACTTGCGGCGGCTAGAATTGTGTTTCGACGACTCCCCTAGGGTTTCTGGAATATCTGAGTATTTATAGAGCTGAGAGGTGATGGAGGAGACCTCCGTGGGCCCCACCACCCATCAGGGCACGCTAGGGGCCTCTGCGCGCCTAGGTGGGTGGTGGGCCCCATGGGCCTCCCCTCGTGCACTTCCTTGGCCCCCAATTTGTCTTCTGGGCTAAAAAATCTCCAAAAAGTTTCGTTGCGTTTGGAATCCGTTTGAAATGGATATTTTGCAAAGTAAAAAACAAGCAACAAACAGCAACTGGCACTGGGCACTATGTCAATAGGTTAGTCCCAAAAAATGATGTAAAGCTGCTATAAAATGAATATAAAACATCCAAGAATGATAATATAACAGCATGGAACAATAAAAAATTATAGATACGTTGGAGACGTATCAGCATCCCCAAGCTTAATTCATGTTCATCCTCGAGTAGGTAAATGATAAAAACGGAATTTTTGATGTGGAATGCTGCTAACATGTTCATCACATATTCTTTTTTTTGTAGCATGGACATTTGGACTTTTAGATGGTTCAAAGCAATAGTCTATAATTGACATGAAGACTTCAGTACTCAAGCATATCAACAAGCAACCATGTCTTTCAAAATATCAACACTAAAGAAAGCTATCACTAGCCCATCATGCTCAATCATTGATCCATTCATGAAACACACTCGAATATTAGCTACATCCAATGCACAAGTATGATCATAGTGCTCCCTAGTTGGTGCTTTATAAGAGAAGATGGGGACTCAAATAAAAATGAAAATTGCATAAAAGTAAATAGATAGGCCCTTCGCAGAGGGAAGCAGAGATTTGTAGAGGTGCCAGAGCTCAAAGCTTAAATTGAGAGATAAAAATATTTTGAGAGGCATGCTTTTCCCGTCAACGAAAATGACCGAGAAGTTCCTAATACTTTCCATGCTAGATACATCATAGACGGTTCCCAAACATAAAATAAAGTTATTCCTTTTTCCACCATTCTTTCACAATCCATGGCTAGCCATATCCACGGGTGCCTTCCATACCAACACTTTCCAATGAATTTATTATTTGACAACATAAAGTAAATTTCTTTTTCATTTCGGGACCAGGCATCCCTATTACCGCCACACTATCGTGCAATGACAAGTGAATAAACACTCATCTTGAGAATAACACATCTAGCATGGAAAAATATTGACCACCCCCTGCCGCTTCATGAGCGGTACGGGCACACAAAAAGGAAATTCATTTTGAAAATTAGAGTTGGCACATACAAATTTACTTAGAACGGCACAGAAATACCGCATATAGGTAGGTATGGTGGACTCATATGGCATAACTGGGTTTAAGGATTTTGGATGCACAAGTAGTATTCCCACTTAGTACAAGGAAATTCTAGCAAATAGATTAAGAAGCAACCAACCAAGAAACAAAAATTCCCATAAACGAGCATTAAGCATAACTAACACCGAATAATGCACCACAAGTAGGATGTAATTTCATTGCATAACTATTGACTTCCGTGCTTGCATAGGGAATCACAAACCTTAACACCAATATTCTTACTAAAGCATAATTACTCACCAACATGACTCACATATTACTATCATCATATCTCAAAACTATTACAAAGAATCAAGTTTATTTTGTTCAATGATCTTCATGAAAGTTTTTATTATATCCCTCTTGAATATCTATCACTTTGGGACTAGTTTCATATATTGCCATTGCTTTTGACATGCTCAAACAAATTTAAGTGAAGAACATGGGCATAAAAATTTTCATCTCTCAAAATAATATAAGTGAAGCATGAGAGTATTTCTTCAAAAAATTTACTAACTCTCAAAATAATCTAAGTGAAGCATGAGAGCATATTTCTTCAAAAATTAAAGCACACCATGCTCAAAAAGATATAAGTGAAGCACTAGAGCAATTCCATAGCTCAAAAAAATTTAAGTGAAGCACATAGAGCAATTCTAACAAATCATAGCATAATTTTGGCTCTCTCAAATAGGTGTGTCCAGCAAGGATGATTGCGAGAAACAAAAAAAACAAGCAAAGACTCATATAATAGAAGAAGCTCCAAGCAAAACTCATGATATGTGACAAATAAAAATATAGCTCCAAGTAAAATTACCGATGGTTGTTAGAAGAAAGAGGGGATGCCTTCCGGGGCATCCCCAAGCTTAGTTGCTTGGTTCTCCTTGAATATTATCTTAGGGTGCCATGGGCATCCCCAAGCTTAGGCTCTTTTCACTCCTTATTTCTTCATCCATCGAGATCTCACCCAAAACTTGAAAATTCAATCACAAAAAACTTAACAAAACCTTCATTATATCCGTTAGTATAAGAAAACTAATCTTTGCTTTAAATACTGTTGAAAACCCATTCATATTTTGTTATTGCATTATACCTACTGTATTCTCACTTTACCATTGCTTATACCCCCTGATACAATCCATAGATTCATCAAAATAAGCATACATTGCAACGAAAACAGAATCTGTCAAAAATAGAACAGTCCATAAAGACTCGAATTTAACTCATACTTTTGTAACTCCAAAATTTCTGAAACATTAGGACAACATAGGCAATTTGTATGTCAATCTTGTGTAACAAATTCAGAATTTTTTGTCGTTTATGTGAATTTTAATAATTCTATTACTGGACGCCAAAGTTTGTGCTTTTCAACAGGATCAAATCAACTAACACCCAAAGCTATCCTAAAGGCTTTACTTGTCACAAACACTAACTAAAACATAAAAAACACAATCATAACAGAGGCATAATTGTGCAAACACTAAAAAACAGAAAGAAAAAGGCAAAAATAAATTTTATTCATTGGGTTGCCTCCCAACAAGCGCTATCGTTTTACGCCCCTAACTAGGCATAATGCATAGATTCAAGTATTGTCATCTTTCTTCTTATTTTCCATAGATATTTTTTTGTCAGGAGGTTTCTCAAATATAACTTGAAACACATTGTCCATAGAAATTTTAGCACTGTCAAGTTGTCCATCTTTATATCCCCTTTCATTCTCGGCTACAATCCAAGAATATTGTTGATTAACATCATTAAAAACTTGTTGGATCACATCCAAAACGGGAATTTCCTTTTTAAGGTTCTCATAAAAAATTTGATTATTTACAAGAAAATGTCTTAACACATAATCACTATTGTAAAGGATCTCATCTATTACCGGTTTTCCATGGTTCACGCCATAAAAATCAAAAAATTCCCTAGCTTCCCGTACTATGTGATCAAATTCATTCATAAGAACAAGGGTGGCTAACTTTTTTGCATTTGGATCCTTTATAACGGGTAGCTCATAAAAGAATGTTTGCAAGGTAGGATGAGTACAGATAAATCTATTTTTGAGTTTCAGAACTAGTGCTGAAATAGCCTTCGCATAAGTTTTAGTTCTTTTAAGAATAGGAACATCATCACAAGCCAAAGTTGCAACACAATTAAATAATTCTTGGATGGTTTCCTTTCCTATAACATTCCCTTGTCCCAAAACAAAAGTATTAGCATCTAGATTGCGAGAACGTCCAATTTTAGGAGTCCTACCATCATCCGTTTCTGCCATACCAAAGTTAGTCATGATGATAGATTCGAGCAAACAAAAGATCAAACGAGAAAAAGGCGAACGAAAAAGAAGGCAAATAAAAAGGCAATTTTTTTTGTGAAGTGGGGGAGATGAAAACGAGAGGCAAATGGCAAATAATGTAAATTGCAAGGAGATGAGATTTGTGATTAGGAACCTGATAGATGTTGATGATGTCTCCCCGGCAACGGCTTCAGAAATTCTTCCTGATTGCTTGTATCTGCGTTGGTATTTCTCCGAAGAGGAGAGGATGATGCAGCATAGCAATGGTAAGTATTTACCTGAGTTATGAAACCAAGGTTATCAATCCAGTAGGAGAACTAAGCAACACTATGTAAACGGTACCTGCACACAAAGAACAAATACTTGCAACCCAACGCGTAAGAGGGGTTGTCAATCCCTCCACGGTAAAAAGATAGGTAAAATTGTATGAGATTAGATAAATAGATCTAGCAAAAACACGAAATAAAATAAGTAAGGAAAAAGTGCAGCAAGGTATTTTTGGGTTTTTGGAATAATAGATCTAAAAACAATATGATAGAAGATAGACCCGGGGGCCGTAGATTTCACTAGTGGCTTCGCTCGAGAAAATAGCATACGGTGGGTAAACAAATTACTGTTGGGCAATTGATAGAAGAGCAAATAATTATGACGATATCCAAGGCAATGATCATGTATATAGGTGTAACACCCCATGTAATTAGCCACAGTGATCACCCTTAGTAATGCCATGTCAGCAAGTTTAACAGTGCATATTCATCATTTGCATCATAATGCATTTTAAACTCATAATTCAAACTTCAAATTAATTTAAAGTGAAAATAAAAGTTGTTCAAACCCAGGAACTAAAATGTTCATAATATTGTAAATAATCCAGAGACAATTCTAAAATTATAATCAACATTTACTAAATTAATTAAGTGACTCTAACAGCAGCAAAACAGAAGTATTTAATCCATTTATAATTAAATAAAATCCAAATGAAAAGATATGGACATCAAACCATTCTCTAGCAGTGACTAATATTGCACTGTAATTATTGGGCTAAGTCACATATTTTGCAAAACTCAATTGGTGGCTAAACTATTTGCAAAATAGAAATAAAAGAAGAAAATAGAAGAAAAAGAAAAAGGCCCATGTGCCTGGGCCTAAGTGGCTACAGGGAGGCCCAGCTCGTCTGGCGTCGTCCCCTACCTCCCACTGTTCCTCCACGCTCGCTGTCGCCTCCTGCACGCACGCGCCCGCGCCCTCTCCCCGGCCCCCCTCGCCCTCTGCTCGACAGCGCGCGTCTGCGCCGCGCGTGGAGGATAAGGGCAAGGCCCTACGCCCCCTGGCTCCTCCCTTGCCCCACTCTCTCCCCCCCACTCGCTCGCACCCCACCCGGGCGGCGCCATGAACGACCTCTGCTGAAACGCGCGGCCACCATGCCCCGTTCGCCCCGCCGTGCTGTCCATCTTCCTCGCCGCCCTCGACTACGTCGGCTGCGACGACTAGACCGACCCGGGAGCCCCTGCATCGCCGTCCTCGACCTTCTCCTTCCCCTACGGCTGCTGGGATCGCCGTCGTCGATTCGCTCCGGCAAGCCCTCCCCGAGCACACCTCTGCACCACTACGGGCTCGCTGTGAGCTCCGCCTCCCTCTCCCTCTCTCCCTGCGCTCTTCCCCGAGCCGTAGCGTGCCCGTTCGCCTTGCCCGAACCCACCGCCGCCTGTGCTCATCGCTGGCGCCGGTCCGGCGACCAAACGCCCCCGTGCTAGTGCCCATTAGCTTCGCCGCGTCGAGTACGCCCTCCCTAGCTGCTTAGGTAGCTCGTGCGCGCGTCGTATCGCCGTTTGCCACCACATCCGAGCGCCGCCGTCGCCGCTCCGGTGTGTTTCCGGTGTCGCCACCGCCCCCACTCGATGCGGCCCAGCTACTGCTTTCGAACGCGGCCGAAAACGCGTCGAATGATGCCCCGTAGCGCAATTCCGGGCTCGCCGGAATTCTCTGCCGAGTCCGGCGCTTGCCGGCGCGTCACCGCCGGCCGGCGCCGACGTGGCCAGCTGGGGCCCGCCCCCAGCGCCACTGCCACTGGGCCCCAGTGGGGTTCGTTGACCAGTTAGCACTTCTGATTGGGCAACTCGTGTCACTGACACGCGGGCCCCACCGCTAAAACATTTTAAAAATAAATAAATAAAATATTAGTTAATTAAAACACTAATCTGTCACTGACTATTTGGGCCCACACCTAATTAATCTATAATTAGTTAAATAAATCCCAATTAAGCCAGTGACTCACTGACCAGTGGGGCCCATTGGTCAGGTTTGACCTGGTCAGCTGGGTTTGACCTGCTGATGTCATCATGACGTTCTGCTGATGTCACCCGTTCACTATTCTGGATAATTTGAAATTAAATAATTAATGAAAACCCAGAAATTCATTAAAACTTTAGAAAATCATAGAAAATAAACCGTAGCTCGGATCGAAAAACTTTATACATGAAAGTTGCTCAGAACGACGAGATGAATCCAACCGTGCTATCTGTTTCCGTGTCGGGACCCTCGACGGAGGTGAACCTGCAACTTTTAGCTTGTTTCCAGTAGATGAATAATGCTTATACACCGGTTAATAATTCCAACTTAAATCCTAAAATAACTAATATGACTTAGACATGCTTTTTAGGCAACCCTGCACTGCACGTTAGCATAGCCTGCTCTGTGTTGCATATGTTTACCGTGTATTTATTTGTTTCCTCCCCCTCTTCTCTCTCGGTAGACCCCGACACCGACGTCGTCCCCGAGATCGACGTAGCTCAGGAGCCCGACGACACCGTTGACGACCTTGCCTTTGCCGCCGAGCAACCAGGCAAGCACCCCCCCTTTGAGCATGCCTATATCGCCGATTCTCTTCTCTCTTATGCTTGCATTAGAATTGCTGCTGCTACTGCTTTACCTATTCTGATGCATAGCCTGTTTATTGTAACCTGCTATTGAAACCTTACCTGCTTATCCTAAACTGTCTAGTATAGGCTGGGTAGAGACCTACCAGAGACCCCACTTTGTCCCCAGTTGCCCCGCTGGATTATCAGATGACTCGATCAACAGGATCGACAGCCAGACCCCGGCACTACACAACAGCCCCCTTAGTTGTACAACACTGCAGCGTCACCATCGAGTGCCGAGGGTGATACCTCGTATAGCACTCCTAATGTTAACTCTGTAGAGTAGCTATTTGGTCGTGGTCATCGAGGGTGATTCCTCCTTCTCCACTTCCGATACGACCCTATCGCGCAGCACTTCAAGTGTGAACCTCGAGGGTGATTCCTCCTAAGTTCACCTTGACGGTTAAATCGAGTGGGCATCCATCGAGGGTGATACCTCGGATTCCCCTGATGTTATGGACACATGGGGAAACGGGTCAGCCCCGAGGTGGACCCGAGGGAGTTACTTTTACTGCAGGACTGGAGGGACAGGCGGTACCACCCAGTAGAGGTGGACCTGAGTTCCCGATAGTCTTTTGCGAGACGGGTTGACCTGGACGGTGCCCAAGTGATGAATATGAGGCGTGGTCGGGCATTCTTGGCCCTTGCCGCAAGTCCTCGAGACGGTGCGACGGGGTCACATCGATCGTGAGTCTCTGCTCGTTATCGCACTACCAACACACTACGATTTGGATATTTGATCTGAGTGGGCCTCTGGCCTGATAGCACTAACCATCACGCGGGAATAAATATGGGTACTCTGCATCGTATGCATCAGCCGAAAGCTTTGTCAGACGTCCAGTTCAGCATTGCGACCGGGACGGACCGGCGCCCCCCTCGTGCCTGGCTTTCCCCTGCATGCAACGACTCGGAGTGCACAGGGCGATGGCCCAAGACCCCTGAGCGCTGAGGATGTAGACCGACGGGGACCTCTCTGCTGAGTTCTAGGTAGGGTTGCGGTGTGTCGTTTGGCCGAGGCCGGGCATGACCCAGAAAAGTGTGTCCGACCGGAGTTAAGCGAGCGTGGTGGGTAAGTTGGTGCACCCCTGTAGGGAAGAACTAATCTATGCATACTCGGATACTCGGTAACGGACGCTCGGAGTTGTATCCCGATCGATACAACTAGAACTGGATACTTGTGATGAGAAATGGATAGTATGGCTCTGGGATTGCTTTCTCGCAGGGAGTCGAGAAAGGATTTCTGGCCGAGGTTGATACTTAATGTTACTATTACTTTATACTGTGCTAATCTACACTCTTCTAATGCTGCAAGACCGCTGAAGATGCTAGTCTTCGATAGGACTAGGCCATCTCTCTATTCTGGCATTTCTGCAACACAGTCCACATATACAGCCTTCCTTTGATAATGTTGCATATGTAGTGTAGATCCTTGCTTGCTGAGTACTTCGGATGAGTACTCACGGTTGCTTTGCTTTCTTTTTTCCCCCATACCCTTTTGGTGCAACCAGATGACGGAGCCCCGGATACAGCTGCCCCCGCCGACGATCGATACTACTACCCCGAGAGTGGATACTACTACGAGTTGGCCGACGACCAGGAGTAGGTTCTGAGGGTCCCAGGTAGGAGGCCTGTGCCTTTCGATCGTAGTATTTTCTTTTGCCCCGCCTTTTAAGGGCCTATCTGTGTTTTCTTTTATATCTGTACTCGGATATCTGATGCTTCCACTGATGCTTGTATGCGAGCTTATGTATTCGAGCCCTTGAGGCCCCTGGCTTGTAATATAAAACTTGTATGACTTTATTTATGTTTTAGAGTTGTGTTGTGATATCTTCCCGTGAGTCCTTAGGCTTGATCGTGTGCATTTGCGTGTATGATTACTGCACGATCGATCCGGGGGCGTCACAAGTTGGTATCAGAGCCGACTGCCTGTAGGAACCCCCTTTCCATCTCCTTGGCCGAAGTTGACTCTAGAGTTCGAAAACTGTTTTACTAACATGGCTGTGTGGCTTACGGGCCCACGTCGCCAATTGGGTGGTATTAGGATCTTTTATTCCTCGTCTTTACTCTGGGACTCTGATCTCTCTTCCTTTCGGGTTAACTGAATTTTACTAACGTCGACACTTAGGATCTCGTAAATATCGTCTACCCGGAGAGCTGGATATTTGTGCTTAATTCCTTACGATTGATCTGATTAGTCTGATAATCATTTTCCTTTCCATTATTTTGTTTAACCTTTCTCTCCGAGTTGTATTATACTTCTCGTTGTCATTTGACAATCCTGAATTTCCTCTGTTTCAGATGGATCGTTTGTTTCCACCACACCCTACAACGCAGCTTGTGCTTCGCACTTGGGCTCGTGATGCCCCTGGTTTTCCAGCTATCCTGATCGCCCTCCTAACCAGACTGGGCTACCGCTGGTACCCCGAGTACATGGTCTACGAGGATTACCGCGAGTTCAACCAAGAGCAGTACCATGCTGATGTTCGTATCTATGATCAGCGCGATGACTTAGACACTGAGCTGCACCTTTTCCACGGTATCGGTGTGATGATTGAGATGGCAGTACATGATGCCACCTACTCTGCTATCGCACGTCTCCGAGGAGAGTCCGGCGTTAGCCTAGATGCCTCTGAGTTCCGATACATTCTGTATGCCCCTGCTGGAGATGCTACTGGATACTACACAGCTATTTGTGCCCTGTACGAGCGTCGTCGTTACGACCCGCACGTTCTGATCCAGTGCACTCAGGCTCTGGATCGCACTGTTCAGGCTCTTGCCGTTGAGTTGTTTGCCACTCGAGCACGTCTCTACGATGCTATGACGCAGTTGCTACCAGCTGTTCGTGCAGGGATACATCCGGAGCACATCCTTTACCCACGCAGGACTCAGATGTATACTGGTATTGATTGGCCTGCTGTTGGAGGTCACACACCTACACGTGGACCTCTTCTTTCAGCTCGAGACCAGATTCTGCATCAGAGTGCACATGGAGCGCAGAGTCTTTCCGCGACGAACATTCGTCGTCCGCACGTGCAGTTACCCCGTTTTAGTGGATCTTCCCGATGTTGATGTAGCCTTTGCTATGTCTCGTGGTGTACTTCCTTACCGCGTGCCTGCGCGCCGCCTAGCATATCTAGCTTTTGAATTTGCGCCGTTATGCTATTCACATGTACCCGACTCTGTGTATGGATCTGTATGTCTTAATTGACTACTGTCAACTATCTAGTACACTGCTTAATTATTGTCGTGTTACATCATGCTTGTCTCTAAACACCCGCAAATGCTTTTACTGAACTACCCCTGTTGAAACTTAGCAGGATGGTTAGACCAGGTGGAAGTGGTCGTGGTCGTGCCCCTGAACGCCCACCACCGCCAGATTATATGGCAGCTATGATGCAACAATTCGAGCTCAACCGCCAGTTCATGACTGGGATTATGACTGAGTTCCATCATCTGAACAACCAGAACCAGAACCCTCCTTCAATAACTCTCCAAGAATTTATGCGACTTAACCCCACTCAGTTCCGCAACTCTGAGAAGCCGCTGGATGCTGATGACTGGATTCGCGATATCACTCACGAGATGGAGTCTGCAAATGTCTCCCCTGCCAACTTTGTCGCCTTCGCGTCCTTTTTCTTAAAGGGTCCCGCTGCTCAATGGTGGGACACCCACAAACGTACACTGCCTGCTGGAACATCCGTTACTTGGCCTGAGTTCCAGGCTGCCTTTCGTGCCCGATATATTCCTCAAGGAATCATGGACCGGATGAAAACTCAGTTCCGCAACCTCACTCAGGGCAACAAGACTGTCAAAGCTTATCAGCGGGAATTCCTTGACCTGTCCCGCTAAGTTGAAGAAGACATCGCCACGGATGCCCGTAGACAAGAGAAGTTCCGTAATGGACTCCAGCCAGACATCGAGCTTGCACTTGCTGCTCAAGACTTCACCGACTTTACTAATCTTGTGAACAAGGCTATTCTGCTTGAGACTGCTCAAATGAAGCATAAGGAGTCACAGAAACGCTATCGTGATGTTGGCACATCTTCGGGCTCAGCACAGAAGCGTAGAGTCTGGATTCCCAACAACGTGTTCCGTCCAGCTACCCCTACGCCAGGGAACTGTTGGGGAACGTGCAATTTCAAAAAAATTCCTACGTTCACGCAAGATCTATCTAGGAGATGCATAGCAATGAGAGGGGAGAGTTTATCCACGTACCCTCATAGACCGAAAGCGGAAGCATTAGCTTAACGCTGTTGATGTAGTCGAACGTCTTCATGATCCAACCGATCAAGCACCAAATGTACGGCACCTCCGAGTTCAGCACACGTTCAGCTCGATGACGTCCCTCAAACTCTTGATCCAGTTGAGGACAAGGGAGAGTTCCGTCAGCACGATGGCATGGTGACAGTGATGATGAAGTTACCGGCGCAGGGCTTCGCCTAAGCACTACGACGATATGACCGAGGTGTGTAACTGTGGAGGGGGGCACCGCACACGGCTAAGAGATTGTCTGTTGTGCCTTTGGGGTGCCCCCTGCCTCCATATATAAAGGAGGGAGAGGGAGACGCAGCCGGCCCCCTAGGGGCGCGCCAGATGTAGGAGTCCTACTAGGACTCCCTAGTCCTAGTAGGATTCCAACTCCCATACGGAGTAGGAAAGGGGGAAGGGAAAGAGAGAATGAAAGGGGAGCCGGCCCCCTTCTCCTTGTCCAATTCGGCCTCCTGCCCAAAGGGGGGTGCACCAGCACCTTGTGGGCTGGTGTGCTTCCCTCTTATGGCCCATAAGGCCCATAACTTCTCCCGGGCGGTTCCGGTAACCTCCCGGTACTCCGAAAAATACCCGAATCACTCGGAACCTTTCCGATGTCCGAATATAGCCTTCCAATATATGAATCTTTACCTCTCGACCATTTCAAGACTCCTCATCATGTCCGTGATCTCATACGGTACTCCGAACAAACTTCGGTCATCAAATCACATAACTCATAATACAAATCGTCATCGAACGTTAAGCGTGCGGACCCTATGGGTTCGAGAACTATGTAGACATGACCGAGACACTTCTCCGGTCAATAACCAATAGCATAACCTGGATGCTCATATTGGCTCCTACATATTCTACGAAGATCTTTATCGGTCAAACCGCATAACAACATACGTTATTCCCTTTGTCATCGGTATGTTACTTGCCCGAGATTCGATCGTCGGTATCATCATACCTAGTTCAATCTTGTTACCGGCAATTATCTTTACTCGTTCTGTAATGCATCATCCCGTAACTAACTCATTAGTCACATTGCTTGCAAGGCTTCATATGATGTGCATTACCGAGAGGGCCCAGAGATACCTCTCCGATACTCGGAGTGACAAATCCTAATCTCGATCTATGCCAACCCAACAAACACCTTCGGAGACACCTGTAGAGCATCTTTATAATCACCCAGTTACGTTGTGATGTTTGATAGCACACAAGGTGTTCCTCCGGTATTCGGGAGTTGCATAATCTCATAGTCAGAGGAATATGTATAAGTCATGAAGAAAACAATAGCAATAAAACTTAACGATCATTATGCTAAGCTAACAGATGGGTCTTGTCCATCACATCATTCTCTAATGATGTGATCCTGTTCATCAAATGACAACACATGTCTATGGTCAGGAAACATAACCATCTTTGATAAACAAGCTAGTCAAGTAGAGGCATACTAGGGACACTCTGTTTGTCTATGTATTCACACATGTACTAAGTTTCCGGTTAATACAATTCTAGCATGAATAATAAACATTTATCATGATATAAGGAAATATAAATAACAACTTTATTATTGCCTCTAGGGCATATTTCCTTCAGTCTCCCACTTGCACTAGAGTCAATAATCTAGTTCACATCGCCATGTGATTAACACGAATAGTTGACATCACCATGTGATTAACACCCATAGTTCACATCGCCATGTGAACAACACCAAAAGGGTTTACTAGAGTCAGTAATCTAGTTCACATTGCCATGTGATTAACACCCAAAGAGTACTAAGGTGTGATCATGTTTTGCTTGTGAGAGAAGTTAGTCAATGGGTCTGTCACATTCAGATCCGTATGTATTTTGCAAATTTCTATGTCTACAATGCTCTGCATGGAGCTACTCTAGCTAATTGCTCCCACTTTCAATATGTATCCAGATTGAGACTCAGAGTCATCTAGATCAGTGTTAAAGTTTGCATCAATGTAACTCTTTATGATGAACTCTTTATTACCTCCATAACCGAGAAATATTTCCTTAGTCCTCTTCGGTAACTAAGGATAACTTTGACCGTTGTCCAGTGATCCACTCCTGGATTACTTTGGTACCTCCCGGCTAGACTTATAGCAAACCACACATCAGGCCTGGTACACAGCATTGCATACATGATAGAACCTATGGCTGAGGCATAGGGAATGACTTTCATTTTCTCTCTATCTTCTGCAGTGGTCGGGCATTGAGTCTTACTCAACTTCACACCTTGCAACACAGGCAAGAACCCTTTCTTTGACTGATCCATTTTGAACTTCTTCAAAATCTTGTCAAGGTATGTGCTTTGTGAAAGTCCTATTAAGCGTCTCGATCGATCCCTATAGATCTTGATGCTCAATACTTAAGCAGCTTCACTGAGGTCTTTTTATTGAAAAATTCTTATTCAAGTATCCTTTTATGCTATCCAGAAATTCTATATCATTTCCAATCAGCAATATGTCATCCACATATAATATCAGAAATGCTACAGAGCTCCCTCTCACTTTCTTGTAAATACAGGCTTCACCATAAGTCTGTATAAAACCATATGCTTTGATCACCTTATCAAAGCGTATATTCCAACTCCGAGATGCTTGAACCAGTCCATAGATGGATCGCTGGAGCTTGTACACTTTGTTAGCACCTTTAGGATCGACAAAACCTTCTGGTTGCATCATATACAACTCTTCTTTAATAAATCCATTAAGGAATGCAGTTTTGATATCCATTTGCCAGATTTCATAAAATGCGGCAATTGCTAACATGATTCGGACAGACTTTAAGCATCGATACAAGTGAGAAAATCTCATCATAGTCAACACCTTGAACTTGTCGAAAACCTTTTTGCGACAATTCGAGCTTTGTAGATAGTAACACTACTATCAGCGTCCGTCTTCCTCTTAAAGATCCTTTTATTCTCTATGGCTTGCCGATCATCGGGCAAGTCAACCAAAGTCCATACTTTGTTCTCATACATGGATCCCATCTCAGATTTCATGGCCTCAAGCCATTTATCGGAATCTGGGCTCATCATCGTTTCCTCATAGTTCGTAGGTTCGTCATGGTCTAGTAACATGACTTCCAGAACAGGATTACCATACCACTCTGGTGCGGAACGTACTCTAGTTGACCTACGAGGTTCTGTAGTAACTTGATCTGAAGCTTCATGATCATCATCATTAGCTTCCTCACTAATTGGTGTAGGCATCACTGGAACTGATTTCTGTGATGAACTACTTTCCAATTCGGGAGAAGGTACAATTACCTCATCAAGTTCTACTTTCCTCCCACTCACTTCTTTCAAGAGAAACTCCTTCTCTAGAAAGGATCCATTCTTAGCAACAAATATCTTGCCTTCGGATCTGTGATAGAAGGTGTACCCAACAGTTTCTTTTGGGTATCCTATGAAGACGCACTTCTCCGATTTGGGCTCGAGCTTATCAGGTTGAAGCTTTTTTCACATAAGCATCGCAGCCCCAAACTTTAAGAAACGACAGCTTAGGTTTCTCGCCAAACCATGGTGTCGTCTCAACGGATTTAGATGGTGCCCTATTTTAACGTGAATGCAGTTGTCTCTAATGCATAACCCCAAAACGATAGTGGTAAATCGGTAAGAGACATCATAGATCGCACCATATCTAATAAAGTACGGTTACGACGTTCGGACACACCATTACGATGTGGTGTTCCAGGTGGCGTGAGTTGCGAAACTATTCCACATTGTTTCAAATGAAGACCAAACTCGTAACTCAAATATTCGCCTCTGCGATCAAATCGTAGAAACTTTATTTTTCTTGTTACGATGATTTTCAACTTCACTCTGAAATTCTTTTAACTTTTCAAATGTTTCAGACTTATGTTTCATCAAGTAGATATACCCATATCCGCTAAAATCATCTGTGAAGGTCAGAAAATAACGATACCCGCCGCGAGCCTCAACACTCATTGGACCGCATACATCAGTATGTATTATTTCCAATAAGTCAGTTGCTCGCTCCATTGTTCCAGAGAATGGTGTTTTAGTCATCTTGCCCATGAGGCATGGTTCGCAAGTATCAAGTGATTCATAATCAAGTGATTCCAAAAGCCCATCAGCATGGAGTTTCTTCATGCGCTTTACACCAATATGACCTAAACGGCAGTGCCACAAGTATGTTGCACTTATCATTATCATCTTTGCATCTTTTGGCATCAATATTATGAATATGTGTATCACCACGATCGAGATTCAATAAACCATTTATATTGAGTGTATGACCATAGAAGGTTTTATTCATGTAAACATAACAACAATTATTCTCTGACTTAAATGAATAACCGTATCGCAATAAACATGATCCAATCATATTCATGCTCAACCAAAACACCAAATAACATTTATTTAGGTCCAACACTAATCCCGAAGGTAGAGGGAGTGTGCGATGGTGATCTTATCAACCTTGGAATCACTTCCAACACGCATCGTCACCTCGTCATTAACTAGTCTCTGTTCATTTTGCAACTCCTGTTTCGAGTTACTAATGTTAGCAACTGAACCGGTATTAAATACCCAAGGGCTACTATGAACACTAGTAAAATACACATCAATAACGTGTATATCAAATATACCTTTGTTCACTTTGCCATCCTTCTTATCCACCAAGTATTTGGGGCAGTTCCGCTTCCAGTGACCATTTCCTTTGCAGTAGAAGCACTCAGTTTCAGGCTTAGGTCCATCTTTGGGCTTCTTCATGGGATTGACAACCTGTTTGCCATTCTTCTTGAAGTTCCCTTTCTTTTCCCTCGCACTTTTTCTTGAAACTAGTGGTCTTGTCAACCATCAACACTTGATGCTATTTCTTGATTTCTACCTTCGCCGATTTCAGCATCGCGAAGAGCTTGGGAATCGTTTTTGTCATCCCTTGCATATTATAGTTCATCACGAAGTTCTAGTAACTTGGTGATAGTGACTAGAGAACTCTGTCAATCACTATTTTATCTGGAAGATTAACTCCCACTTGATTCAAGCAATTGTAGTACTCAGACATTCTGAGCACATGCTCACTAGCTGAGCTATTCTCCTCCATCTTGTAGGCAAAGTACTTGTCAGAGGTCTCATACCTCTCGACATGGGCATGAGTCTGAAATACCAATTTCAACTCTTGGAACATCTCATATGCTCCGTGGTGTTCAAAACATTTTTGAAGTCCCGGTTCTAAGTCGTAAAGCATGGTGCACTAAACTATCAAGTAGTCATCATACCGAGCTTGTCAAACATTCATAATGTCTGCATCTGCTCCTGCAATAGCTCTGTCACCTAGCGGTGCATCAAGGACATAATTCTTCTGTGCAGCAACGAGGATAATCCTCAGATCACGGACCCAGTCCGCTTCATTGCTACTATCATCTTTCAACTTAGTTTTCTCTAGGAACATATCAAAAACATAGGGGAGCTACAACACGAGCTATTGATCTACAACATAATTTGCAAATACTATCTGGACTAAGTTCATGATAAATTAAAGTTCAATTAATCATATTACTTAAGAACTCCCACTTAGATAGACATCCCTCGAGTCATCTAAATGATCACGTGATCCATATCAACTAAACCATGTCCGGTCATCACGTGAGATGGAGTAGTTTTCAGTGGTGAACATCTCTATGTTGATCATATCTACTATATGATTCACGTTCGACCTTTCGGTCTCCAGTGTTCCGAGGCCATATCTGTATATGCTAGGCTCGTCAAGTTTAACCCAAGTATTCCGTGTGTGCAAATCTGGCTTGCACCCGTTGTATTTGAACGTAGAGCTTATCACACCCGATCATCACGTGGTGTCTCGGCACGACGAACTGTCGCAACGGTGCATACTCAGGGAGAACACTTATACCTTGAAATTTAGTAAGGGATCATCTTATAATGCTACCGCCGTCCTAAGCAAAATAAGATGCATAAAAGGATTAACATCACATGCAATTCAATATGTGACATGATATGGCCATCATCATCTTGTGCTTTTGATCTCCATCTCCAAAGCACCGTCATGATCTCCATCGTCACCGGCTTGACACCTTGATCTCCATCGTAGCGTCGTTGTCGTCTCGCCAACTATTGCTTCTACGACTATCGCTACCACATAGTGATAAAGTAAAGCAATTACATGGCGATTGTATTTCATACAATAAAGCGACAACCATAAGGCTCCTGCCAGTTGCCGATAACTTTTACAAAATATGATCATCTCATACAACAACTTATATCTCATCATGTCTTGACCATATCACATCACAAGCATACCCTGCAAAAACAAGTTAGACGTCCTCTACTTTGTTGTTGCAAGTTTTACGTGGCTGCTACGGGTTTAGAAGAACCGTTCTTACTTACGCAAAACCACAACATGGTGTAGTGATTGCTTTTTGATCTTCTAAAAGAACCCTCTTCATTGAAACCGATTCAACTAAAGTGAGAGAGACAGACACCCGCCAGTCACCTTTATGCAACGAGTGCACACAGCGGTGAAACCAATCTCGCGTAAGCGTACGTGTAATGTCGGTCCGGGCCACTTCATCTCACAATACCGCCGAATCAAGAATCAACTAGTAACGGCAAGCAATATGTATACACCCACGCCCACAACTCCTTTGTGTTCTACTTGTGCATATCATCTACGCATAAACCTGGCTCATGATGCCACTGTTGGGTAACGTGCAATTTCAAAAAAAATCCTACATTCATGCAAGATCTATCTAGGAGATGCATAGCAACGAGAGGGGAGAGTTTGTCCACGTACCCTCGTAGACCGAAAGCGGAAGCGTTAGCTTAACGCGGTTGATGTAGTCGAACGTCTTCGCGATCCAACCGATCAAGCACCAAACGTACGGCACCTCCGAGTTCAGCACACGTTCAGCTCGATGACGTCCCTCGAGCTCTTGATCCAGTTGAGGATGAGGGAGAGTTCCGTCAGCACGACGGTGTGGTGACGGTGATGATGAAGTTACCGGCGCAGGGCTTCGCCTAAGCACTACGACGATATGACCGCGGTGTGTAACTGTGGAGGGGGGCACCGCACATGGCTAAGAGATTGTCTGTTGTGCCTTTGGGGTGCCCCCTGCCTCCGTATATAAAGGAGGGAGAGGGAGAGGCAGCCGGCCCCCTAGGGGCGCGCCAGATGTAGGAGTCCTACTAGGACTCCCTAGTCCTAGTAGGATTCCAACTCCCATACGGAGTAGGAAAGGGGGAAGGGAAAGAGAGAAGGAAAGGGGGGGCCGGCCCCCTTCTCCTTGTCCAATTCAGCCTCCTGCCCAAAGGGGGCGCACCAGCCCCTTGTGGGCTGGTGTGCTTCCCTCTTATGGCCCATAAGGCCCATAACTTCTCCCGGGCGGTTCCGGTAACCTCCCGGTACTCCGAAAAATACCCGAATCACTCGGAACCTTTCCGATGTCCGAATATAGCCTTCCAATATATGAATCTTTACCTCTCGACCATTTAGAGACTCCTCGTCATGTCCGTGATCTCATACGGGACTCCGAACAAACTTCGGTCATCAAATCACATAACTCATAATACAAATCGTCATCGAATGTTAAGCATGCGGACCCTACGGGTTCGAGAACTATGTAGACATGACCGAGACACTTCTCCGGTCAATAACCAATAGCGGAACCTGGATGCTCATATTGGCTCCTACATATTCTACGAAGATCTTTATCGGTCAAACCGCATAACAACATACGTTATTCCCTTTGTCATCGGTATGTTACTTGCCCGAGATTCGATCGTCGGTATCATCATACCTAGTTCAATCTCGTTACCGGCAATTCTCTTTACTCGTTCCGTAATGCATCATCCCGTAACTAACTCATTAGTCACATTGCTTGCAAGGCTTCATATGATGTGCATTACCAAGAGGGCCCAAAGATACCTCTCCGATACTCAGAGTGACAAATCCTAATCTCGATATATGCCAACCCAACAAACACCTTCGGAGACACCTGTAGAGCATCTTTATAATCACCCAGTTACGTTGTGACGTTTGATAGCACACAAGGTGTTCCTCCGGTATTCGGGAGTTGCATAATCTCATAGTCAGAGGAATATGTATAAGTCATGAAGAAAACAATAGCAATAAAACTTAACGATCATTATGCTAAGCTAACGGATGGGTCTTGTCCATCACATCATTCTCTAATGATGTGATCCTGTTCATCAAATGACAACACATGTCTATGGTCAGGAAACATAACCATCTTTGATAAACAAGCTAGTCAAGTAGAGGCATACTAGGGACACTCTGTTTGTCTATGTATTCACACATGTACTAAGTTTCCGGTTAATACAATTCTAGCATGAATAATAAACATTTATCATGATATAAGGAAATATAAATAACAACTTTATTATTGCCTCTAGGGCATATTTCCTTCAGGAACAACTATACTACACCACGTATCCCACCCAATGCTCCTCTTTGTCCTGAAGATGGTATGTGCTTCAAGTGTCGCAAACCAGGCCACCTTGCTAAGGACTGCCGCCAGACTCAGAATCAGTTGGCTTTCCCTCGTACTGGCCGTGGCAATGGTCGTGGCAACAATCAGGCCCGCAACTATAATACTGGGTCTGCTGCTCATGGTCGTGGACACGCTTACAACATTGGTATTGAAGAAGTCCAGAATCAACCTGCCACTGTGAACCTTTCCCTTCTCGTTAACTCAATACCTGCTTCTGTTTTATTTGATTCAAGAGCATCACATTCTTTCATCTCTGCAAAATTTGCATTCATGCATGGCACCCATTATGGGAAGATGCATACTCTGTTAGTCGTTAAAATTTCCAGAGGTCACTGTCATGCTGACGTGATAGCACCTAACGTTACCGTCGAAATTAAAGGATTGTAATTCCTTGCCTCACCCATCATCTTCAAATCTCCCACCATAGACCTCATCTTCGGAATGGATTGGTTGAAGGCTCACTATGCCTCAATCAATTGTGCCACTAAAGATGTACATCTCATGCACCCAACAGCTGGGCTAGTGAATTACCGAGCCCAGATAACTCAAATGTTGAGGCTAAAATATACACCTTGAATGCGTTGAACGCTTCTCCGCTTGAGGGGATCGAAAACATTCTAGTCGTTCGAGATTTTCCGGACATTTCTTCGGAACAACTTCCAAGAATACCCCGCTTTCTTTCAGTCTTCCTCTTAATTCTCGGGACGAGAATTCTTGTTAGTGGAGGAGAATTGTAACACCCCATGTAATTAGCCAGAGTGATCACCCTTAGTAATGCCATGTCAGCAAGTTTAACAGTGCCTATTCATCATTTGCATCATAATGCATTTTAAACTCATAATTCAAACTTCAAATTAATTTAAAGTGAAAATAAAAGTTGTTCAAACCCAGGAACTAAAATGTTCATAATATTGTAAATAATCCAGAGACAATTCTAAAATTATAATCAACATTTACTAAATTATTTAAGTGACTCTAACAGCAGCAAAATAGAAGTATTTAATCCATTTATAATTAAATAAAATCCAAATGAAAAGATATGGACGTCAAACCATTTTCTAGCAATGACTAATATTGCACTGTAATTATTGGGCTAAGTCACATATTTTGCAAAACTCAATTGGTGGCTAAACTATTTGCAAAACAGAAATAAAAGAAGAAAACAGAAAAAGGAAACAGAAGAAAAAGAAAAAGGCCCATGTGCCTGGGCCTAAGTGGCTACAGGGAGGCCTAGCCCGCCTGGCGCCGTCCCCTACCTCCCACTGTTCCTCCCCGCTCGTTGTCGCCTCCTGCACGCGCGCGCCCTCTCCCAGGCTCCCCCCCCCCCTCGCCCTCTGCTCGACAGCGTGCGTCTGCGCCGCGCGTGGAGGATAAGGTGCCGGGGCCAGGACACGATGTCCCAGAAATTAACCCCTTGTGTCATCACCAGCCCAGGATTACTGTTACTGGGGGACACGTCCTTGTTACAGAATTACCAAGCTATTACAAGAATTGGATACAAGACCATAAAGGTCTAATGATACAATAGGAATTCCAGTGGTGGATGACAGAAATGACTCGTAGTACTCCGGCGTCGATGGGGCTCCATTCCCACAGGAACAGCTGACCCGGATAATTCCTATCCCGCATGGCTGCTATCCTAGGCTCCGCACGGATGTCACTGTGGTGCTCCTCATAGAACTCCTGACCTGGCCAAGTAAATAGCCAGGAACAAGCCTGTGAGTATGTTTGAATATACTCGCAAACATCACGAACAAAAGATATACCGAATGCAACAATTAAATTATATGATCATGATGAACCACACTATATGCGTATGCTCATGATGGACTTAAAGGCATGCTATCTGGAATTAAATCATGGCATGATAACATATTAGCATGTGCAAATAACTGGATATATAAAAATATTAGTGATAAACAAGGGAAGTAAAAGGAAAATAATATTAAGGAAATGCCGGTCGGATGTCTAAAATGACACCACGGTAGGTCTTGAAGAGAAATGCCAAACGGGTGTCTAAAAGAGAAATCGGACGAGACAGGACCATCCGAGAACTCAGGCGACGCCACGAGAGGTCTTGAAAAGAAATGCCAGTCGGGTGTCAAGTGACACCACGGTCGGACTTGAAGAGAAATGCCAATCGGGTGTCCACAGGAGTAGTGGCGGAATAAACTGCCTGTTAACTCGAGAGACGCCATGAGAGGTCTTGAAAATAAAACTGAATGCCCGGGGTAATCTAGCCAGCCCCTGAGACACTCAGGAAAAATTCAAAATAAGAGAAATGGGTTAGTCCTCAATATTATGCATAGCCATAATAATATTATTATGCATAGCAAAAATATTCATGGTAGCATCAGGTTGACAATAATTATCTTGCAAAATAATTCAGGCTCAATTTAATTATTTTCCTCTGAAGACCGACGCTAAGACCGACACTTGACCAACCCAGACTGTAGCCCTTAACCGCGGACACGGCTATTTGAATAGGTTTAAACTCTGCAGAGGGTGTACTCTTTACCCACAAGTAAAGGATTTCTTTAGTCGATACCGTGACACCGACTAATTCCTTTTACGGCCTTTGGGTTGAAAACACACCTAACCAGCACACACCAGATTATCTTTCTGGATGCCAGGAATCACCCAAAGCATCGTTCAAGAAAAACTTTAAGACCGAGAGACCGACGTCCTGCATGGGATCACTATTAATATGTGCGGATTACAAGGGGTGCCCCCTCTCAGTCACAACTGGAAACACCCATGCCCCCTGACCCGATGACAGGATTTAGTCCACCAACATGGAAACCCTCATCGTAGCCCTCTATGTGGTGTGTGCACGGAAAGGGGTTAACAACTTACTGAACCATACCCCACCTATGGCATGGACGAGCGGCAACACGAATCAAGTATGGGGGTTACTGGAACAAGACTCGATCTACGGTCGACTCAGGAGGTACAAGTTTTCCTGCAGTGGTTAGCACAATATATTCCTTGGTGATACCCAACAGCATCACCACCCGGCATGTCTCGACATGCCCTTACTGATCATTCTCGTCACCACGAGAAATTTCAGTCTCACAGTCACTTTACTCGTGACTGTTTCTTTCCTGCAATTTAGTCCGGACCGGCACAGGCATATGTGACATAAGAAAAATAGCCATGCTTACTCTTACTTCATGCCTAAATGAAGGTAAAATATTTCATGGGGTCATGCATGCATAACTATCAATATGCCAACTTTATATGAACTCAACATAATCATGGTGCAAATATTAACTATGCAATCCACCATATCAAGTGTTCAAGATGCTTGCCTTGAGCATGCAGAAGTGTGGGGTGCACTCCAAATGTTTTAAAATTTTATCTTCCCTCCAATTCCTATTTGTAAAATATTGAAATCACCACATAATCCAAAAACAATGCCAAAAATTGTTTCAATTATTTTTGAAACAAATACTAAAATAAACTAGATTATAAATAAAGAAAAAGAATCAAATTATTTGGAGTCCAGATGATTTACTTAGAGAATTTCTAAGATGAGATAGTTGAAGAAGTGGACTATTTAAAAGATATACTGGAAATAAAGGTTAGGAAAATGTTCACTGAAGCTAGTTAAACATAGAAAATTTCATAAGAATTTATAAATTTGAATTACTAAGTTTGGATATGAAATGGCCACTGTGGAATTTTTTTTGAAATCTTCTGGAAAAGGAAAAGGAGAAGATTAGAGCTGCGCCCTAAGCGCTACTTAGCCGCAAAGCGCTACTGGGCCGAGCCCAAAGTCGAAACCATGCGGAGCGAAGTGGTGACTCACCGACAGGTGGGGCCCACCTGTCGGGTTTGTCATCATCCACACGCGCGCGCCCGGACAGGAATCAGAGGAGGGCTCCGGCGTCCGACGCCGGCGAACGGCGGTGCCCCTCGGGATGTGGAGGCCACCTACGAGCCTAGAGGGTCCTGGCGATCCTCCTGAGATGCGGCACGGTTGGCGGGGAGTGCGGGGCTGCCAGCGGAGAGGATGCCCGAGGAGCTCCGGCAGAAACCAAATTGGGCTTTTCACACACGGAGTACCTCCGGTAAAATCGGCAGGAGAAGTTGGTTTGCGGGGGAGAGAGGGAGCTTCCGGTGGTGATAACAAGGAGAACGGGGCTCTGGGGGCGTCGGATTTAATCGGAAGGTGGCGGTGGCGGTGGCCGTGGTTGACGGAGGTGAGGTAGACGGCCACTTCCGACCATTCTGCTGCTTGGGGTGGCTTCCAGGGGAGTGTGGATGGTTGACAGGGAGTGGGGCGAGCTCGGGCGAGCTTTATAGCAGCAGCTGGGGTCGATTCCGAGGCTTCCCGCAGAAGACACAAAGGCGGCAGCCTTAACTGCGCCGGCGAGGTGGTTGTGGTCGGTGGCATGGGTCAGCGAGGGCGGCGGAGTTAGGTGAGGGAGGTGGCCGCCCGGATTTATGCCAGGGACGTGCTGGTGGTCTCTGGGGCGGTGCCGTGTCCGGAGAAACGACGGCGGCGACGGCTGCGGGCGGCCATTGATGGCGGTGGTTGGGGCCGAGCGTGGTCGGTGGGTGCGGCGCGAATGCTTCCAGGGGAGGCCACCGTCCGGGGAGGCGCTGGCAGCTCGACGGCGTACCACACGTCCTAGGCGGTACCTGGCAGTGACGGCGGTGGCTCTGGTCGGTGGTCTCCGGCGCTGGACGACGCCCGGCGACAAGAGAGGGTGTCGGCGAGGACCAGGGGTGACGTGGTGATCTAGGGGAAGATTCGGGCGAGCAGGGGAGGCAGCTGAGTGAGCGGCAGAGCTCGATGCCAGAGGCTGCAGAACGCGCGCTCTAGACGCGCTCAGTGCACGCACACCACGTGCTCGAACAAATGCCCATGGCATCTACAGGGACCCAAACAAGCCAAAACTTAACAGGATGATGTTTCATGGAATGGGAGGAGTGGTTGACATGCTGGTTTGGACATATGATCAAGTCCCCAATGTAGTTCAGAGAAGTAGCAAAATTCTGTAATGCACAAGGAGTGCTTGATGGAATGCCAGGGCTATCTAGGTAGTTTTGTTGGTTGTGAAATTTGGCAGATTGGTGTCTCATTGGTTGGCAAAGATAATAGTGAAGTTGTTTTGGCAAAAACAAATACTTGCTAGCGCAAGTTTTAGAGAAATTCATTTCTGGACAGAAAGTTTAGTGGAATATTTGGTGAACTAAAAAGATGCAAATGGAGCTGATATTTTGTACTTAAGGGTTTGGTTGGAAGGACTATAAGTGGGAAAAATTTCAGAATTTTTGGAGCAAGGAAAAATGAGGTTGTAGTGCAAAATTGGATCTAGACCAGAAATGAAAAGAGCTTGTTTCACTCAAAATTTTCAAAAGACCAAGTTGGGTTTTTGCATAAAAGTGATCTGTAGGCATCACATGACCTCCCACAATTTTTGTGGAATTTTAAAAACAATTATTTAAAATAGTTGTAGTGCAACAGAGGCATTTAAAATATAGAAATAGCTATTAAAAGAATTGTTTTGGGGCAATTTTTATTATGAAAATAATTCCTATTGTTATTAAAGTAGTAATGAAATGGTTTAAGAAAACTCCCAAAGCCACAATATTATTTCCAAAAATTTCCATATGGAGGGAAGAATTTTGAAAAACAGAGGGCGGAAAATAGTCCGAAAATAACAAAGGACTTAATATACTTCAAAATTTTATTTCTAGCCAAATTTTTATTTAGTAAAAACATGATTAAATTTTTGGGGTGTTACATAAGGGCAAGGCCCTGCGCCCCCCTGGCTCCTCCCTCGCCCCACTCTCTCCCCCCCCCCCCACTCGCTCGCACCCCACCCGGGCGGCGCCATGAACGACCTCCGCTGAAACGCGCGGCCACCGTGCCTAGTTCGCCCCGCCGTGCTGTCCATCTTCCTCGCCGCCCTCGACTACGTCGGCTGCGACGACTAGACCGACCCGGGAGCCCCTACATCACCATCCTCGACCTTCTCCTTCCCCTACGACTGCTGGGATCGCCGTCGTCGATTCGCTCCGGTAAGCCCTCCTCGAGCACACTCTGCACCACTACGGGCTCGCTGTAAGCTCCGCTTCCCTCTCCCTATCTCCCTGCGCTCTTCCCCGAGCCGTAGCGTGCCCGTTCGCCGTGCCCGAACCCACCGCCGCCTATGCTCATCGCTGGCGCCGGTCCGGCGACCAAACGCCCCCGCGCTCGTGCCCATCAGCTTCGCTGCGTCGAGTAGGCCCTCCCTAGCTGCTTAGGTAGCTCGTGCGCGCGTCGTATCGCTGTTTGCCACCATATCCAAGCGCCGCCGTCCGCCTCCGTGCTCGCCGTCGCTGCTCCGGTGCGTTTCCGGCATCGCCACCGCCCCCACTCGATGCGTCCCAGCTACTGCTTTCGAACGCGACCGAAAACGCGTCGAATGATGCCCTGTAGCGCATTTCCGGGCTCGCCGGAGTTCTCTGCCGCGTCCGGCGCTCACCGGCGCGTCTCCGGCGGCCGGCGCCGACGTGGCCAGCTGGGGCCCGCCCCCAGCGCCACTGCCACTGGGCCCCAGTGGGGTCCATTGACCAGTCAGCGCTGCTGACTGGGCAACCCGTGTCACTGACACGCGGGCCCACACCTAATTAATCTGTAATTAGTTAAATAAATCTCAATTAAGCCACTGACTCACTGACCAGTGGGGCCCACTGGTCAGGTTTGACCTGGTCAGCTGGGTTTAACATGCTGACGTCATCATGACATTCTGCTGATGTCACCCATTCACTATTCTGGATAATTCGAATTTAAATAATTAATTAAAACCCAGAAATTCATTAAAATTTTAGAAAATCATAGAAAATAAACCGTAGCTCGGATCGAAAAACTTTATACATGAAAGTTGCTCAGAACGACGAGACGAATCCAACCGTGCTATCTGTTTCCGTGTCAGGACCCTCTACGGAGGTGAACCCGCAACTTTTAGCCTGTTTCTGGTAGATGAATAGTGCTTATACATCGGTTAATAATTCCAACTTAAATGCTAAAATAACTAATATGACTTAGACATGCTTTTTAGGCAACCCTACACTGCACGTTAGCATAGCCTGCTCTGTGTTGCATATGTTTGCCGTGTATTTGTTTGTTTCCTCCCCCTCTTCTCTCTCGGTAGACCCCGACACCGATGTCATCCCCGAGACCAATGCAGCTCAGGAGCCCGACGACACCGTTGACGACCTTGCCTTTGCCGCCGAGCAACCAGGTAAGCACCCCCCCTTTGAGCATGCCTATATCGCCGATTCTCTTCTCTCTTATGCTTGCATTAGAATTGCTGCTGCTACTGCTTTACCTATTCTGATGCATAGCCTGTTTATTGTAACCTGCTATTGAAACCTTACCTGCTTATCCTAAACTGTCTAGTATAGGCTGGGTAGAGACCTACCAGAGACCCCACTTTGTCCCCAGTTGCCCCGCTGGATTATCAGATGACTCGATCAACAGGATCGACAGCCAGACCCCGGCACTACACAACAGCCCCCTTAGTTGGACGACACTGCAGCGTCACCATCGAGTGCCGAGGGTGATACCTCGTATAGCACTCCTGATGTTAACTATGTAGAGTAGCTATTTGGTCGTGGTCATCGAGGGTGATTACTCCTTCTCCACTTCCGATACGACCCTGTCGCGCAGCATTTCAAGTGTGAACCTCGAGGGTGATTCCTCCTAAGTTCACCTTGACGGTTACATCGAGTGGGCATCCGGCGAGGGTGATACCTCAGATTCCCCTGATGTTATGGACACACAGTTACTGTGACTTTACCCCTGAACCTTTTTAGAAATGGGTCGGCCCCGAGGGGGACCCGAGGGAGTCACTTTTACTGCAAGACTGGAGGGACAGGCGGTACCACCCAGTAGAGGTGGACCTGAGTTCCCGACAGTCTTTTGCGAGACGGGTTGACCTGGACGGTGCCCGAGTGATGAATACGAGGCATGTCCGGGCATTCTTGGCCCTTGCCGCAAGTCCTCGAGATGGGGCGATGGGGTCACATCGATCGTGAGTCTCTGCTCGTTACCGCACTACCAACACACTACGATTTGGATATTTGATCTGAGTGGGCCTCTGGCCTGATAGCACTAACCATCACGAGGGAATTAATATAGGTACTCTGCATTGTATGCATCAGCCGAAAGCTTTGTCAGACGTCCAGTTCAGCGGTGCAGCCGGGACGGACTGGCGCCCCCCTGGTGCCTGGCTTCCCCCTGCACGCAATGACTCAGAGTGCACAGGGCGATGGCCCAAGACCCCTGAGCGCTTAGGATGTAGACCGACGGGGACCTCTCTGCTGAGTTCTAGGTAGGGTTGTGGTGTGTCATTTGGCCGAGGCCCGGCATGACCCAGAAAAGTGTGTCCGGCCGGAGTTAAGCGAGCGTGGTGGGTAAGTTGGTGCACCCCTGCAGGGAAGAACTAATCTATGCATAGTCGGATCCTCGGTAACGGACGCTCGGAGTTGTATCCCGATCGATACAACTAGAACTGGATACTTGTGATGAGAAATGGATAGTATGGCTCTGGGATTGCTTTCTCGCAGGGAGTCAAGAAAGGATCTCTGGCCGAGGTTGATACTTAATGTTACTATTACTTTATACTGTGCTAATCTACACTCTTCTAATGCTGCAAGACTGCTGAAGATGCTAGTCTTCGATAGGACTAGGCCTTCTCTCTATTCTGGCATTTCTGCAACCCAGTCCACATATACAGCCTTCCTTTGATAATGTTGCATATGTAGTGTAGATCCTTGCTTGCTGAGTACTTCGGATGAGTACTCACGGTTGCTTTGCTTTCTTTTTTCCCCATACCCTTTTGGTGCAACCAGATGACGGAGCCTCGGATACAGCTGCCCCCTCCGATGATCGCTACTACTACCCCGAGAGTGGATACTACTACGAGTTGGCCGACGACCAGGAGTTGGTTCGGAGGGTCCTAGGCAGGAGGCCTGCGCCTTTCGATCGTAGTGTTTTCTTTTGCCCCGCCTTTTAAGGGCCTATCTGTGTTTTCTTTTATATCTGTACTCGGATATCTGATACTTCCGCTGATGCTTGTATGCGAGCTTATGTATTCGAGCCCTCGAGGCCCCTGGCTTGTAATATAAAACTTGTATGACTTTATTTATGTTTTAGAGTTGTGTTGTGATATCTTTCCGTGAGTCCTTAGGCTTGATCATGTGCATTTGCGTGTATGATTAGTGCACGATCGAACCGGGGGCGTCACAATAGGCATCACGTCCAGGATTAGTAGACCGACTCCTGCCTGCATCTACAACTATTACTCCACACATCGATCGCTATCCAGCATGCATCTAGTGTATTAAGTTCATGGAGAAACGGAATAATGCAATAAGAACGATGACATGATGTAGACAAGATCTATTCATGTAGGAATAGACCCCATCTTTTTATCCTTAATAGCAACGATACATGCGTGCCTCGCTGCCCCTTCGGTCACTGGGTGAGGACACCGCAAGATCGAACCCATCACAAAGCACCTCTTCCCATTGCAAGAAAAACAATCTAGTTGGCCAAACCAAACCAAAGTTTCGGAGAGGAAATACGAGGCTATAACAATCATGCATATAAGAGATGAAAGAAAACTCAAATAATATTCATAGATAGATATGATCATAAACTCGCACTTCATGAAATCCCAACAAACACACCGCAAAAAGTCATTACATCAAATAGATCTCCAAGAACATCGAGGAGAACATTGTATTGAGAATCAAAAAGAGAGAATAAGCCATCTAGCTACTGCCTACGGACCTGTAGGTCTATGGTGAACTACTCACGCATCATTGGAGGAGCACCAATGAGGATGATGCACCCCTCCGTGATCATGTTCCCCTCTGGCAAAGTGCCGGAATAGGGCTCTAGATTGGATCTCGTGGTTCTGGAACTTGTAGCGGCTGGAATTGTGTTTCGATGACTCCCCTAGGGTTTCTGGAATATCTGAGTATTTATAGAGCTGAGAGGCAGTGGAGGAGACGTCCATGGGCCCCACCACCCATCAGGGCGCGCCAAGGGCCTCTAGCGTGCCCAGGTGGGTAGTGGGCCCCGCGGGCCTTCCCTCGTGCACTGCCTTGGCTCCCAACTTGTCTTTTGGGCTTAAAAAATTCTCCAAAAAGTTTCGCTGCATTTGGACTCCGTTTGATATGGATATTCTGCGAAGTAAAAAACAAGCAAAAAAGAGCAACTGCCACTAGGCACTATGTCAATAGGTTAGTCCCAAAAAATGATATAAAGTTGCTATAAAATGAATATAAAACATCCAAGAAGGATAATACACTACTGCAGGTTGGTCCAAACGCGACAGTCCAATCAGAGACCCTTCAACGAAACTGTGTGCGATGCATTAATCACAAACGGTGATGTAATAAAACCGTCAAAAAATATACAAAACATTTGCGATGGCAGTGACATCAAACACAGTTCAGATTAGAGTTGCGTGTGCGATGCGTGGCATATGATTAATCCAGCAGAATTGTTTGCGATGAGGCAGAACAACAGAAACGGGCAGCCAGATGAGGGTGTGTGCGCGATATACGGCATACAGTTCACTAGGATGAACTGTGTGTGATTAGCCAACACAATAGAAACGGTCAGCCAGATCAAGGTGTGTGCGATGGAGGGCATACAGTTCACTTGGATGAACTTTTTGCGATGAGCCAAGACAACAGAAACAGTTCGACTGAACAAGATGTGTGTGATACGCGGCAAACAGGTCCGTGATCAAAAATGTGTGCGAAGACCAATAATAACATAGACGATTGCTGCTAATGAGCTGTGTGATTTGCTCTGTCTACAGAAGAATAACACACACACACACACATATATATATATAGGGACACGCTATTCGTCACCCTGGGTGAGGAATTCTTATTCCTCACCCCAGCCTGCCCATTCATCCACAGCCACACATGGCACACTGTAAGAAAAAAAGGCGTAGGAGGTAAAATTACATTGTGGAGGAAGGAGCATGTTCGGCTAAAACTACCGTAAGTAAAAAGGGCTTGCAAGGTAATTTGACAAGATGCATGGAGGTAAGTTACATCGTGCATGCGAGTAACCCATCCGATTTTCCTTTGTTTTGCATGTAATGTAATTTTTACTGTGGATAGACTACTCAAATTACCTATGTCTATAAGATCTCTATCGCATCTTCCTCTCTATCATCAGTCAACTTCTTTTAACAAAGAAATCTCCCAGCCAACTTCGAAGAAATGACAGTAGAGTGGACTAAGAAGAGAGAGGCAAGATACTTCTCAGGTTGCCCTCGTCTGGCCCGTCGCTCGGCCGGCGGCAGGATGCTTCTCCGGGTCGTTGTCATTCACCGTGTCGCTCAGCCGGCTGATCCGGAGAGAGCGCCGCCATCTTACCATGTGCATGATACGAACACACACTAATTTTGCCAACAAGAACATAGGAAATTTGAAGCTGGCGAAAGAATGGAAGAAATTTGGGAGCGATGTGAAATAAAGATGTTCAACATACAGAAATGTCACCAATGCACGGTCCATAAATTCAATGTAAAATACTTTATAATGCCATCTTTTATTTTGTACACGGCCAACTTGGAACTATTCTCACAACATGAAGCTCTACAGAGTAACGCCACTTGCGTTACTTAACGCAAGAAACAAGATTAGCCACTTTGCTGTCACGCGGGCTTTGCAGGAGTATGCCCTCTCTTTGTTGCAGTGAGAACTCCATGAATATTTGCAAACTATGGGGATTCTCTCAAGGTTATTTTGTAACAGCAGAATCAAATAACTAGGTTCCCTAAATATCTCTGGAAATTTGCCACACCGGCATATCATAAGTTTTGAAAGTCCCAAACATGAAACATTCCAATATCTTCACAACATTGACACCATAGATTTTGGAGTCCACATGTGCTCTGAAGCATCCACCGTAACTATCTTTCAAAGTTGCAGTTTGATGTACATGACTTCATTGTTTGCTCGCAATACTTCTATCTAGAGCTTCATAATCTTCAGAACCAAGGCATGTCCGACTTCTGCCTTCTATGCTAGTATTCTTTTTCTTTTCTTTTTTGCGGGGGATGCTAGTATGTTTCTTAACCTGTAATCATTCAAAAGTATAATACAACCAACTATATGACCTAAAAAAAGTATACCAACAACCCTTGAATCTTTCTAGAGGTAACGGGTGTTTACACCTTGTCCAATCCTGACTAGGAAATGGAGAAATCAAGCACAAAATAGCAAATAAAACCAACCAGCCTGCTCTAAGAATGTGCCTGAAAAAAATCACTGCCAGTACCATATGCATGTAGAGAAGCAAGCAATCGATCAGGCACAAGCAAAATATGCTATGTAATTCGCAATATAGTAAAATCGGGTAATACGTACTTAGTACCTAGTCCATCACTTCTTTTGACTGGCAACATTCATTTGCTCGAAACACAAGAGAAATAAGGATGTCTAAAGCTATTCAGATAAGATACAAGAATTGAAATATACATTGATTGCCACTACATCTCTAACTGGCTAATAGACAATTAGCAAAACGCAGGCCTCCATAGAAGAAGCAAATCAACCACCATTGGGAAAAAAGAAAGGAATATCTGTGCCATCGGTAGTTCAGCCAAGCTCAACAGCATGCAATCCTTTGTTAAGGGAACACCGATATGGATTAACTGATGATTCATATATAGTAGACTATTACAGCTGAAACACATAAACATAGAAAGTTGGGATTATGCTAGGGAAAATTAATTAAAAAACATGACTGGAAAATACAGTCTGAAATATTTGCATGCATGTTGGACAAAATCAGTACAATGTACCCCTTTTCAGTACCAGCATATATACATCCAGTCCTTTCAAGTGTTCATATGTCCAAATAATTCACTGGTCCCAAAAATTACACACAAGATGAATGCATTGTTTGTTGAACAAACATTCATCGTAGGGGAAGCATATGTGTCTATAAATCTATAGTAGTTACTTTGGCAGGGGAGAAAAGATCCCAATTGATCTACAATCTGAGAAGAAAACATAGTGCAATACGGAGGTTAGAACATCAACGGCAATCTTAAAAAGTTGCCCAACAAAGCTGGATAGCTCATATCTTCTGACAAACTTCTATAAGAAAACTACTAGCTAAAAAGGAGTAAAAAAATTGATAATAACCCACGCAACTATAGGCCAAGTTGTTTCTAGATAAATTTGAACAAACTGAAATAAGGCTATGTTTTTATAATAGCATGGCCAAGTCAAATGTGGTCAAATGAAATTTAAGAAAAATAGGAAAGAGCATATCCTTCCACAAAGGAAAGTCGGTGTATCAGCACAAAATAGTGCTACTAATACATATCAAGGTTGCTACAAGTTCAACTATGCAGTGAGCTTGCCCACTCAGATGTATTGGCTAATTACATGCTATATACCTGCCGTACCTGCCGAAGAACACTGACTGTAAATTATAACTCAAAATATTGTATAAAGTTACTAAGACAAGAAAAACAAAACAACTACTTGCACTGATAAGTACTGAAAAAAAATGCATTTTCTTACGAGCCCTAAAATTCAATTTCAAACGATGCATAAATTAACCTCTCGTACACAATTGTTTCTGCGAATACAACAATCAAACACATAGATGAATCTATATAGAAAGGTGCCCAAACAAAGAATGAGGCGGATAAAGTAAAAATAGGATTTGATCAACATACTTGTATTGCTGGTAGTCTATAACAGAGCTACACTCTACAGCGGGGAATTTATTGGGCCAGGTAAATAATTCTTTAGTTTAGATCCAGCTATCCAGATCTCGGAAATCAACATCAGAAAATTGGGAAAGTTACGAACACTAACAAATCCATATTGCAAAAATGAAGGCCATGTACCCTGTCCAATCTGGCACTCCTCTAACCCACCGCTTCAGCTCCAAATGGTCCCCCGGCCGCCCGGCCTCATACCGCTACGACGATGTCGTCTGCCGCCAGATCGTACGTGGCCGAACCGCGAGGCCAATCCAGCAGTTTCTCCCGCCCCCAAATCAACCCGATGTCAGCTCTTGGACTCATGGCGTGGTGGCCTCCTCCACAATGGGGTCAGCATTCACAGTGAGGAATCAAAGAAAATGGAAAAAAAGAGAGTTGGGGGATGGAAGGAACGGGAACCGTACGAGCCGAGGGAGAGGAAGTAACGGGGGTCGAGCCAGCCATGGAGGATCCGAGGTGACCGCCACTGCCACAATAGCGTCGCCTCCGCAAACTATGCTTCGGACCATCCACCACAGCGACCGAGGCCAGCCGCCGCTCACCAAGCCGTCCCGGCTGCCCCGTTGAGGCGTTGACCATCACACAGTCGAGCCCAGTCGCCGCCGCTGGAACCGCTCTCATTATTTGACCAGAATAAAACCAGGATGTGGCTGGCTTGTAATCCCTGGACCACTTTTTTTTACTCCATCCCACGATGTGTGAGATTCAGAGGCATGGGCGCTGTAACATCGATGTAAAATTACCTCCAACAGGGACAAAAGTTACGATAGAGGAGCCAGGATGGGGTGCGGTGGGATCGGGAGCAATGAAACTTTGGCTGGGTCGGTTGACCAGGGTGAGGAATAATTTGTTCTTCACCCTGGGTGTCTAATAGAGTTTATATATATATATATAACTGAAATAAACATCCAATTAGTGACTATACAGATCATTCGCACACACCTCAATAAACAATTGCATGCATTCTAAACTAGGAGAAACGATCGTCTAGTCATCTACTTCTTGTGACGCTCCCGCCACTGCTCTATGGCTCGATCCCTCGTCTGGGGCAGGAAGAAGACACTTCCTCATGTCAATGATCCGCCTGTACATCTCGTAGCTTGTGTACGCGTCCTTGGCCGCGTACTTGACGTGTTGTTCATCCAGTCTCTGATGCCAGACACTGTGCCAGGTGTTCTTGTCCTTCTTGCTCTCATCCTTCATCTTCATGTAGTAGGGGTCGATGATGGCCGAGGCGAGGTCAACCAGGGAGTTCTGTTTGTTGTTGTTGCTGCCCCAGGCCATGTAGTGGTCCTGGATGTTGACAAGATTCTGGCATTTCAAGCCCGAAACCTTGAGCGCTTTTAGATCGTTGGTGGTGTCCACCGTAGAGAAACTGTAGTCGGAGCTATTGATAAACCTAGAGAAACGCTCGCAAGGCCTTGTGGCCAGGTGGTAGTGGTAGACGAGGACGTCATGTCGCACGCACAACTGGGCAACGGCAACCTTGTGATCGTGCCCGGCACGACCGATGGTGTACTCGAGGTCGAAGCCGACCACTTGGTACTTGTCCTCAGCAAGCAACTGCTCCATAGTTTGGATGGAGCTCTCCACCGAGACCGGCTCGTTCGTGTACACCACCGAGAGGGCCTTCCCCCTCACGTGGGTGTCCACTATGTGATGCGTGGTGAACTGCCCCCCGTTGTCGTCGTCGGCCGCTGGGAGCGCCATTGGAGCCATGGGTAGCGCCATTGGAACCACTGGATGTCCTCTCTATATGTGTCGTCATGGGTGTGCTTATTGTGTCGTGTGGCGCGAGAGATGAAGGTAATTGGCCGCAGGAATAAATGGGGGCTGGGCGGCCTGGATTCTCGGCGCGTCCGCATGGCAGTTTTTGCAGCGGGTAACTGCATCGTGGCGCCGCGCCCGGTGCAACCGTATGCATAATGGTAGCACGAACGTATGGTCGTGCGTCGGCCCCAAACACTGGCAGCGCGCGTGGAGGGACGAGGGTAGAGCGCCCGGAGGGACGCGAGAGCACAGCGCGCGCAGCGGGACACGAGCAGAGCGTGCCGCGGCCGCCTCAACAGCGAGCAACCACAAGCATAGAGCAGTTGAACACGCAGGGAATGGTCGTCTACAAGCCGGCCAGCAGTTGCGACGCTGCGTAGAGAGCGGCCGTGTGCTACTACCTCCGTCTTCGTCTATTAGTCCCCTTTATATTATGTGCCATATTTTAACCTTAAATTTAACCAACAAAATGTTGATGCATGTTATAAAAATTATATAATTGAAACTATGTTCAAATACGAATCCAACGATATAATCTTTGGCGACATGCATTCGTATTTTATTAGTTAAATCTCTAGTCAAAATCTGGCACAAAAATACATAGACGACTTATAAACCAGGACAGGGGTAGTAGGTAATTAAATCGCAAATGTTTTTTTATTAACCGTATGTGTATGTGTTCTTTCGTCCTCCTCTCGCACGTCTTGTCACCCCACTGTCGCAGATGGCTTACCGCGCAAGCTTGCGTAGCGCGCGGGGGCGTTCTTTTGGCCAAACGGTGGCTCGAAGTGGCGCCAACGAATCATCGGTGAGCCCGTTCCCGTGCAACCTCGCAGGTTCCCGCGCAAGCTTCCTGCCCGACTCAGTGAAATCCCCCAAAATCCCAATGCTTACCGGCCTGCTATAGAAATCCTCACGGTCGGCGAGTCCTGCGTCGCATTTTCCCCTCCCTCCCTGTAGCTTATCCCGTCTTCTTCTCCCACAATTGCCAATGGCACCGGTCCGTCGTCGTCGCTCAGCCACTCCGTCGTCATCAGAGGACAGCTCCAGCTAGGAGGCTACTCCGCGGCGGCGGCGCAGTCCCCGGCGTAGTGTAGTGCACGTGGCATCCCTGTTGGGTCTTCGTGGAACACCCACCACACGCTCCGCCGCCACTGCCCGTCGGCAGCTATTGCCGGCCGCCGTGGCCTCCACACCACCGTCGAAAGCCAGGGCCATCGCCCGCTCCGCCACCGCGGCCCGAAGGCACGAGGTGGCCGTCATGGCCGCTACCCCACTGGCGGCCACCGTGGCCATCACCCGCTCCACCACCGCGGCCCGAAGGTGGGAGGTGGTGGTCGTGGCCACCACCCCATCATCGGCCGCCGTGGCCACCAACCCACCATCGACCGTCGGGGTCATCACCCACTCTGCCACCATCGCCCGAAGGCGGGAGGCGGAGGTGGAGGCTCGCACGTGCGTCAGCGACCTTGCGCGCTACATCGAGTTCCTACGAGAGGAGGAGGAGCGCCTCGTCGAGCACGCAAAAAGCCTTACCGCCGCCGTGGCTGCAGCAATGCCACCGCAGAGGCGAGGAATCAGCAGACCTACGAGGAGAACCACTGCTTCGAGAGGGGTCGTCTGGAGCGGCAGAGGGCATTCGAGGTGAGCATCGCTGAAGGTGCAGCAGCAGGCACCGTATTGCAGTTGTCCAGCTCGTTGGTAGGCTCCTCCTCCTCTACCTCTTACTGAGCGCGCTCAGCAGAGGAGAGGCTGCCGGAAGTAGTACAAAGCCCCTCCGTAGTAGTAGTATTTAGGGGCTATTTTGTTCAGTTCATCTCACTATAGATGTGGTGGAACTGTACAACGTACTTAAAATTAGCTAGTATATATAGTTGAACTAGCTATTTCAGTACGTGGTTGGCAACAATTGGGGAAAATTTTGGTTGGTTCAGCTGTCGAGTTGAACTGTTTGTATAAAAGAACGACTGCATAATCTATGAATGAAATCTATGCTTAATTACTAAATTTTAGTTGCAAAAATTAGATAGTGCTAGTGATTTTTAGCTGCATATTTTGACAAATGGCAGTGTTACAAGCTTGACAAATGGCAATGCTACTAGATCAACAAATGTCAATCTTTCCAGTTTGACAAATGGCAATATACCCAATATGACAGATGCAAATCTTACCAAATTGCCTGTATGTGCTTGCACACGGGTCATCCAAAACAACCGTTTGCATTGAACGGATGTACAAATCCTGCTCGGCACATTTTCTCTTGGCTTAGCGCCGAAGTCTGGCTTTGCATACCGTATTCAATCCGAACCGTTTGCGTTGAAGAGATGCACAAATCCTGCGTTGCGAATTTTCCCTTGGCTTACTGGGGAAGACAATAGCTCTCACTTTGCATACTGGTGTTCTATCTAAAATGTTTGCGATCAAGAGCTGCACAAATCCTTCTCGGCACATTTTCCCTTGGCTTCCTGCGGAAGCTGTCGGTTTGCATACGGGTGTTCTATCTAAAATGTTTCCGATGAGTGTTTTATATTTAAAAACCATTTACGTTGTTTTTAAAGAAAATCGTTTGATAAGTCTGACATTCAGAGAGAAAAACGCAAGTTCGTTCAAACCATATCTTTCATTCAGTCACACTGCGAATTTATATTCATATGATCAAGATACACTGATATAGTATTAAAACCCCCAAAAAAATTATTCCGGTGGCGGCGGAGGTGGCGTGTCGCGCCGGCGTTGTCGTTGTCGTCCTCCGGGACGCCGTTGTTGAAGTCTTCAAGGTAGCACAGAATGTTCTTCACTTGGAAATCAAACATCATGTCGTCGCGCGATCAACGGGCGGGGCGCGGGAGGACGGAAACTCGCGGCGCTGCGAGGTAGCGATCAACGGCGGCGTCCCATGCCGCTGAGGGGGGCGCGCGCACGGGCACGGGCGCGGCGGGTGCAGGCAAATGCATGGGGACCGGCGCCGCGGTGGGTGCATGGCCGCGCACGGGCACGGGCGCTGGCATGTACACAAGCTCGTGTGGGTCCACGGAGACCTCGCTGACACCAGCGGCTTCCAGCTCTGCGATAGTGCTCGGCGACTAGCCCGTCAATGCTACGGGGATGGTCGCTGGCGCGAGCGCGGGGATGGGAGCTGGGACGGGCGTGGGGGCATCAACTACCGTGGCCAGCTCGTTTAGGGCCATGTCCATGAGGTCCCATTCCTCCTTATTTTCTATCTCCTCCGGCTCGGAGTCGACTTCACCAAACTGGAATACTAGTGGAAGATGATCCTTCTACGCCATGGCATTGGTGGAGGTCTGCGGGAGGGAGAGGAATGGGAGGCGAACAGTGAGGCCGCCCGTATTAAACAGCGGCTCGGGCGCCATTAATGGAGAGGATGCGAGCAAGGCGGGCAGCCATGGAAGTCAAAGGGCTCGCTTCCCAGTGAGCCTGCGCAGCGTATAGCTCGCACGCTTCCCGGTGCACCTGCGCATTGGAGGACAGCTTGCACGCCTCTCGGTCAGCCTGCACACCGGACTGCGCTCGCACGCCTCCCGTTCAGTCAAGCAGCTGTCCGCACGGCACCTCCTATAGCCATTAAAAGAGAGACATGTGGCGTCACATGAATGGTTAACAGAACGCACACGATTTAAATTATACAAACGTTTGAGATGTTAAAGTGGCAGCTATTTGTTTCAAAATGCCTTTGTTGGCTATTATTCGAGTGCGCCTTCTCTCAAAATGGACAGAAAAAATACCACAACATGTCGGGTGCCATTCCATGATAGCATGCCAAGTTTCATGAATTTCAGACGAGTTTTGGATTTACTAGAATTTAAAAACAAAGTATCTCAATGTTTTGTCGGCAATCAACAGTGCCCTGGTGTTTGAAATTCATTCCCATTTCTTGCATGGGACCTAAGCATGCACCCAATGACACACATTTGATATGTCAACCCATTTTTCTGCACTGGAGCTTGTGCATGTAGTTCAAATTTTAATTATGCACATAAAATGCCTAGAAAACCCAGTTAATATATAAAAATGTCCAAGCGAACACCAAAAAATCCCAAAAATTGACACAACACTCCTGTTGTTCTATGTTGACACTAGAAAAAATTTGAAAGCAAGAAGAGGCAACGGATATCGTTTCGTCCCCAAAGGTGGCACGTTCCCTACCGAAACCATCAGGCTTGTTGCGAGAAGCACTGGTTTGCGAGAAGCTTATACCCAAACCTACCCCAAATGGGACAAAAAAATTACCACAGCATGTTGATGCCGCTTAATGATAGCATGTCAAGTTTCATGAACTACAGACGAGTTTTGGATTTACTAGAATTTAAAAACCATGTATCTCAATGTTTGCGGCCGAGCGACGGTGGCAAGGTGTTTGACATTCATTCACATTTCTTGCATGGGACCTAAGCATGCAACCAAGGACACAGATTTGATTTTTCAACCAATTTACATGCACTGGAGCATGTGCCTGTAGTTCAAATTTGAATTATGCACATAAATGCATAGAAAACTCAGTTAATGTATAAAAATGTCCAAACGAACCCCGAAAAATTCCTAAATTTAACACAACACTCCTGTTGTTCTATGTTGACACTAGAAAAAAATTGAAATCAAGAAGAGGCAACGGATATCATTTCGTCCAGAAAGGTGAAACGTTCCCTACCGTAACCATGAGGCTTGTTGTGGGAAGCTCTGGTTTGTGAGAAGCTTATACCCCAACCTGCCCCAAATGGGACAATATTTTTACCACGGCATGTTGATGTCGTTCCATGCTAGCATGTTAAGTTTCATAAATTTCAGACGCGTTTTCAATTTTCTAGAATTTAAAAACCATGTATCTCAATGTTAGCGGCCGAGCGACAGTGACAAGGTGTTTGACATTCATTCTCATTTCTTGCATGGGACTTAAGCATGCAACCAAGGACGCACATTTCAATTTTGAACCCATTTATATGCACTGGAGCATGTGCATGTAGTTCAAAATTGAATTATGCACATAAATGCATAGAAAACTCAGTTAATGTATAAAAATGTCCAAGCGAACCCCAAAAAATCCCAAAAATTGACACAACACTCCTGTTGTTCTATGTTGACACGAGAAAATTTTGAAAGTAAGAAGAGGCAACGGATATCGTTTCGTCCCCCAAGGTGGCACGTTCCCTACTGAAACCATCAGGCTTGTTGTGAGAAGCTCTGGTTTGCGAGAAGCTTATACCCAAACCTGCCCCAAATGGGACAATATTTTTACCATGGCATGTCGATGCCGTTCCATGATAAAATGTCAAGTTTCATGAATTTCAGATGAGTTTTCAATTTACTAGAATTTTAAAACCATGTATCTCAATGGTAGCGGTCGAGCGACAGTGTCAAGGTGTTTGACATTCATTCTCATTTCTTGCATGTGACCTAAGCTTGCAACCAAGGATACACATTTGATTTTTCAACCCATTTTTATGCACTGGAGCATGTGCATGTAGTTCAATTTTGAATTATGCACATAAATGCCTAGAAAACTCAGTTAACGTATAAAAATGTCCAAACGATCCCCGAAAAATTCCAAAATTTAACACGACACTCCTGTTGTTCTATGTTGACACCAGAAAAAAAATTGAAAGCAAGAAGAGGCGACGAATATCGTTTTGTCCACAAAGGTGACATGTTTCCCTAACGGAACCATGAGGCTTCTTGTGAGAAGCTCTGGTTTGTGAGAAGCTTATACCATAACCTGTCCCAAATGGGACAATATTTTTTATCCCAGCATGTTGATGCCATTCCATGATAGCATGCCAAGGTTCATGAATTTCAGACGGGTTTTGGATTTACTAGAATTACAAAAGCAAGTACCTCAACGTTTGCCGGAGAGCCACGGTGCCGTGGTGTTCGAAATTCATCCCCATTTCTTGCATGGGACATAAGCATAAACCCATGGACACATATATGATTTTACAACCCATTTTGGTGCACCAGAGCATGTGCATGTATTTTAATTTTGAATTGTGCACCTGAAATGGCTAGAAAACCAAGTTAATGTATAAAAATGTCCAAGCGAACCCTGAATAATTCCAATTTTTTTACAACACACCTATAGTTGCATGTTCACTGCAGATAAAAGTTCTAGCAATTCAAACACCCTCCATTGCCGATGTGACCCCATTATGTAATTCAAATCAAGATGAAAAATCAAGTAGATCGCACACAGTTTATTATAACCAACCGTGTGAGATGCAGTACAAAATATCTTGGAGCACCGTCGCGGTATAGTACGCCTATGGCTTACGCGAGAAGGTGCATCGGCTATAGTCCATAGCCGACGTGTCAAGCACACTAGCTCGCTCCCCAAATATCATTTCACTGTTCAATAGTCACCGGTGAAAGATGGGGACGTGGACCCGCGTCGTGAGGGCAACTTTGGCGGCCCACTCCGGCGAGAGCGCGGCCGCAGCCGCCATGCGCGTGCTAACAAGCTGCATGAGCACGGCCGCAATCTGCGACCGGGCATCCAAGGCAGTCCAAAAGGCCGCTGTTGCTTCTCAGGTGGCGGCAGTAACATCTGCCTCGGGGATAGCAAATGGCTAGAGCGGCACAGCAGTTGTCCGTTCCGCAGCGGCGGCCTTAGCCCTAATGGAGGCCGCCCAAGACCATGTCGACGCCGCCCACGCCTAGCTCATGGCGGCCACCGCACAAATTGAACGAAGCTTCTCCGAAAACGGTCGGCAACCCACGGTCGAAGAGTTGGCAATCGCCAAGAGCGTTCGAGCAGCCATCCGTTCCTCCGCAGCATACCTTGCCACGACGGAGCCCGTCCAAGCCCAGATCATGGCCGCCCACGCCCAGCTCATGGCGGCCTTTTCCAAAGAGATGGCGGATGCGGATGGCGAGATGCTTGCCGAGTATGGTGCGATGGATGCCATGGAGCCCCTTCCCAGGAGATCGTCGGGTGCGAGCTGGACATGGAGGAGGCGGCGGAGATCGACGAGCACCAGCCGTAGTAGTACTCTTTGTTTTGTTTAATTAAGAGCGCCAGTCTTTAATTTGTTAGAGTACTGTTTAGGTCAGCTAGCTCTATTTAATTGCTGAACTTGCTAGATTAAGAAGTGTGGGTGTGCTGTAGTCTCCTTTGTGTACCCAAATTATGCAATGACGTGGATGACCACTGTAACCAGGGAAATTCGAACCAAAATTTTTGACGTTCAAACTCATCACACACGAGTTAAGCTATATGAATTGTTTGTGATGTTCACATATCGTACATAGTGTTGAATAAGGGACCGTGTCTGATGACAGTTTGCGCGCCAGTTTTTTCGCTGCACCAATCCAAAAATTTTGGCTTCCGTGGAAATATCTACCTCCCCGCCCCCTCCCCCTTACCAGAAGCCACATTTCCCCTATTTCCGCCTTCCTTTCCAAGTTGAAACCTTCACTCCTTGCTTGTAGCGCCGCCTCCTCGCCGGCAACCCTCCTTCACACTACTCGACCTCGTCGATCCAGGCAGGTAATCCACACCCGAACCCCATCCTCCTCCTCCTTCCACATCCCACATGCCCCGACCGCCGGCGCGACACATTCCACCCAAATCACCTCCCCCTCCCCCAAATAAGCACCGCCCTAAGCCATGGTGCACGCAGTATAGCCAGGAGCTCAAGGAGCATTTGGCAGCGGAGAAGCAAATCGCGGCCGCACGCGCGGATGAGGTCGCGATGGCTGCCATTCGTGCTGACCCCCAGATCTTGGAGGAGCACCTCATTGTCGAGGCCACCGTCGACGCCTCACGCACCGACGCCGCAATGCGGTTGGCTGCTTTAAATGACAGTTCGTGGTGTTTCCTCGAGGCCACCGTCGGTGCCTTCGACAAAGACTACAAGGTGTTTTCTCAGCGTGCCCGTGCTTACCTCAACTCGAGAGGTAGCAGGTTGGTGCCCGGAGTGGCTCAGGCAACTCACCACTATGGCGAGGGCACCCACGATTTGGAGGCCTCGCCCTCTTCCATGTCCAAGGAGCCAATCATCATCGATATCTCCGACGATGAGGAGTAGCTTGTCTTATTAGCTCACTATAAGGACCTATGTCCAGTTTGCTAGCTACGCCGGTTAAGCATGCTCGGTTTACCCGTTGCATGTGCTACTCCTGTCTTTCCTTAACAAATTCTAGTGAATTGTCCTATCTACTTTTACCATGCAATATGTTGCTCTAGTGTATATGTTCTATATGTCGTGCAATGTGGTGCTCACTTATTAACTGTTTGGTTAATTAGTTGTCGTCTTCAATTAACTGTTTGGTTCAATTCTGCAAATGCGATGTTCAATTCTTCAGGGTGCAATTTTGTTGTCTTCCATGTGAGAAATAAATCGAATTTATCTTTACAAAATACATGAGAAACAAATACAATTGCTATATTTCTAAGTTGTCAAGCATGCTTGGTTTGGTTAACTGTCTGATCTTCTAGTATGTTCTACATTGTGCAATGTGGTGCTCAGTTAACATTTGGTTCATTTGTTGTGGTGTTTAGTTAACTGTTTGGTTCAATTCTGCAATGCGATGTTCAATTGTTGTGGGTGCATTCTGTTATTGTATACCATGTGAGAAATAAATCGAATTTTACTGTACTAAATACATGAGAAACAAATACAATTGCTATATTTCCAAGTTGTTAAGCATGCTTGGTTTGGTTAACTGTCTGATCTTCTATTAGGAGTATGTTATATTGTGCAATGTGGTGCTCAGTTGATGTTTGGTTCATTTGTTGTGGTGTCTAGTTAACTGCTTGGTTCAATTCTGCAATGCGATGTCCAATTGTCATGGGTAGAATTTTGTATTGTTGTGCATGTGAGGAATAAATCGAATTTGGCTGCACTTAATACATGAGAAACATATACAATTGCTATATTTCCTAGTTCTTAATCATCCTTGGTTTGGATAAATGGGTTTTCCATGTGGCTTGAATTAATCTGACGAATCTGCAATGTGCTTATTTTTCATCAACATATTTTACTGATAGCATGCGAACCCTCACTTAACCTGATCACTAACTACCTTATATGTGTTGCAGGGAAACAATGGGAAGCACTTAGTGTCGTGGTATAACACGGCCACCTATGGGACCATCGTCCCCTTGTGGTTCGGCAAGGGGGAAGAGCACATTGGACAAAGAGCGGAGAGCATAGAGCAGCACGGCAGCGATGACACGAGCAGTTTTTACCCAGGTTCGGGCCACCGCGAGGCGTAAAACCCTACTCCTGCTTTGGTGGATTGATGAAAGGATCGTGGTGGAGATGCAACGCTCTAGCCCGGCAAGGTCGCCTTGGGACGAGAGTAGCTACGCGCGTATGAGTGTACGGGGGTCCAAATCCTTTCTAAGGTTGCCACGGCCCTCCTTTTATAGGTCAAGGGGTCACCACAATGGCAAATCAGTCATTGCGTACTGATTGGATAGCAAACAGTGCTATCATACCTAACTCTGCAGACAGGACAAGGCGCCTTAAATGCACCACTTAGTGTCACATCGTGGGTGTAGCCCGGCAGCATTGCCGTGCCATTCAGCCACCTTCTCGCCTGTCCGCGTGACACGTCTCCTGAACGGGTGTCACTTACGGGTGATCTTCCTCAGAAATGGCTGCCACGTGCCAAATAATAGCCACTTAATCACTTGGGGGCTCGACACCGCACCGATAGGTGACTTGCGTTGCTGTGAGGTGGAGTGATGGTGCCTTGGCGGGATAGTCCGCCCTCGGCGTCCCCGGCAGGCTTGCCGGGGGAGTCTTGAGACTTGTCCTTTGGGTGTCCTCGACCCCGCCAGGCTTGCCTGCCCGGCAAGGGAGGTTTTTCCTCAGTGATATCTTGCTCACTTGGTGGGTCTTGGTCTTCTTGATCCGCCCTTTGATTTCTCAAAGAGCTATCTCTTCGGCTTGGTCTCATCTTGGATGTTGCAACCTTGCTCTTGAGCCTGTGTACAGTTCGGGCAACACACGCCTGGGCTTTGTTGCACCGACAGGAGCCCCCGGGCCTGGCCCAAACATGCTGCCGAGCGTTGTCGGGGTAGGCCCTGTCTAGTACACAGGCGAGGGGGTTGTGGTAGCTCATCCTTTGAGATCTTCTTTGCTTCTTCATTAACCTGTGCTTGAGTCAGTTTCCGGTTTTTCTGTGCGTCGTGTAAGACATTATGAGGGAGCTGCAAGCCATGATCCGTGGGATACCCACGTCCCACATTCACGGGGTGGTAACTGCCATTCCACTAGCTTCTCCACTTCTTGCGTTTTCACCATGTATGCTGCATGCATTGCACAGGGTTGGTGGCAGACGCGGGGAGCGCGGAAATGAGTGCCATGGCAGAAAGCTAGGCGCCATGGATTGGCGTAGGGGGTCGGCCTTGATTCCACGGGCTGCTGATGGTGCGGGGGAGCCGGATGGGCAGAGAGGGGCGGTTGCCTCCCCTGAGTGAGGAGCCAGCCCCCGGCCCTGTTTGCCTATAAAAGGGGACGTGGGTGAGGTGCTGGCTCAGACCCATCTCCTCCTTCTTTCTTCTGACATTGCTCCTTCATCATGGTGAGGGGAAGAGCGCGCAACAGTACTCCAGCAGTGGTGGCGAGACCATCTGCTCGACAGCGCCTCCCTCCTCCCCTTGGGGACGCGGAAGCGGAGCCCGCCGCGGGGGGAGGCAGGAGAGGACGAGGTCGTGGTCGCCGCGGCGCTCGGGCCTGAGGAGGACGAGGTGGGGCTTTGATCGCACCTCCTCCTGCTGCTCAAGATCCTAATGAAGGCCACGTCGGGAACCAGCTACTAGAGTTCATCATCAAGCTGCGAGGACCCCCACGCAGCCGCCTTCGGCTTCCTACTCCATTCGCAAGGGTGATGGAGATCGAGCAGCCGTCGGGGTTGAAGCTCCACATGAGAGGTTGTTGTAATGGCAGCATGCGGGCGGACGTAGAGTTCCCCGCTCCTCATGTCATGCTTCTCCGGCGTGGTTGGAAGACTTTTGCTCGTGCCCATAGCTTGGCGGCCGGGCACGTCCTCCATTTCAAGTTAATGGACGCCACCCTGCTCTCCGTCAAGGTCTTCGGACGCTCGGGTGCTCGCTTAGGGTGCTGCGCGGAGAGCTCGACCGACGACGAAAACTCCTGCTTGAGCGACAGCGACGAGGAGGACAGTGACGGTGATGATGACGACACTGATGGAGAGGACGACGGCTCCGACTCCGGCTGAACACCAGCCGCTCCGTCACCGTCAGGCGGCAGCACCATCATCTGCACCTGCATCTCCTCTCCGGCAAGGCGATTTGCCGGGGAGTTGGACGTGGAGGTGCGGATGGTGTCTCCGGCTCCTCCAGCAGCCTTCCAGCTGGGCCCCGGCAGGCTTTCTCATGGGCTACGGCTTCGTTCACCCTGCCGTGTCCTGCTGGCCCTGGTGGCGGTGGCCAGGGGGTCGTCTCCGCCACTCTCTTCACCATCACCTTCGCCCGCGCCCTCTCGATCTTGTCAGGCTCCTTGTCCTGGGGCCTGATGGGGTCAGGCTAGGCTTCTGCCCAGGCACCCCTTTTGCCATCTTCGCCTCCCGCGGTAGTTCCTAGGAGGAGAGGGACAAGAAAGGGATTACGGGGCACTTACCTTTTTTCAGTCTAAAATGTGTAGGCATTTGCCAAACTTTAGTCTAAATTATGTAATCTTCTTTATCCATGTTTGTGTCCTGTAAGATCTGTACTTGCTTGTCGCATATTAATGAAAAAGACAAGCCTTGCCGGGTACTTGTGCATGTGTCATGTCCATGCAGAGGCGAGATGCCTCTATACATTTAAGTAAACAAGTTTTCTCCGGCAAGCTATCTTGCCGGTGCCTTTCGTTTGTAGCCGCGGGGCTTCGCCTGCCGGGCATAAAACCATGGAAAGGGACCAGCTTCTCGTCAAACCCCCTCCGTCAAAGGCCACTACAACCACCCTAACCGAAGCAACGTTCGGGATGCAGGGCGGGAGCACCCATGCTTCGAAGGTGACGAGGTTTTCATATGCATAAGTTTTCACCTTACAGAACATGCGTGGATAAGAAATAACTTATCTGCTTGGCTTGTCGGGGACTGATATGTAGGCTTGTCTTCATTTCTTCTCTTCGGGACCAGGTCCACGGCAAGAACCCTGCAGGTTAGTGCAGAGGAAAACAATGATGCATGTGCCCTGATCTACATGATCATGCTATGCTCATGTTATGCTTATGCATGCATGCAAGTTTTAGGGGCCCCCAGCACTTCGTTTATTCATCTGTTGCTCAAGGTTTGCACCTGGCTTTGTACAAAGGGTTACATGCAACATCGACAAGGCTTGTACAAAAGGGTGGCTACCGGGCAGGGCCCGACAGCCGCGCCTTACGGGTAGAACTTACGGAGATGCTCAATGTTCCATAAGTTTTGCAACTGAATGCCATCTCCAGTCTCCAGACGGACTGCGCCAGGTCTGGTGACTCATACTACCTGTTAAGGGCCTTCCCACTTTGGCGTCAACTTTTTTGCACCCTTGGCGGACTAAACACGCCTAAGGACAAGGTCGCCTTCCTCAAAGCTCCGAGCATGAACCCTGTGGCTGTGATAGTGACGCAGGGCTTGCTGGTAGCGTGCAACACGCGTAGCATCCTGGAGACGGTTCTCCTCAAGTAGCACAGCGTCGTCACGCCGGTGCTGTTCTTGTGCTACTTCATCGTAGGCAAGTACTCGAGGTGATCCATATATGAGTTCCGTGGGGATCACTGCTTCTGCCCCATAGACTAGGGAGAAGGGAGTCTGGCCGGTAGCTCGATTTGGTGTCGTACGGAGGGACCAAAGAACCACTGGTAGCTCCTCGATCCATCGCCTTCCATACTTCTGCAGCCTATCAAATGTTCTTGTCTTGAGTCCTCGCAGCACTTCAGCGTTCGCCCTCTCAGCTTGTCCGTTGCTTCTGGGATGAGCAACAGAGGCAAATGAGACCTTGCTTCCGAGGGCATGAACATATTGCATGAAGGCACGGCTTGTGAATTGGGTGCCATTGTCAGTGATGACTCTGGTGGGTACTTCGAAACAGCACACCAATCCTTTCAAGAAATTGATAGCTGACTGTGCGGTCACCTTCCTCACGGGCTCCACTTCCGGCCACTTTGTGAACTTGTCGATGGCGACGTACAAGAACTCAAAGCCCCCGGTAGCTCGGGGGAAGGGGCCCAAGATGTCGAGCCCCCAGACCGAAAAGGGCCATGACAAAGGGATCGTCTGGAGAGCTTGAGCAGGTTGATGGATATTCTTGAAGTGGAACTGGCAGGCTTCACATCTGGTGACTAGCTCGATTGCATCTTGGAGGGCCGTGGGCTAGTAGAAACCTTGCCGGAAAGCCTTTCCGACCAGGGCCCTTGATCCAATATGGGAGGCACACATGCCTTTGTGTATCTCCGCCAGCAGTTCCTTCCCTTCTTCCCGGCAAACACACTTTAATTTCACACCGTTGGGCCTCCTTCTGTATAGTACGTCATCGACGAACTGATACATACTGGCCCTTCGGGCTACTTTTTCAGCTTCTTCTTGCTCTTCGGGAAGTTCTCCTATTTGGAGGTAACGGACTATGTGCCGTGCCCAAGTTGGAGCTTGAGGCTCGACAACAAGGATCAGCGGCACCTCCTTGTTTGTGGGAGCGCACGCCTCAACCATGAGAATTGGAAGTTCGGCGGGAGGGTGCTGCTTGCCAAGCGAAGTGGAGTTGTTCCCACCAACCTCTCTGTCGGGGGCTTCAGGAAGCTCTGCCGGGAGAGGCTTGCCGGAGTCTAGTTTTCTCCTCTTTCTGGCCATTGTTGCCGGGGACACGAAGGGCTAAGTCGGGTGGAGAACAAAAGTCCTTGGTTCCATAGGAAGCTTCTGCGCAGCGCACTTTGACAGATGATCAGCAATGCTATTTTCCGCATGGGGTATGTGCTTTGTTTGCAATCCGTCAAAGTGCTCCTCCAGCTTTCTCACTTCCTCCATGTATGCCTCCATCAATGGACTTTGATAATCCTTGTTTACTTGCCTCACCACAAGTTGTGAGTCTCCATGAATGATCAACTTCTTGATTCCCAGTTCTGTTGCGATCCTGAGCCCGGCAAGGAGTCATTCATATTCTGTCGTGTTGTTGGTAGCCTTCTCCCGGGGGAAATGTATTTGAACCACGTACTTGAGGTGCTCCCCAGTGGGTGCGACGAGAAGCACACCAGCTCCCGCACCTTGTAGGGAAAGGGCACCATCAAAGTACATGATCCAATCTTGGGGCGCTTCCCTGCCGGGAATAATTGTCTCCGGCGTCTCTTCATCTGGAGTTGGTGTCCATTCTGCAATAAACTCCGCCAACGCTCTGCTCTGAATAGTTGATGTGCTCTCAAACTTCAAACCAAAGCTTGATAACTCCAAAGCCCACTCCACTATTCTGCCAGTGGCCTCAGGGTTCCTCAGGATGTGTCGCAAGGGGAAGCGGGTAACAACCGTGATTTCGTGGGCTTGGAAGTAGTGGCGCAGTTTCCTTGAGGCCATGATGAGGCCAAAGATCAACTTTTGCACGCTAGAGTACCTTGATCTGGCCCCCTGCAGTAGGGAACTGACAAAGTACACTGGCCGCTGCACCACCTTCTTCCTTGCCGCGATTCTGGAATTGTCTCCACTGCCCTGCTCTTCTTTGTTCCGATCTGTTCCTAAACTTGCTGGGACGAGTTCACTTTTCTCTCCGGAGGGGATGGTTGCCGTGGCGGCTCCTTCATCTATTTCCCGCTGGGCCACCAGTGCTGCACTAACCACTTGATTGGTTGCCGCTAGGTATAGTAGCAACGGCTCTTGTGGTTTAGGAGCGACTAGGGTGGGAACAGAGGAAAGGTAGGTCTTCAAATCTTGCAGCGTAGCGTCCGCCTCCGGGGTCCACTCCACGGGCCCTGCCTTCTTCAAGATTTTGAAAAACGGCAAAGCGCTCGGCAGACTTGGAAATGAACCTGCTCAGTGCAGCAATACATCCAGTCAAACACCTCACATCTTTAACTGTCTTGGGTGCTTGAATCTGCTCGATCGCCTTGATCTTGTCGGGGTTGACCTCTATCCCCCGGTGGGACACGAAGAAGCCAAGTAGCTTGCCAGAAGGAACGCCAAACACACTTCTCCGGGTCCAGCTTCAAGTTGATCTTGCGAAGATTCGCAAAGGTCTCTTCCAGGTCCTGAATGAGCATTGATTTGTGTTTGGTTTTGACCACTATGTCATCCATGTAAGCTTCAATATTCCTATGCAGCTGTGACTCAAAGCCAATTTGCACTGCACTTGCAAAAGTGGATCAAGCGCTTTTTAAGCCAAAGGGCATCCGTACAAAATAGTACGTGCCACATGGGGTTATGAACGCGGTCTTCTCTTCATCTTCCTTGGTCATGAAAATCTGGTGGTACCCGGAGTAGGCATCCAAGAAGGAAAGCAGGTCGCATCCAGAGGTGGAATCCACAATCTGATCGATGCGCGGCAAGGGGAATGGGTCCTTCGGGCATGCTTTATTCAGATCTGTGAAATCTATGCAAAGCTTCCACTTCCCATTCGCCCTGCGCACCACCACTGGATTCGCCAACCAAGTTGGATGCAATACCCCTCTGACCAAACCAGTAGCTTCGAGTTTCTTGATCTCTTTGGCAATAAACTACTGCCACTCCAAAGCTTGCTTTTGGACCTTCTGTTTGACGGGTCGGGCATGTGGGCAGACAGCAAGGTGGTGCTCGATTACCTCCCTGGGAATACCAGGGATGTCAGATGGTTGCCAAGCAAACACATCGACATTCGCCCGCAGGAAGGCAACGAGCGCGCTTTCCTATTTGTCATCGAGGGTGGAGCTGATAGTAAATGTAGCATCAGTGCCACCCAGCCCTATCGGGACCTTCTTCACAGCGGGCGCAGCAACCTTTGATTTCTTGCTATTGGAACTCTCCGGCAAGTCATCAACAGGCGCAGCGCACTCCGAAGAGGCGTGCTTCTCGGATTCTTTGCTGGCATCCTTGCTAGCTTTCTTCCCTTTCTTGCTTTCCTTGGCAGGAGCGGTAGCTTTCGCGGCCTCTACAGCGACTACCTCTCGGTACATCTTATCCATGCATATAATTGCGTCCTTTTTGTCTGATGGAATGGAAATGACGCCCATTGGCCCTAGCATCTTCAGCGTGTTGTAGGCATAGTGGGATGCCGCCATGAATTTTGCCAGGGCTGGACGACTAAGGATTTCGTTGTATGGCATGGGAAGGTCAACCACATCAAACACGATCTTCTCAGTTCGGTAGTTTAACTCCCCCCCAAATGTTACTGGCAGTGTGATCTTTCCCTTAGGACAACTTCTGCCGGGGTTGATCCCTTGGAAAGTACCAGTAACTTTGAGCTCTTCATCTGCTATCTGGAGCTTGCAGATGACCTTGGGAGAAATCAGATTCAACCTGGCCCCGCCGTCAACCAACATCTTTGTGACTTTGAGGTTGCGGATTGTTGGTGAAACCAACAACGGCAAATACCCTACCGCGGTGGTGCGGTCAGGGTGATCCTCTTTATCAAAGATGATGGGCGTGCAGGACCACTTGAGTGGCTTCCAAGAATCTGCCGCTGGCTCCACGGCATTGACCTCACGCGCCCACTGTTTAAGATGGCGGTGAGAGGAATGCAAGGATGCACCTCCGTCAATGCATAGGGCGTCAGTAGCCTTCTAGAACTCTTGCTCACTGGCTTCCTCTTCATCTCCTTCATCACTCTCGTCATCACATTCCTTCTTCTCACGGCCTCTGGCAGGTTTCCCTTGATACTAAGGGGCCTTGCCGGGGTGACCTCCTCTGCCGCCTCGGCCCTTCCCGCCAATGCCATCTCGATCTCTCTCTTTGTCATGCTTCTTGTACTCAGCCTTCTGCTTCTTGACGAGTTGCTCAACCTGATGACACTCTTGAAGATCATAGCCTTTGGTCCGATGGATCTTGCAGTACGGCCCGTCAGCCTTCCCAGCCTTCTTGGTAGCCGTGGCTTCCCGGCAATCAGCGCACGCAGCAACTTCCTTGCCGGGAGCCTTGGTCCTGGCCTTCTTGCCAGTACTAGGAGTACTCGATCCTTCGACAACAAGAACTGCCTTATCCCTGCACTTCTTGTTGCGTTTCTTGTTCTTCTTCTTCTGATTGGTGGTGTCATCGCCGTCCTCTGAGTCAATGTCGATGCCATCTTCTTCACCAGGGAGACGCCTCCCCTCCTCTGTTTGGGCACACTTATCCGCCAAAGTTTACAGCTCATTCACGGTCTTGGGCAGCTGGACATTCATCTTGGAACGTATCCTGCGGTTGCGTACGTTGGACTGGAATGCAGCTATCATAGCTGCTGGGTGGATGTCCGAAATGCTCCTGTGCACCTGGCTGAACTTCTGCATGTATTTCCGCAAACTCTCTCCTTCCTTCTGTGGGAGGAGCTGCAAGTCGCTGGGCCGCCCTGGTTCTTGATGACCGCCTGTGAAGGCACCAACAAATTCATGGCCCAGGTCGAGATGGAGTTCTCCGGCAAGTGCATCAGCCATGACCTCACGTTTGGCTTGAGTGCCAAAGGGAAGTAGTTGGCGAATACCTTCTCATCTCTTCCTCCGGCGGCTTGAACAGCAATGGTGTAGATGCTCAAGAACTCTACTGGGTTCAATCTTCCATCGTACTTTTCTAGTATCTCTGGCTTGAATGTACGGGCAGATGGCCAACGGACTTGCCGCAGCTCGCGAGTGAAGGTGGGGCACCCAACCTTGAAAGGCAGGTATCCGTCTCCATCAGGCACGGGCTCGTCGATGTCAGGGCCATTGCGCCTATCAGACTGGCGGTGGGTTTCGCGGTGTCGTTCGATGGTGACGCACGCGTCCTCCCTTCGCCCGTCTTCCAGGACTCGTCGCTGGTCTCGACGTGCCCGGGGATCAGACGAAGCCATCGATACGTTGTCGGGAGGCCGCGTGGCTTTGGCTGTGGCCCCTGCACTGGCTGTCGCGGAGGGGATTGCACCGTGGGGGTGGCCCCTTCGGTACGGCCAGCGGCTCGGGCTGTCGTCACCGCCTATGGAGGCCGTGGCGGGCCTCCCCGCTATGATCCTCCCGCCTCTACGAAACCAATCAAGCTCTGAATGGTAGCTCTCCACTCATCCATCTGATCGGCCGTCGGCGGAAATCTTAACAGGAGCTGGGCCCGCGCCATGATTTCCGAAGCGGTGCTCGGCATAGACAACGACGTAGATCGCGACGTCGACTGGCTTCCGACGGTGCCGGTAGTGATGGCGCCATGCTCTCGTCGCCGTGAGCCGGTCGCCAGGGTGGCGTGGCGATGAGGTGGATGCGCTTGGGGATTGGCGACCCCATTCAGCGCATCGTCTCGGCTTGCTTGTCCTGGGGGTGGCGCGTGCCCTGTAGCCGCACCAGCAGCAGGGGCGGCCAGAGGGTTGCGGTTCACCCCAGAGCGAGCGCCATCGCTGCGGCTGCGTTCCTCAGTGGGGCGAAGAGGTGGAGATGGAATAACCTCTCCACCCGCATCCTGTGGAGCATGGCCGCTGGGATGCTATTGACGCTATCCTTCTCCGGCGCCTCCCGCTCCTGTTTCGGCCACAGGGGGAATGGCGACGACACCGCCTGCGCCGGCCACATCCCCCGCAGCGCCCACGTCCCCGTGCGCCTCCGTAGCCCCCACAGCATCAATGGCCGCATGCGAAGGGGCCTTCGAGGTGGACGGATGAGCTGCAACACCCGACTTTTTCTTGGGCGCCATGTATGATGAAGCCATTGATGAAGAAAATAATGATGAAGATGACACGCTGCTTACACCCTCGGGTTCGCGCAAGCGCTTCCCCCTACCTGGCGCGCCAAAGATTTCATGGTATAACACGGCCACCTATGGGACCATCGGCCCCTTGTGGTTTGGCAAGGGGGAAGAGCACATTGCACAAAGAGCGGAGAGCGTAGAGCAGCATGACAGCGATGACACGAGCAGTTTTTACCCAGGTCCGGGCCGCCGCGAGGCGTAAAACCCTACTCCTACTTTGGTGGATTGATGAAAGGACCGTGGTGGAGACACAGCACTCTAGCCCGACAAGGTCGCCTTGGGACGAGAGTAGCTACGCGCGTATGAGTGTACGGGGGTCCGAATCCTTTCTAAGGTTGCCACGGCCCTCCTTTTATAGGTCAAGGGGTCACCACAATGGCAAATCAGTCATTACGTACTGATTGGATAGCAAACAGTGCTATCATACCTAACTCTGCAGATAGGACAAGGCGCATTAAATGCACCGCTTAGTGTCACATCGTGGGTGTAGCCCGGCAGCCTTGCCGCGCCATTCAGCCACCTTCTCGCCTGTCTGCGTGACACGTCTCCTGAACGGGTGTCACTTAGGGGTGATCTTCCTCAGAAATGGCTGCCACGTGCCAAATAACAGCCACTTAATCACTTGGGGGCTCGACACCGCACCGATAGGTGACTTGCGTTGCTGTGAGGTGGAGCGGTGGCGCCTTGGCGGATAGTCCGCCCTCGGCGTCCCCGGCAGGCTTGCCGGGGGAGTCTTGAGACTTGTCCTTTGGGTGTCCTCGACCCCGCCAGGCTCGCCTGCCCGGCAAGGGAGGTTTTTCCTCAGTGATATCTTGCTCACTTGGTGGGTCTTGGTCTTCTTGATCCGCCCTTTGATTTCTCAAAGAGCTATCTCTTCGGCTTGGTCTCATCTTGGATGTTGCAACCTTGCTCTTGAGCCTGTGTATAGTCCAGGCAACACACGCATGGGGTTTGTTGCACTGACACTTAGGTTTATAATCGAGGTTTGCACATGCATGGTCCTTTGTCTAATAGCACATTATTGTGCAATTGCAGGAACCATTCTAATATTTAGGTTTTTAACAATTTCGTCTTGCACATGTAGGTCCTGCTGTCAAAGGTTTTGACCCACTGTTCGACCCTTTTTGCATATGGGGAAATGAGTTGTCCATGAATATCAGTCAAGTCAAGAAACTCAGAAAGATTGTTAGGATAAAGAAATTAGCGACAAAAAACAACAAGATATTTGTCTGCACAATGAAGAAGACATCAGTTCACTACAGGATGGTACTAACTATTATACCTTGCCTTTTTTATTCATTTGCCCCATTTCCAATATAGAGAAGATATTTATGCACATCCTTGTTTTCAGGCCTTTCCAAAGCAGTTCACTAACGATTACCTCTCAAATCACCTATATGGTTAGGAGGCGAGGAAGGTATTCATACAACACCCACGATTCAATATTGAAGTGTTCCTGAAGAGGACGAAGGATGGACGGTCAATCATCCACAGGCACTGGCCTAAAGTTGCAAAGACCTTCAACATCAATGAAGGCTCAATATTCGCCTAATGCTTCAGCAGTTTTCCAGATGAGATTCATCTGTCTATGTACCGTCTATGATGCTAATTTCGAAAGGTTATAGATGTTGCATGTGAAACTTGGTGCTGGTGCAGTTGTGTAATGGGGTAGCTGAGTGCTGAAGCTATATGATGTTGTACTCTGATGTATTTCAATTATGAAATCCTGCTTCCTTAATATGAAAATGGAATATATTGTGTGCTTAATATGAAATGCCAATTAGATTAATAAATGGATTATTAATAATAGGAAAATTAGCCTGCTAATTGGGTTTTTCTATTGCAAACGGTTATTGAGAAAACACCGTGGGCGATGACCTCAGGCAACGCACACAGTTTCTAGGAATAAACCGTGTTGGATCAATGAACAATCACACACAACATCCTCTTGAAAACTGTTTGCGTTAGGCCACCTTGCGCAAATGTTTACCACATAAATAGTGTGTGTGATGGACAGCCTTTGCCACACAGTTTCTTCTATGCACCGTATGTGATGCATTCAATAACGCAAATGATAAAATTGTTAATATCATCTGCAATGGCAACGCTATCTCAACCGATTTAATGGGGAAAATTGTGTGTGATGTACCTGCGAACGGAAACGTTTTCCTTGGAGTGACTGTGTGGGATGTATATACTAACGGAAACGTACTTCTTGGATTAACTGTGTGGGATGTACATACTAACGGAAACGTATTCCTTGGATTGACTGTGTGGAATGTACATACGAACAGAAATGTTTAGCCGGGACTGACTGTGTGGGATGTACTTATGACCGGAAATGATTTGGCCTGTATAATTGTATTTTTTTAACACAACTGTACGTATAACCGTATTTGATCGCTCGCCTGTCGCACACGACCTCATTTTGCCGAGCGTGTGTGCTAGGAGGGCCTATCCCCGACGGTTTCTGGGTCGTGTGGGAAGGACCCCCCTATCGCAGTCACTCACTAGGCGACGGTTCAAAACGCCATCGCGGAAAGGGGTTAAAAACCATTTGTATAGCACCTCGTTGTACCAGTGATATAACAGCATGGAACAATAAAAAATTATAGATACGTTGGAGACGTATCAAATATCAACTTTCAAAATGGAATCGGGAGACATAGGAAGCAAAGTAATATGTTTATCCCTATGAACATGAGTATACTGATTGTTTCTACCATGGTGTACAGAATTTTTATCAAATTGCCATGGTCTACCAAGTAATAAGGAACAAGCTTGCATGGGTACCACATCACAATCAACATAATCAGCATATGTAGCTATACTAAAATGCACACGAACAGTACATGTTACCTTAACCTTGTCGTTGTTGTTGAACCATTGTATGTAGTAAGGATACGGATGTGGTCTTGTGGTGAGAGACAGCTTCTCCACCATCTCCATGCTAGCCAAGTTGTTGCAGCTCCCTCCATCTATGGTGACACGAACAGAACGTTCCTTCATGACTCCCTTTGTATGGAATAAATTGTGCCTCTGATTTTGCTCAGCTTGTGTGACCTGCACACTCAAAACACGTTGAGCAACTAAAGTTTCATACATGTCAGCGTCTTCAGCAGCCATGTATTGCATCTCTTGTTCAGAATCATCTCCACCGTGTCCTTCACTTGTAATAAGAGCCAAAGTCTCCTCATCATAGTCAGTAGCGAACTCATACCCACCATCCTCAGTAGCAATCATCACACACTTAGATGGGTATTCTCTCGCATAATGACCTCCAACCTTGCAACAACGAAAAATAATATCATGTGTTTGCCCTATTGATGCCATGGATGAAGAAGAGCTCTGTGCAGGCCCAGAAGGTGTGCTCTTGGCAGATAGTGGCAGATGTGCCTGCTTTCTTGTATCATGGTTGGAGGTGGTAGCTGACGGATGTGCTAGTGCAGCAGAACATGTGGAAGTAGAGGATGCACGTGGTGTCCATGATGATGATCGAGCTGCAAAAAAATTAGTTCGCACCAATGCCTGTCGATCCTGCACTTCACGTTCAGCTTTGCAAGCAAGATGGAATAAACGAGTGATGTTGTTATATTCCTTATACTCTAAGATGGTCTGAATCGCTCTATTTAACCCACCCATGAAACGTGCAAGCATAGCTTCATTATCCTCAACAATACCACATCTAATCATGCCAGTTTGTAATTCCTGATAATATTCTTCTACAAAAAAAATTCCTTGCCTTAAACGCTGCAATTTTTGAAGTAATTCACGTTGATAATACGGTGGAACCCAACGAGTACGCATAGCATTTTTCAAAGCAGCCCAAGTAGCTGGAATATGATATAATCTACAATGTTCAGACCACCACACACAAGCAAAAGTAGTGAAAGCACAAATAGCAGCAGCAACACGTCTCTCCTCAGGATATTGTAAACATGTAAAACATTGTTAGGTTTCTAACTCCCAAGTAAGACATATATCAGGAACATATCCACCCTCAAATGGTGGAATATTCAATTTTAGTTTAAGAAGATGGTCATGATCTCATACCTGAGGTGGTGGGGCATCCCTACCGTTGCGATTATTTGCATGTGGATGACCTGGTGGTGGTGGTGCTGGTGGTTGCACGTAGTTCTGATTTTGATCAACCTCATCCTCGCAATCGCCCTCGTAATCATCCTCCTCCTCGGCAGCAGGAGCAGGAGCCACAGAAGCATCAACAGCAGGTGCAGCTGCACCAGAAGTTTGGCCCGGCTCAAGGAGAACGCGCATTGCTCGTCCCACTTGATTTGGAAGGCATTGTTGTTGTTGTTGTTGTTGTTGTCGTCGTCGTCGTTGTTGTTGTTGTTGCAGAGGTGCGACGGGTGCAACCGGTGGAGGTTGTGGAAGACACATGAGTAGTTCATTAAACTTGTCATCTAGCTTTGTTTCGAATGTCTTCTCAATGCCATCTATCCTCTCCATGGCCTCTTCAAATATGTTCAACACATCTTGCACATGTCCACTCATCATTTGCTGAAATTTATCATGTAACACCATGTTTGTCATGTTCTCCCAGTCGGTCTCGTCGGCATGTGATCCTGGCATGGTTAGCAGCAATAGACACACACAAGAATATGTCCTACAAACTACTAGGAGTGGTGGTGGTGCGGTGGAGAATCACAAATCTGTCAAGCGAATCACAACTTCTTACCAGTTCTTACCAAGCAGCAGGCGGTGATCAGCAACCGTTGTAGTCAAAACTCTCAAAAGTTTGGATAGGGCGATTACAAGGTGTTGTCAAACACACGACGTAGATGATATGTGGGGCTGGGAAGTCTTATGATATGGTAGCAAAAATGTCAGCAATAATCAATTCAGAGATGCAATTGAATAAACGCTCAACGACGGTACTGTGATGGTCCTAGGCTAGATCGTACTAGAGACGCGAGCCTAGAACACTAACAAAATTACGGCGTTGCACGCAAACAAGGGAGGAGCACACTCTGAATCTCCTTTTTTCACTTTTTTCGCTTTTTTGCACTTTTTTAGCTCTCCAACAATTTTTTTAAAATAGTCTACAAATGGCCTAAAAACTGCCTAGCCAGAATTTTCCAGGCTTAGTTTTTTTTAAACTGGAACTATTTTTCTTCTGCGGGTGGCACGGAAGTTGGGAACTCCGACTTGGTCATGAGTTGTAGTATGGCGTGATCTCGAAATCAATAATAGAGAAGGAAATACTGGACTCGTACTAGGAGTGGTGGCGGAGATGAATCGGGTGGACACTCGGACTAGTGGCGGATATGTATCAGGCGGAACTCAGACTGGTGGTGGATATATGCTGGAGGTGGACTCAGATTGACGTGATGGCGGTGGATATGTGGTGGAGTATATAGACTCGGATTGGCGGTGGATATGTGGTGGTGGTATATGGCAGCGGCGATGAAGATGGGGCAGCGGCGGCATGACAACCTGTGAACAGAACTAGAAACTCTAAAGGACTAGATGCTAAGACCAGCAACTTGACACGATAATGCAACCGCAAATTCAACAAAGCAAACATAGAAAAGATTATGCAATGGCTCAGATTGGTTTGGATATGATGAAATAACCCTAATTTTTTTGGCTTTTTTCATGGACTGTAGGTATGAAGAACAGATGCGATCTAAACTATGTAAAACTAGAAAATCTCACCGAGAAACCTAGAAATCTGATACCACTTGATAGAGGCAAAGGTGTTCCATCTTTCGATGAGATGGTGGCTATCATTTTTGGTGGAGTAGACTTTGACGATCCGACTACGATCGTGCGAGGACGTCACACCTTAGCAACCACTAAACTAACTCCGAGAGGTTATTGACCACGTCGGAGCACGATCAACCTGACCATGAGGGCCTGTTTCCTGCAAACAAACAAAGAACAAGCAAGAAACTGAAATTGCAATCTGGATATTGCAAATATAAGAGGAAAACTTTATTAATGAAGGTGGGGTTCTGTGATGTCTTTGTCTGGTCGTTGAACACAAAAGAAGTACGCGAAGTTGCAGCTATGGCGAACTTTAATCTAAACAAAACCCAAAGTCTAAACGATGCCCTAAGGGTTGTATATATGGAGGAATAGGGGGGAATTTCCTGACCCCTTGGAGGAGGGGTCCAAAACCAACCCTAACTTCGTTTCCCCACACATAAGGACTCTAAAAACAGCCTATATTGAAGTATTTCAAAAATACATGGGCCTGGCCCAATAATAAGGTGACGCAGCACCTATAATAGCCTCTGGACGAAATTTATGAAGTAGCACCTTGTATATTTCGTCCAAGCCTTCATGCACTCATTATGGTGGCTTCAAAGTCCTGAAATTATCACTTGAAACTCCGTTCTTGTTCCCTTGCGCATGCCATCATCTCCATGTTAGATCTTGCTCCAATGTTCATCCTTCTTGTCCAAGCTAGGCCCTTCATTTGTAATCAAAACAAATGTATCCAATTTAGGCAGCATCATATTCTCATGAACATTAGAATCGTTACCAAGAAATGAAAGTACTTGATAATTTAATTGGCATGCGCGAGCTCTAGTAATTGGTCCAGTATATGTAGCTGCAGGGATCGTGGGTGTAACTATAGTATTGATGTCCTCATCATCTACAGTTTCAACAACCTTGTCGTGGTAGGTGTTGAAGACTCTGTAGGTGTGCGAGTCCTTTCTGTAACCAAGCATAAAATCCTCAGGTGCTTTCGTGCAAATTTAGAATTGTGATGAGGATCTCTAATCCAACATTTAGCACCGAAGACTTTGAAATAACTCACATTGGGTTTCTTATCTGTGAGGAGCTCATATCATGTCTTCTTGAGGAACTTGTAAAGATATACCTGATTGCTGATGTGACATGCAGTATCAATTGCTTCAAGCCACCAACAACGAGAAGTCTTGTATTCATAAAGCATGGTGCAAGCCATCTCGATGAGTGTCCTATTCTTGCGTTCTGCAACACCATTCTGTTAAGGGGTGTATGGAGCTGATAGCTCATGAGTGATACCAAGTTTGTCAAGATAGTCATCAAGCCCTGTGTTCTTGAAATCGGTGCCGTTGTCGCTTCTGATGTGCTTGATCTTGAGACCATAATTCACCATGGCCCGATTGGAGAACCGTCTAAAGACACCCTGCACTTCAGGCTTGTAGGTAATGATATGCACCCAGGTGTAATGAGAATAATCATCAACTATGACGAATCCATAGAGTGATGTTGCATTGGTTATTGTGGCATAATGAGTGGGACCAAATAGATCCATATGAAGTAATTCAAAGGGACGAGTAGTGGTCATGATTGTCTTTGCGGTGTGCTTGGATCTGGTCATCTTTCCAGACTCACAAGCACCGCAAAGGTGATATTTGATGAATTTGACGCCCTTGACGCCAATGATGTGCTTGTTCTTGACGAGTGTGCTCAAATTCATCATACCAGCATGTCCAAGTCGTCGATGCCAGAGCCAGCACTCTGAAGCTTTTGCCAGTAGACATGTGGTAGGCTGAGGTCCTAATGAGAAATCTACAATGTAAAAATCACCTCTCCTAAAACCTTCAAAGACTTTGGACTTGTCAAATTCCAATAGCACAATGTATCTATATTTGCCAAAGATGACAATCATATCAAGATCACAAAGCATTAAGACAGACATGAGGTTGTATCCAAGGGACTCGACAAGCATCACCTTTTCCATGTGTTGATCCTTTGAGATAGCAACCTTACCTAGACCCAATACCTTGCTTTTTCCTTTGGCAGTGTAGGTGATATGCTTTAGATGAGACGGGCTAAGGGGAGCATCGGTGAGGAGATTCCTATCACCAGTCAAGTGATTCGTGCAGCCACTGTCCGGAACCCATTCAGTAGCTTTTGGTGTGTCATCATGTAGAAGCATTAGTCTGACTTACAAATTCATATACTTCAGAGTGAAGAATATGATGATTAATTTTATCAACAGAACATAACAAGCAGCATAAGGGATGTGTGAAATGAAGGATTCATTTCATCATGATTAGCTTGCATCCCAACAAGCATTATGTCAGGTCTTCAGCTTCATCAAACATTTATTACTATTTGAAGACCTGACCCTGCAGAAGAGATTAGTTCTTCTTCTTAACCACCCACATTTGAATGGGTGGCTGAGAAGCAATGTAGTGCAAAGCATTGATAGAGAACTTAGGCATTGACGAATATGCATTTCTCTTCATAGGGGGGTTATAGTACTCAAATGAATATGCAGAGAAATTCTTTGAAGATTTGTGAGCATAATGGTTCAAAGAATAATGCATATATTCATCAGAATGTTGTTTGTTTCCCTACGAAGAAGCATTCGTGTGACCATATGTTAGCCTGCGTGCATTTGACGACTTTGGTCCATGTGAAGAATTTGCCCTGAGGTTTTCTTCTTCTTTGGTGGTGTCATGATGACATTCACCTGAAGATTTTGAAAGAAGACTTTTAGGCACCTAGATTTTCTTCACTGGGGGACCGTTCCTGTAGTTAGTACCAACAAATCTAGCAAATACTTTACCATTCTGATTTTTGAACAGTTGGTAATTGGAGTCAAATGACTCATCCGAAGAATGTGAAGTATCACAGTTGTAACCAGATAGAGTGGATTGATCAACTAGAGGTCCTTTTGCAATAACCCATGTGGTTTTGGTATACTGCTCAGGTTTCCAATATGATCCATCAGCATTAAGCTTTCTCTCAAAAGCAATACCCTCCTTCCTAGGGTTCCTGTTCAGAATCTGCTTCTTGAGCACATCACAAAGAGTTTGGTGCCCTTTGAGGCTTTTGTACATGCCTGTGACATACAATTCCTTCAACCCTACATGTTCATCTATAACACTTGTGGTCTCCTAAGATGAGGGGATTGAAACCACAAAACATTTGAAGATATAGCAGTAGCCAAAGCATTTGAACATTCAACTGAAGAATTTGTATTTTCACGTTCAAGGCATTTTAAGCATACATGGAGAAACAAATTCTTCCTGAGCGGTGCTAATCTGTTGAGCGAGTAATAAATCATTATCTTTATGAAGATCATCATGAGACGCTCTCAATTTCTCGAGATCTTGCTTCCTTTGAAGAAATTCATAGGACGGCTTCTCATGTTCGACTGAGAGGGCCACATGACGACTTTCAAGTTCATCATATTTTGACTCGAGATGCATGATATGTCTCGAATGTATCTATGATTTTTTATTGTTCCATGCTATTATATTATCCATCTTGGATGTTTTATATGCATTATTATGCTATTTTATATAATTTTTTGGGACTAACCTATTAACCTAGTGCCCGTGCCAGTTGCTGTTTTTTCCTTGTTTTTGTCTTTTACAGAAAATCAATACCAAACGGAGTCCAAACGGAAAGAAACTTTTTGAGGATTTTTCTTGGACCAGAAGACACCTAGGAACTTTTGGGAGGGGGTCAGAGGGGCCACCAGTTGGCAACAAGCTCGGGAGGCGCGCCCTAGGGGGCGCCCCCTGATGCCTCTCCAACCCTAATATTTGCGCTATAAATACCCAAATATTCCCCGTATACCAGAGGGCACACCAAAAATACTTTTTCGCCACCACAAGTTTTTGTCCTCGTGAGATCCCATCTGGAGGCCTTTGTCGGTACTCCGCCAGAGGGGGATTCGATCACAGAGGGCCTCTACATTAACCTTGTTGCCCTTCTAATGATGCGTGAGTAGTTTACCATAGACCTACGGGTCCATAGCTAGTATCTAGATGGCTTCTTCTCTCTCTTTGATCTTCAATACAATGTTCTCCTCGATGTTCTTGGCATAGTTTCAAATAGCATAGATAGCATCCGCTATTGCGTCCGCAATAGCGCTACCGCAATAGCGTCCGCTATCGTTCAAATTAAATGTCATTACTTTTTGTTAATGATCTAGAAATATACACGATAATTTAGTGTTTTTACAAATCCGCTACGTGGACATAGCGCCCGCAATATCGCCCGCTATCCGCATTCCGCTACGTGGACCCCAATCTGCTACCATCCCGCTATCCGCTATTTAAAACCATTTCTTGGAGATCTATTCAATGTAATCTTCTTTTGCGGTGCGTTTGTTGAGATCCGATGAATTGTGGGTTTATGATCAGATTATCTATGAATATTATTTGAGTCTTCTCTGAACTCTTTTATGCATGATTAAGATAGCTTTGTATTTCTCTCCGATCTATATATTTGGTTTGGCCAACTAGATTGATTTTTCTTGCAATGGGAGAGGTGCTTTGTTTTGGGTTCAATCTTGCGGTGCTCAATCCCAGTGACAGAAGGGGACATGACACGTATTTGTATTGTTGCCATTGAGGATAAAAAGGTGGGGTTTATTTCATATTGATTGGATCTATCCCTCTACATCATGTCATCTTGCTTAAGATGTTACTCCATTCTTGTTAACTTAATACACTAGATGCATGCTGGATAGCGGTCGATGTGTGGAGTAATAGTAGTAGATGCAGGCAAGAGTCGGTCTACTTGTCACGGACGTGATGCCTATATTCATGATCATTGCCTTGGATATCGTCATAATTATTCGCTTTTCTATCAATTGCTCAACAGTAATTTGTTTACCCACCATATGCGTTCTTTCAAGAGAGAAGCCTCTAGTGAAAATTATGGCCCGCAAGTCTATTCTTATCATATTATTTTCAGATCTATAAAACCAAAAACCCAAAAATACCTTCTTGCAGTTTATTTACCTTTACTTTATTTTGCACTTTTATTTATCTTTTATACTTATCTCTATCAGATCTCATTCTTGCAAGTAACCGTGAAGGGATTGACAACCCCTTTATCGCGTTGGGTGCAAGTATTTGTTTGTTTGTGTAGGTGCAACCATTGGTGACTTGTGTGTTCCTCCTACTGGATTGATACCTTGGTTCTGAAACTGAGGGAAATACTTATCTCTACTTTGCTGCATCAGCCTTTACTCTTCAAGGGAAAAACCAACGCAAGCTCAAGAAGTAGCAGGAAGAATTTCTGGCGCCGTTGCCGGGGAGGATCTACATCAAGCCTACCAAGTACCCATCATAAACTCTCATCTCTTGCATTACATTATTCACCATTTGCCTCTCGTTTTCATCTCCCCCACTTCTAAAACATTTTCAGAAAAATACAAAAATATTTGCCTTTTTATTTGCCTTCTTTCCGTTTGCCTTTATGTCTTACTTGGTTTGTTTGCTTGTTCGCTTGGTATAATTGTATGTTTATTACAAATTAGAAAGAAAAAAGGTTTATGGATCCTCATCCACTTGCTAATCTTTTTAAAAGATCCAATTATAGCGAACCAATTGCTCGTGAGTTGAGTACACTAGATTATGTTTTTGAAGTTTTGCTTGAAATTCATGAATCTGAAAATTGTGATGAAGTGTTAAAAGAAGAAATTTATGTAGTGATTCACGATAGCTCCTTTAATGAAAAGCATGATTGCAATGGTGTTATTATAAATTCCATTAATGTCAATTGTGCTAATAATATGCAAAACCCCAAGCTTGGGGGTGCTAATTTTGCTATGTCCACTACTTGTTACAATGATCATGATTGGGGTGATAATGCTTCTTATGATCTTTAAACTTTATTTAAGCCTCATGATGAATATGTTTGCGATCATATTAAAAGTGGGTTTGAAGAGGTCATGACTTTAGTTGTTGTTAATCCCACTATCTTGGAAGATTAGAAAACTTTTATCCATGTGGATCATGAAGAGAAAATTTTATGTGATAGATATATTGTTGAATTTGATTATGATCCTATATGTAATTATTATGAGAGTGGAAAATATGGTTGTAGAAATTTTCATGTTACTAAATTACCTCTCGTTATGTTGAGATTGCTATTGTTTCTTTTTTCTTCCTTGCATATGCTAGTTTTTGCTTGTCTTGATAAATCTTTTCCCTCTAAAATGCCTATGCATAGGAAGTATGTTAGACTTAAACTTGTTTCTCACATGCTATATGATGCTCTCTTTGTGCTTCAATTCTTATCTTTCATGCGAGCATCATTAAAATTAGCAATGCCTAGCTAAAAGGCTTTAAAGAAAAAGCGCTTGTTCGGAGACAACCCAATATTTTTATTTTTTGTTTTTATGAGTTTATGCAATTATACTTCTGTTATGATTGTGTTTTAATGTGTTAGTTAGTGTTTGAGCCAAGTAAGACCTTTGGGATGATTTGGATGATAGTTGATTTGATTTTGCTGAAAAACAAAAACTTTTGCGTCCAGTAGCAGAATTTTTAAAATTTGCTGGAACATGGAAAAATTCTGAATTTTTTACACAAGATTGATATACAGATTGCCTACGTTGTTCTAATGTTTCAGACTTTTTGGAGTTACAGAATTATGACTTTAACTCGGGTCTTTATAGACTATTCTGTTTTTTACAGATTATGTTTTCATTGTGTTGTTCGCTTATTTTGATGGATCTATGGATAGTATCGGGGGGTATGAGCCATGGTGAAGTTAGAATACAGTAGATATAAGGTAAATATACAATTGGAATGAGTTTACAACAGTACCTAAAAGTGGAGATTTGTTTTATTATACTAACGGATCTCACGAGTTTTCTGTTGAGTTTTGTGTTGTGAAGTTTTCAAGTTTTGGGTGAAGTTTCGATGGACTATGGAATAAGGAGTGGCAAGAGCCTAAGATTGGGATGCCCAAGGCACCCCAAGGTAATATTCAAGGACAGCCAAGCATCTAAGCTTGGGGATGCCCCGGATGGCATCCCCTCTTTTGTCTTCAATCCATCGGTAAATTACTTGAGGCTATATTTTTATTCACCACATGATATGTGTTTTGCTTGGAGCGTCTTGTATTATATGAGTCTTTGCATTTTAGTGTGCCACAATCATCCTTGTTGTACACACCTTTTGAGAGGGACACACATTAATCATGAATTTATTAGAAAACTCTATGTGCTTCACTTATATCTTTGGAGCTAGGTGGTTGCTCTAGTGCTTCACTTATATCTTTTTAGAGCACGGCGGTGGTTTTCTTTTGAAGAAATTGATGTACACTCATGCTTCACTTATATTATTTTGAGAGTCTTAAAAATAGTATGTCAATTTTCTTAGGTTATGAATTTAGTCCTAATATGATGGGTATTCAAGAGGGGTATAAGAAAAACTTTCATGAAGATCATTGAATATATGAGAAGTTTGATCCCTTGCATTTGTTTTGAGATATAAAGATGGTAATATTAGAGTCATGCTAGTGAGTAATTGTGGTTTAGTAAGAATATTTGTGTTAAGGTTTGTGATTCCCGAAGCATGCATGTATGGTCTCTCGTTATGCGATGAAGTTGGAGCATGATTTATTTTTTATTGTCTTTCTTATGAGTGGCGGTCGGGGACGAGCGATCGTCTTTTCCTACCAATCTATCCCCCCAGGAGCATGCGTAGTACTACTTTGCTTCGAGGGCTAATAAACTTTTGCAATAAGTATGTGAGTTCTTTATGACTAATGTTGAGTCCATGGATTATACGCACTCTCACCCTTCCACCATTGCTAGCCTCTTCGGTACCGTGCATTGCCCTTTCTCACCTTGAGAGTTGGTGCAAACTTCACCGGTGCATCCAAAACCCGTGATATGATACGCTCTTTCACACATAAGCCACCTTATTACTTCCTCAAGCAGCCACCATACCTACCTATTATGGCATTTTCATAGTCATTCCGAGATATATTGCCATGCAACTTCCACTGTTCCGTTATTATGACACATACCATCATTGTCATATTGCTTTGCATGATCATATAGTTGACATAGTATTTGTGGCTTGGCCACCGTTCATATTTTTTATACATGTCAGGCTAGATCATTGCATGAGGCATTCATATAGAGTCATATTTTTGTTCTAGTATCGAGTTGTAATTCTTGAATTGTAAGTACATAAAAGTGTGATGATCATCATTATTAGAGCATTGTCCCATGTGAGTAAAGGATGATGGATACTATGATTCCCCCACAAGTTGGGATGAGACTCCGGACTTAAATAAATAAAAAGAGGCCGAAGAGCCCAAAAAAAGAGGACAAAGAGCCCAAAAGAAAAAAAAAGGAGAAAAAGAAAAGAAAAACTGAGAGAAAAAGAGAGAAGGGACAATGTTACTATCCTTTTCCACACTTGTGCTTCAAAGTAGCACCATGTTCTTCATGATAGAGAGTCTCCTATTTTGTCACTTTCATATATTACTAGTGGGATTTTTCATTATAGAAATTGGCTTGTATAATCCAATGATGGGCTTCCTCAAATTGCCCTAAGTCTTCGTGAGCAAGCAAGTTGGATGCACACCCACTTAGTGTTCTTTTGAACTTTCATATACTTATAGCTCTAGTGCATCCGTCGCATTGCAATCCCTACTCCTTGCATTGACATTAATTTATGGGCATCTCCATAGCCCATTGATTAGCCTCGTCGATGTGAGACTTTCTCCTTTTTTGTCTTCTCCACACAACCTCCACCATCATATTCTATTCCACCCAAAGTGCTATATCCATGGCTCACGCTCATGTATTGTGTGAGAGATGAAAAAGCTGAAGCGCGTTAAAAGTGTGAACCAATTGCTTGGATTGTCATCGGGGTTGTGCATGATAAATACTTTGTGGTAAGAAGATAGAGCATGACAAGATTATATGATTTTGTAGGGATAACTTTCTTTAGCCATGATATTTTGAGAAGACATGATTGCTTTATTAGTATGCTTGAAGTATTATTGTTTTTTATGTCAATATTAAACTTTTGTTTTGAATCTTATGGATCTGAATATTCATGCCACAATAAGAAAGATTACATGATAAACATGTTAGATAGTATTCCACATCAAAAATTCTGTTTTTATCATTTACCTACTCGAGGACAAGCAGGAATTAAGCTTGGGGATGCTTGATATGTCTCCAACGTATCTATATTTTTTTACTATTCCATGCTATTATATTATCCATCTTGGATGTTTTATATGCATTATTATGCTATTTTATATCATTTTTTGGGACTAACCTATTAACCTAGTGCCCAGTGCCAGTTGCTGTTTTTTCCTTGTTTTTGTCTTTTACAGAAAATCAATACCAAACGGAGTCCAAACGGAATGAAACTTTTTGAGGATTTTTCTTGGACTAGAAGACACCCAGGAACCTTCGGGAGGGGGTCAGAGGGGCCACCTGTTGGTGACAAACTCGGGAGGCGCGCCTTAGGGGGCGCCCCCCAGTCTTGTGGGCCCCCTGATGCCTCTCCAACCCTAATCTTTGCACTATAAATACCCAAATATTCCTCGTATACTAGAGGGCACACCAAAAAATACTTTCCCGCCGCCGCAAGTTTCTGTCCTCGTGAGATCCCATCTGGAGGCCTTTGCCGGTACTCCGCCGGAGGGGGATTCGATCACGGAGGGCCTCTACATCAACCTTGCTGCCCTTCTGATGATGTGTGAGTAGTTTACCACAGACCTACGGGTCCATAGCTAGTAGCTAGATGGCTTCTTCTCTCTCTTTGATCTTCAATACAATGTTCTCCTCGATGTTCTTGGAGATCTATTCGATGTAATCTTCTTTTGTGGTGCGTTTGTTGAGATCCGATGAATTGTGGGTTTATGATCATATTATCTATGAATATTATTTGAGTCTTCTCTGAACTCTTTTATGCATGATTAAGATAGCTTTGTATTTCTGTGAGATCTATTGATTTGGTTTGGCCAACTAGATTGCTTTTTCTTGCAATGGGAGAGGTGCTTTGTAATGGGTTCAATCTTGTGGTGCTCAATCCCAATGACAGAAGGGGACATGACACACATTTGTATTGTTGCCATTAAGGATAAAAAGGTGTGGTTTTTTTTCATATTGATTGGATCTATCCCTCTACATCATGTCATCTAGCTTAAGGTGTTACTCCGTTCTTGTTAACTTAATACACTAGATGCATGCTGGATAGCGGTCGATGTGTGGAGTAATAGTAGAAGATGCAGGCAGGAATCGGTCTACTTGTCATGGACGTGATGCCTATATTCATGATCATTGCCTTGTATATCGTCATAATTATTCGCTTTTCTATCAATTGCTCAACAGTAATTTGTTTACCCATCGTATGCGTTCTTTCAAGAGAGAAGCCTCTAGTGAAAACTATGGCCCCGGGTCTATTCTTATCATATTATTTTCAGATCTATAAAACCAAAAACCCAAAAATAACTTGCTGCAATTTATTTACCTTTACTTTATTTTGCACTTTTATTTATCTTTTATACCTATCTCTATCAGATCTCATCCTTGCAAGTAACCGTGAAGGGATTGACAACCCCTTTATCGTGTTGGGTGCAAGTATTTGTTTGTTTGTGTAGGTGCAACCATTGGTGACTTGTGTGTTCCTCCTACTGGATTGATACCTTGGTTCTCAAACTAAGGGAAATACTTATCTCTACTTTGCTGCATCACCCTTTACACTTCAAGGGAAAAACCAACGCAAGCTCAAGAAGTACCAACGCACAAGGTCGTTAGTCAGAGTCTGAGTACATTCCATTTCATCGTTCAACAGGTCATCGCTTTTATCTAACAGATTTTGAATCCTTTCCATAGCAGTTTGTTGCCAAGTAGCAATGTTTGCAAGTTTGGAATAGCTAGGTGTCAAGTTTTCATCAGATTCACCTTCACTTGAGGAAGATGAAGAACATTTGAGTACCTTGGTGCCTTTTGCCATGAGGCATGTTGTCGAGGAAGATGAAGCCTGAAAGTGCTTGTTGTCGACTAGAGGGGGTGAATAGGCAATTTTTATGAAAGTCTTCGAGACAGGCAATATCTTCGAAGACAGACTGTCAAATAACACCTAAACAGGATGTTGATACGTCTCCAACGCATCTATAATTTTTTATTGTTCCATGCTATATATTATCCATCTTGGCTGTTTTATATGCATTATTATGCTATTTTATATCATTTTTGGGACTATCCTATTAACCTAGTGCCCAGTGCCAGTTGTTGTTTTTTTCTTGTTTTTGTCTTTTACAGAAAATCAATACCAAACAGATTCCAAATGGAATGAAACTTTTTGACGATTTTTCCTGGACAAGAAGACACCCACGAAGCTTTGGGAGGAGGCCAGAAGAGCCACGGGTGAGCCACAAGCTCAGCAGGCGCGCCCTAGGGGTGCCCTATGAGCTTCTGGGCCCCCTGGGACTTCTCCAACCGTAATCTCAGCTCCATAAATACCCAAATATTCCCCATATACCAGAGGGCACACCAAAAACACTTTTCCGCTGCGCAAGCTTCTGTTCTCGAGAGATCCCATCTTGGGGCATTTTCCGGCACACTGCAGGAGGGGGATTCGATCATGGAGGGCCTCTACACCAACCTTGCTGCCCTTTCGATGATGTGTAAGTAGTTTACCATAGACCTACGGGTCCATATCTAGTAGCTAGATGGCTTCATCTCTCTCTTTGATCTTCAATACAATGCTCTCCTCGATGTTCTTGGAGTTCTATTCGATGTAATCTTCTTTTGCGGTGCGTTTGTTGAGATCCGATGAATTGCGGATTTATGATCAGGTTATCTATGAATATTATTTGAGTCTTCTATGAACTCTTTTATGCATGATTAAGATAGCTTTGTATTTCTCTCTGATCTATTGATTTGGTTTGGCCAACTAGATTGATCTATCTTGCAATGGGAGAGGTGCTTTGTTTTTAGTTCAATCTTGCGGTGTCCTCACCCAATGACAGAAGGGGTAGCGAGGCACGTATTTGTATTGTTGCCATTAAGGATAAAAAGATGGGGTTTTTACCATATTGATTGGATCTATCCCTCTACATCATGTCATCTTGCTTAATGCATTACTTCGTTCTTGTTAACTTAATACACTAGATCCATGCTGATAGCGGTCGATGTGTGGAGTAATAGTAGTAGATGCAGGCAGGAGTCGGTCTTCTTGTCACGGACATGATTCCTATATTTATGATCATTGCCTTAGATATCGTCGTAACTATGCGCTTTTCTATCAATTGCTCAATAGTAATTTGTTTACCTACCGTATGCTTTCTTTCAAGAGAGAGCCTCTAGTGAAAACTATGGCCCCCGGGTCTATTTTTATCATATTATTTTCAGATCTTTAAAACCAAAAACACAAAAATACCTTGCTGCAATTTATTTACTTTTATTTAGTTTTGCACTTTTATTTATCTTTTATACCTATCTCTATCAGATCTCATCCTTGCAAGTAACCGTGAAGGGATTGACAACCCCTTTATCGCGTTGGGTACAATTATTTGTTTGTTTGTGTAGGTGCTATCATTGGAGACTTGTGTGTTTCTCCTACTGGATTGATGCCTTGGTTCTCAAACTGAGGGAAATACTTATCTCTACTTTGCTGTATCACCCTTTCCTCTTCAAGGGAAAAACCAACGCAAGCTCAAGAAGTAGCAGGAAGAATTTCTGGCGCCCTTGCCTGGGAGGTTCTACATCAAGCCTACCAAGTACCCATCATAAACTCTCATCTATTGCATTTACATTATTCGCCATTTGCCTCTCATTTTCCTCTTCCCCACTTCTAAAATGTTTTCAGAAAAACACAAAAAAATTTGCCTTCTTTTTTGTTTGCCCTTTATGTCCTACTTGATTTGTTTGCTTGTTTGCTTGGCATAATTGTATGTTTATTCCAAATTAGAAAGCAAAAAATTTATGGATCCTCATCCACTTGCTAATCTTTTTAAAAGATCCAATTATGATGAATCAATCGCTAGTGAGTTGAGTGCACTAGATTATCTTTATGAAGTTTTGCTTGAAATTCATGAATCTGAAAATTGTTATGAAGTGCTCAAAGAAGAAATTTATAAAGTGATTCAGGATAGCTCCTTGAATGAAAAGCATGATTGTAATGATGTTATTATAAATTCTATTAATGTCAATTGTGCTAATAATATACAAAACTCCAAGCTTGGGGATGCTAATTTTACTATGTCCACCACTTATTGCAATGATCGTGATTGGGGTGATTCTTCTTATGATCTTGAAAATTTATTTGAGCCTCATGATGAATATGATATTGATAATAATGTTTGCAATATTATTGAAAGTGGGTATGGAAGAGAGTCAACTTTAGGTAAAAATAATTGCACATATTTGGAGAGTGTTCCATCTTATGAAATTTTTGATGAAAGTGGGCTTGGACAGGTCATGACTATTTGATGGTAATCCCACTATTTTGGAAGAGTGTCAACTTTGCATGCATGTGGATCATGAAGAGAAAATTTTACATGATAGCTATATTGAATTTGATTATGATCCTAAATGTAATTATTATGAGAGAGGAAAGTATGGTTTTAGAAATTTTCATGTTACTAAATTACCTCTCGTTATGTTGAGATTGCTATTGTTTCTTTCTTCTTCCTTGCATATGCTAGTTTTTGCTTGTCTTGATAAATCATTTCCCTACAAAATGCCTATGCATAGGAAGTATGTTAGACTTAAACTTGTTTTTCACATGCTATATCATGCTCTCTTTGTGCTTCGATTTTTTGTCTTTCATGTGAGCATCATTAAAAGTATCAACGCCTAGCTAAAAGGCTTTAAAGAAAAACGCTTGTTGGGAGACAACACAATATTTTTATTTTCTGTTTTTATGAGTTTATGCAATTATACCTCTGTTGTGATTGTGCTTTAATGTTTTAATTAGTGTTTGAGCCAAGTAAGACCTTTGGGATGCTTTGGTAGATCGTTGATTTGATTTTGCTGAAAAATAGAAACTTTTGCGTCCAGTAGCAGAATTGTTAAAATTCACAGGAGCATGGAAAAACTCTGAATTTTTTACACAAGATTTATATATGAATTGTCTCCATTTTCCTAATTTTTAATATTTTTGGAGTTACAGAAGTATGACTATAATTCTGGTCTTTACAGACTCTTCTGTTTTTGACAGATTCTATTTTTGATGTGTTGTTTGCCTATTTTGATGAATCTATGGGTAGTATCGGGGGTATGAGCCATGGAGAAGTTGGAATACAGTAGATATAATGCAAGTATAAAATTGGAATGAGTTCACAACAGTACCTAAAAGTGGAGATTTGTTTTATCATACTAACGGATCTCACGAGTTTTTTGTTGAGTTTTGTGTTGTGAAGTTTTCCACTTTTGGGTGAAGTTTTGATGTACTACGGAATAAGGAGTGGCAAGAGACTAAGATTGGGGATGCCCAAGGCTCCCCAAGGTAATATTCAAGGACATCCAAGCATCTAAGATTGGGGATGCCCCGGATGGCATCCCCTCTTTTGTCTTCAATCCATCGGTAAAATTACTTGAAGCTATATTTTTATTCACCGCATGATATGTGTTTTGCTTGGAGCATATTGTATTATATGAGTCTTTGCTTTTTAGTGTGCCACAATCATCCTTTCTGTACACACCTTTTGAGAGGGACACACATTAATTGTGAATTTATTAGAATACTCTATGTGCTTCACTTATATCTTTTGAGATAGGTAGTTGCTCTAGTGCTTCACTTATATCTTTTTAGAGCACAGCGGTGGTTTTATTTTGAAGAAATTGATGAACTATCATGCTTCACTTATATTATTTTGAGAATCTTATAAATAGTATGGCAATTTGCTTAGGTTATGAATTTAGTCCTAATATGATGGGTTTTCAAGAGGGATATAATAAAAACTTTCATGAAGATCATTGAATATATGAGAAGTTTGATTCCTTGCATTTGTTTTAAGATATAAAGATGGTGATATTAGAGTCATGCTAGTGAGTAATTGTGGATTAGTAAGAATATTTGTGTTAAGGCTTGTGATTCCCGAAGCATGCACGTATGGTCTCTCGTTATGTGATGAACTTGGAGCATGATTTATTTTTTATTTTCTTCCTTATGAGTGGCCGTCAGGGACGAGCGATGATCTTTTCCTACCAATCTATCCCCCTAGGAGCATGCGTATTAGTACTTTTCTTCAATGGCTAATAAACTTTTGCAATAAGTATGTGAGTTCTTTATGACTAATGTTGAGTCCATGGATTATACACACTCTCACCCTTCCAACATTTCTAGCCTCTTTGGTACCGTGCATTGCCCTTTCTCACTTTGAGAGTTGGTGCAAACTTCGTCGGTGCATCCAAATCCCATGATATGATACACTCTTTCACACATAAGCCACCTTATATCTTCCTCAAAACAGCCACCATACCTACCTATTATGGCATTTCCATACACATTCTGAGATATATTGCCATGCAACTTCCACCGTTCCGTTTTATTATGACACCCACCATCATTGTCATATTGCTTTGCATGATCACGTAGTTGGCATAGTATTTGTGGCTTGGCCACCATTCATATTTTTTATACATGTCACGCTAGATCATTGCATATCCCGGTACACCGCCGGAGGCATTCATATAGAGTCATAATTTCATTCTAGTATCGAGTTGTAATTTTTGAGTTGTAAGTAAATAAAAGTGTGATGATCATCATTATTAGAACATTGTCCCATGTGATGAAAGGATGATGGAGGCTATGATTCCCCCACAAGTCGGGATGAGACTCCGGACTTAGAATAAAAAGAGGCCAAAGAGCCCAAAATAATAAATAAAAAAGAGGCCAAAGAGCCCAGAGTAATAAAAAAAGAGGCCAAAGAGCCCAAAATAAAAAAATAAAAAGAAAAGAAAATAAAAAATGAGAGAAAAAGAGAGAAGGGACAATGTTACTATCCTTTTCCACACTTGTGCTTCAAAGTAGCACCATGTTCTTCATATAGAGAGTCTACTATTTTGTTACTTTCATATATTACTAGCGGGAATTTTTCATTATAGAACTTGGCTTGTATATTCCAATGATGGGTTTCCTCAAATTGCCCTAGGTCTTCATGAGCAAGCAAGTTGGATGCACGCCCACTTAGTTTTCTTTTGAGTTTTCATACACTTATAGCTCTAGTGCATCCGTTGCATGGCAATCCCTGCTCCTTGCATTGACATCAATTGATGGGCATCTCCATAGCCCATTGATTAGTCTCGTCAATGTGACACTTTCTCCTTTTTTTTTTCTTCTCCACACAACCTCCACCATCATATTTTATTCCACCTATAGTGCTATATCCATGGCTCACGCTCATGTATTGCGTGAAAGTTGAAAAAGCTTGAGAACACTAAAAGTATGAAACAATTGCTTGGCTTGTCATCGGGGTTGTGCATGATAAATACTTTGTGTGATGAAGATAGAGCATGACAAGATTATATGATTTTGTAGGGATAACTTTCTTTAGCCATAATATTCTGAGAAGACATGATTGCTTTATTTAGTATGCTTGAAATATTATTGTTTTTATGTCAATATTAAACTTTTGTTTTGAATCTTATGGATCTGAATATTCATGCCACAATAAAGAAAGATTACATGATAAACATGTTAGGTAGCATTCCACATCAAAAATTCTGTTTTTATCATTTACCTACTCGAGGACGAGCAGGAACTAAGCTTGGGGATGCTTGATACGTCTCCAACGTATCTATAATTTTTTATTGTTCCATGCTATTATATTATCCATCTTGGATGTTTTATATGCATTATTATGCTATTTTATATCATTTTTTGGGACTAACCTATTAACCTAGTGCCCAGTGTCGGTTGCTGTTTTTTCCTTGTTTTTGTCTTCTATAGAAAATCAATACCAAACGGAGTCCAAATGGAACGAAACTTTTTGACAATTTTTCTTGGACAAGAAGACACCCATGAAGCTTTGGGAGGAGGCCAGAAGAGCCACGGCACCAGGTGCGCCCTAGGGGGCGCGCCCTATGAGCTTGTGGGCCCCCTGGGACTCCTCCAACCCTAATCTCAGCTCCACAAATACCCAAATATTCCCCGTATACTAGAGGGCACACCAAAAATAGTTTTCCGGCACCGCAAACTTCTGTTCTCGTGAGATCCCATCTTGGGGCCTTTTCCGGCACTCTGCCGGAGGGGGATTCGATCACGGAGGGCCTCTACACCAACCTTGCTGCCCTTTCGATGATATGTGAGTAGTTTACCATAGACCTACGGGTCCATAGCTAGTAGATAGATGGCTTCTTCTCTCTCTTTGATCTTCAATACAATGTTATCCTCGATGTTCTTGCAGTTCTATTCGATGTAATCTTCTTTTGCGGTGCGTTTGTAGAGATCCGATGAATTGTGGATTTATGATCAGATTATCTATGAATATTATTTGAGTCTTCTCTAAACTCTTTTATGCATGATTAAGATAGCTTTGTATTTCTCTCTGATCTATATATTTGGTTTGGCCAACTAGATTGATCTATCTTGCAATGGGAGAGGTGCTTTGTTTTGTGTTCAATCTTGCGGTGTCCTCACCCACTGACATAAGGGGTAGTGAGGCACGTATTTGTATTGTTGCCTTTAAGGATAAAAAGATGGGGTTTTTACCATATTGATTGGATCTATCCCTCTACATCATGTCATCTTGCTTAAGGCTTTACTCCATTCTTGTTAACTTAATACACTAGATGCATGCTGGATAGCGGTCGATGTGTGGAGTAATAGTAGTAGATGCAGGCAGGAGTCGGTCTACTTGTCACGGGTGTGATGCCTATATTCATGATCATTGCTGTAGATATCGTCATAACTATGAATTTTTCTATCAATTGCTCAACAGTAATTTGTTTACCCACCGTATGCTTTCTTTCAAGAGAGAAGCCTCTAGTGAAAACTATGGCCCCCGGGTCTATTATTATCATATTATTTTCAGATCTATAAAACCAAAAACACAAAAATACCTTGTTGCAATTTATTTACTTTTATTTAGTTTTGCACTTTTATTTATCTTTTATACCCATCTCTATCAGATCTCATCCTTACAAGTAACCTGAAGGGATTGACAACCCCTTTATCGCATTGGGTGCAAGTATTTGTTTGTTTGTGTAGGTGCTATCATTGGAGACTTGTGTGTTCCTCCTACTGGATTGATACCTTGGTTCTCAAACTGAGGGAAATACTTATCTCTACTTTGCTGCATCACCCTTTCCTCTTCAAAGGAAAAACCAATGCAAGCTCAAGAAGTAGCAGATGCAGCGGAAGATAAGCTACACTAGCCATGCCATAGTCATGGAAACAGTACAGAGAAAGCACGAAGACAAATAGCAGCTAGGTAGAATAGATCGGAATAGGAAGATAGTATGAAGCCAAATATGCAATCAGGGATGAATGTCTTCGCAAAGTGAATACAATCAGAACATGCAAGCAATGACTTCACGAAGCTAGACAGTAAGTAAGGGTTGAAGTAATAGAATGATGTCGCTTGAAACTGCGTCAGTATTTCCCGAAAGAGGAAGGGATGATGCAGTACAGCTATAGTAGGTATTTCCCTCAGTTGTGAAACCAAGGTATCAATCCAGTAGGAGAACCAAGCAACACTATGTAAACGGTGCCTGCACACAAAGAACAAATACTTGCAACCCGGCGCGTAAGAGGGGTTGTCAATCCCTCCACAGTAAAAAGATAGATAAATTTGTGGTAGATTGGATAAATAGCTCTCGATAAAACTCAAAATAAAATAAGTAATAAAAAAGTGCAGCAAGGTATTTTTGGGTTTTTGGAATAATAGATCTGAAAATAAAAGCAAATAAAAATAGATCTCAAAGAAAATATGATAACGAATAGACCCGGGGGCCATAGATTTCACTAGTGGCTTCTCTCAAAAAATAGCACCCGGTGGGTAAACAAATTACTGTTGGGCAATTGATAGAAGGTCGAATAATTATGATGATATCCAAGGCAATGATCAATATATAGGCATCACGTCCAAGATTAGTAGACCGACTCCTTCCTGCATCTACTACTATTACTCCACACATTGACCGCTATCCAACATGCATCTAGTGTATTAAGTTCATTGAGAAACGGAGTAATGCAATAAGAATTATGACATGATGTAGATGAGATCTATTCATGTAGGAATAGCCCCCACCTTGTTATCCTTAATAGCAATGATACATGCGTGTCTTGCTGCCCCTTCTGTCACTGGGAAAGAACACCGCAAGATCGAACCCATCACAAAGCACCTCTTCCCATGGCAAGAAAAATTGATCTAGTTGGCCTAACTAAACCAAAGATCCGAAGAAGAAATACGAGGCTATAAATAATCATGCATATAAGAGATCAAAGAAAACTCAAATAATATTCATGGATATAGATCTGATCATAAACTCAAAGTTCATCAGATCCCAACAAACACACCGCAAAAAGAGTTATATCAAATAGATCTCCAAGAGACCATTGTATTGAGAATCAAAAGAGAGAGAGGAAGCCATCTAGCTACTGCCTACGGACCCTTAGGTCTATGGTGGACTACTCACGCATCATCGGAGAGGCACCAATGAGGATGATGAACCCCTCCGTGATGGTGTCTAGATTGGATCTTGTGGTTCTGGAACTTGCGGCGGCTGGAATTGTGTTTAATCGACTCCTTTAGGGTTTCTGGAATATTTGGGAGTTCATAGGGCGAAGAGGCGGTGCAGGAGGTCTCCGTTGGGGGCACAACCCCCCTGGGCGCACCCTGGTGGATTGTGCTCCCCACGGGCCTCCCCTCTGGTCCATTCTTGGCCCACTGGGTGTCTTCTGGTTCAGAAAAAATCTCCAAAAAGTTCCGCTGTGTTTGGACTCCATTTGGTACTGATATTCAGCGAAGTAAAAAACAACAACTGGCATTGGGCACTATGTCAATAGGTTAGTCCCAAAAAATGATATAAAGTTGCTATAAAATGATTATAAAACATCCAAGAATGATAATATAACAACATGGAACAAGCAAAATTATAGATACATTGGAGACGTATCAGCATCCCCAAGTTTAATTACTACTCGTCCTCGAGTAGGCAAATGATAAAAACAGAATTTTTGATGTGGAATGCTGCCTAACATGTTCATCACATATTCTTTTCTTTTGTAGCATGGACATTTGGACTTTTATATGGTTCAAAGCAATAGTCTAGTATTGACATGAAGATTTCAATACTCAATCATATCAACAAGCAACCATGTCTTTCAAAATATCAACACTAAAGAAAGTTATCCCTAGCCCATCATGCTCAATCATTGATCCATTCATGAAACACACTCGCATATTAGCTTCATCCAATGCTCAAGTATGATCATAGTGCTCCCTAGTTGGTGCTTTATAAGAGAAGATGGAGACTCAAATTAAAATTAAAATTGCATAAAGTAAATAGATAGGCCCTTCACAGAGGGAAGTAGGGATTTGTAGAGGTGCCAGAGCTCAAATCTTAAATTGAGAGATATTGTTTTTAGAGGCATACTTTTCTCGTCAACGAAAATGACCGAGTAATTCCCAACACTTTCCATGCTAGATATATCATAGGCGGTTCCCAAACATAAAATAAAGTTTATTCCTTTTTTCACCATTCTTTCACAATCCATGGCTAGCCGTATCATAGAACTAGTTGCTTGACGAAGACAAGGATTTGGTAGACCAGTTTCAGTTGTTGTGTGTTGGTGCAATATCTGCCTACCTTGTGTTTTGGAGATTGTTGACAGAAACAGGTATGGACTGATTTGTTTGCTAGTGCATACAGAGAGAAATAGTCCATACGGAACCGAAGAGAATGATGTCTTCGGTGCTAAGTTCAAGGAACTTCACCGAAGTATATCTGCGTTGCAGAGAATAACGAGCTATATCTGATGAAGTTATATAGACGAGAAGTTTGACATGAAGGAATTATCCCCTCGAACATTTACTGTTGAAGCGAAGCATATGTTTCGGTATGGTCGTCCGAAGAAATTGACTGCAGCAAATGGAAGTCGAAGACAAAGTGAAGACGTAGTATTCATTTCATTTTTCTTCTTCTACTTATTTGAGTCATAGGACCTCCGTACTATTAAGAGGGGTATAGGTTCTCGAAGCTTAGATCCGCTGTGATGCTTAGCCAAAACCTATGAAAGTTGTGAGAGAAATCTCTTTGTGTTTCGAGCAAATACTTGCCAGCAAGAGACTGTGATCTTCTTTGCTGCGAGAGATTTGTCTCAAACCGAGGAGTTGGCATTACTTGCTCCACAAGTAATGTTACCATTGTGCTCAAATCTGACCGTTGGACTCGTGTCGTTCGGCCATTGGCTGCTCTCGATGTCCAATTTGGTGTTTTCCCATCAGGGAAGGTTGCGGCTATAAATAGCCACCCCGGTCCAACTTTGTCTGTTGGCTGCTTCGCTTAAGATTTCTGAGAAGATTGATTTGAGCAACCCCTCTCTGAGTGATTTGAGTTTAAGATCCTCCGAGAGAAAATCAAGAGCCCATACTTAGACAGTGGTTTAGCATCACAGTAGTTCTGAGTTAGAGTTCTTGTACCTATTACTCTTGAGAGTCGTTCACTCTCTAGACGGATAGGTTTCCGCTTGAGTGTTGAAGAGTTGTTGTCTTCACCGAGCTAGATCTTCAGCAACCAAGAGTGATTGTGGTTCGCGGAGGTCGACCGAAGGTTTGGAGATCGCCGACAAGGATCTACCATGAGTGAAATCAACTGAAGTCTGGTCAGCTTCGAGTTGAAGGAGAATAGGGTGAAGAGAGTTTATCTTCCGTGTTAAGTCACAGCCCCTCCAACCAGACGTAGCCCTTTGGCAGAAGGGTGAACTGGTCTACCAAATCTCTCTGTCGCCATCAAGCACCACTGGTTCATTCTACTTTACTGCAATTCCTTCAGCAGTTTTCATTCGTGCTCTGTGTCAATAGATTACCTGATTGTTATCTCTCATTGTAGTTTCCTATCATATCTGTATCTGTGTTGTTCACTTGAGTTTATCATCGTGTCTCATTTCATTGCATTTTCATCATCCTGCTTAGCCATTCTCATTTCACCTCTATGTACCCTCTAGCATATCGTTCATCACCTATATCATGTTGTATCTCATTCTACTGCATCTGTTTGCATGTTGCATTACTCTCATCATAGTTAAACCTGTGATTTCCCATACTCGTACCGTTATTACTTCATTTATCGAAGAATATGCTTCTGACGAAGAACATTGATTTAGCTTATTTCCTCCTTTACTTTTTTCCGCTGCTATGATTGGGATCAGTTTCAAAAGAAATTTTGAATCTCCCATTCACCCCCCCCCCCCTCTGGTTGATATACTCTTGGTCCTAACACTGTGACAACTGTACGTCTGGTTAGGGAGGCTGAGATTAACTCAGAAGACCACGTCTTCACCTTATTCCCCTTGAGCTAAGGTCACTTAGTCCTTGCCCAATCACTAAGGTAAGTCTTCAAGGTAGACTTCCAAACCGTCACAGACTTCGTTCACCGGCGATCCACAATGACTCTTGGATCCACAGAACACGACGCCAAACCGACTGGAAGATCACAGTCTTCAAGTGTAATAAGTCTTCAGATCACGTGGACAGAAAGACTTCAGTGATGCCAAACAGTCTTTGGGCTTTGGGTGTTTTGGGTTTTGTCCTTGCAAGGATTCTCTCTCAAAAGCTTTGGAGGTGGGTTGCTCTCAAGCGACAAAAGCCATGCACTAACTTTGAGCAACCACCAATTTATGGTGGAAGGGGGTGGCTATTTATAGCCAGTGGCAAACTGACATGATATGTCTGAAATGACCCTGGGTCATTAAGGAACCGACACCTGCCTAACGGTCGGATTTCAAACACACGCGGCAGCTTGACTTGGGCTACAAGTAAAGCTGACTTGTCCAACTTAGGATAAGATTTTCTCTCATTGTCTTTGCTCGAAGACATAGGATTTGGGTTGAGCATCATGTCAGTTTTCTGACTTTGTTCACTTGAACCCCAATTGACAGTTCAGTGGTTCCTATGACTCAAGACGGAAAAAATGAAACTACGACAGAAACTATGTCTTCGCACTCCATTGTCTTCAAGCGAATATCTTCACACGTCATTATCTTCGACATGAATGTCTTCGTGAACCACCAAAGTCTTCAATGTCTTCACACATTTTTAGGGGTCATCTTCGATGGGTAGACCGAATCAATAGGGACTTCTACCTGTGTTCTCCTGTGAATCTCACAAACACATTAGTCCCTCAACCATGTTTTTCGTCAATACTCCAAAACCAACTAGGGGAGGCACTAGATGCACTTACAATCTCCCCTTTTGGTGATTGATGACAAACTGGTTGAAGTTTTCAATGGGGATAAATATATGTGAAAGTTAAAGAACGTGGTCATTGGCTTCATGAAGTTGAAGGGCTCCCCTGAAGATGTGCATATAACTAATTTGCTTTTGAATGCAAATGCACATTGCAGGTTTTGCTTTGTGGAGATCTCCCTCTGTTCATGAAGTCAAATCATAGTGCATACAAAAATGTATTGAAGATAATGACATGCACAATGATAAATGGGCGTCTATAGAATGATTTTATGCGCATAAGATAGGAATTCAACCACGCATAACAAGGCAGCAGAAAATGTAGCAGACGTCCCATCTGGACTTAAGTGTTACAACTCAAAAATCAAATGTTCATGAACGAGAGTTGCAAACTTAGCAAAAATATAGCACCCGACCCAATAATCCCTCTTGAAGACTATCAACCCATATGCTTCTCCCCCTTTTGTCATCGAATGACCAAAAAGGAATGAAGACATAGGGTGTCTAAGCGTTCCTGGGAGGCGTTGGTGAAGATGTTGGTGCAGCCGGGTCGACATTGGAGTTGGGCGGTGCAGAGGGGCCTGATGCAGTATCCTGGTGCAGTGAAACCATTGCGGGTGAAGTGGCATCGTCGTCCTCATCAATGACGCGCGCAACAACAGTTGGAGCGGATGATGAGTAGTCTGAATCTTTGATTAATGGTGTAGGACGCCACTTAGCCGATTGTGGAGGCATGGAGTCAAACTTGAAGCGCTATGTGAAGCCATCTGCAATGAGATCATCTTCAGAATGGAGCATTGTGAGGCTCTTCCAGGCACGCATGGTAGGCTTCATGAGCAACAAAGGAATTCTTGGTGGAGAGGTTGCGAATCTGATTGACATCCACAAGAAGACTTTGCATCCGACGTTTCATCAACTCGTGATGCTTATCATGCTTTTGATGAAGAGAAACTAGAAGTTCTCTATCATTGAGTACTCGAGCATGCTTCGGAGCCCTCTGAGGTACTATGCTGGTGGTCGCATCAGTGTTAGCACGATGCGGCAGTCGAAGCTGACCGACAAGGGGACCAGTAGCAAGAGTATTAGGAACATGTGTGGCTTCAAGAGGGGCAAAGAAGCTTTGATGAGCAGCATTGTCTTCACAGAGTGGTTCTTTGGCTAGCTGAGGATAGATGGCTTCATGTGACATATCCACTTCAGGCAAGAAGACAACATGATTGCAAGCTAAAGCTTGATAGTTGATGGTGGAGCGAAGCTTAATTAGCCGCATAATCCATGGAGCATAAAACTTCTAGCCAAAAAGATCAATGCCTGAAGCTGCCAGTTGTCTGATGAAGAAATCATGCGTGTTGAAGCGGATGCCATTGAGAATATAGAAGACCAAAGTCTTCATGGTGCCTTCAAGCTTCGCAGAAGACGAGTGCCCTTTGATTGGCCACAGAGTATGCCTCACAATGTGATAGATGGTACGGTGCAAATACTCGAGGTCATTGACAAAGAAATGAGTGAGGTACTCAGCATCTGCAGGCAGTGGCTTCACCATTGAGAGCATTTGACTCATGTTGGGCTCTGGCTTCTGGATGATGCTTTCAAGCTCCTTCTCATATAGCTAACAACATGGCTCATAGAGATCACCAGGAGTGGGCAGGGATGTGAGCATGAGGATATCTTGAGCTTTAGCTTCATGATGTGTATCGCCTGTCATCCACTCAAGGACCCATGTCTTCGGATCCCTGTTGTATCCTGAGATGTGCAACATGGCATAGAATTGGAGCAATAGTTCTTCATTACAGTGTTCCTTATCAACAACAAACAGGAGCAAACCAACATCCCTGAAGTGATCAAGGGCTTCTTCCAAGCAGGGCAGACCAATCGTGGCATCACAACATAGGCACTTATGAGGAAAAATCATGTCTTAGTTGTATAGGATGCACATGTAGTAGTTGCATTGCAGGAAGCTCCAGAATCGGTCAGAAGACATTCGTGACTTCTTGTATGAATTCTTGGCCCTGTCAAAGAAAGTGTTGTGCTTCCTGAAGTTTAGAACACTGAAGGAGCTCTCAGTGGTGGTAGCGCTGGGAAGCCTTGGCATCCTGGGCATGGGCTTCTGTGTTTGAGGCCTTTGCTCAACATGGTACTCATACAGAGGCCCATGTACTTCTGGCGGTGTAAGAATAGGCCATCGGACACTTACTAGTTCTCCGGCACGATTGAAGGCCCTCGCCATGGTGTGCAGAATAGGTGCAGCAGCAGCAACATCAGAGGTTGATGGCTGACTGTCTTCAATGGCGGAATTGGCTTCAATGTGCAGAGTGGCTTCAGGTTGCGGATTGGCTTCAGCCATGATCACATCACTGGCTTCATTCGCAGTGGCAGCAATAGCAGTGGCTTCAGCAACAGGTGGTTCAGACAGATTGACTTCAGGTGCAACATTGTCAGCAGCAGGAATCTCAACATGTTCTTCTTCAGTTTCATCGGCTGATGCAGCCGGAATGTCTTCAACCTGTTTAGCTTTAGATTTGGTAGCAATATTTAAAGGGGTGGCTTTAGGAAACACTTCACGTGCGGCTGAGCTTGTTGGTTGCACAACCTCTTCACGGATACTGGTCATGGAGACAGATGGCCTTGGGCCTTTGCGAAGCCTGCGGAATGCGGGCGACGCCTGGGGTGATGGTGGTGTCTTCTCCGTGGTTGCTGGTGTGTCTTGGGGGGTGTCAAGCACTGGTGTAGTGACTTGAGCTAGTGGTGTACGCGGAATCACTTCATGCAGAGGGGACTTGGGGTGATGGTCTTCCCAGAACACATCTTGGGCGATTGGCGTCATGGGGCAGCCAATGCTTATGGGTTCACTGTGCGAAGGCATAGGTGATGATACTGGGTTCTGGGTCAGCTGAGGAAGGACTTCATCATCTTCTCTTTCAACATTGTCATCTTGACCAATGTCTTCAGCTGCAGTGGTGTCAACAGCTAGAATCTCAACAGTGACATGATCCTCTGTGATAGCAGGTTCATGCACAACCATTCTTCTTTCTCGGTGGGAGGAGGCAGGCAAGGCAACTGATATTGGTTCCACAAGCAACGGCTCCTGAGGAGCAGATGAAGAGTTTGGTGCTTGGACCCTTCGCGAAGCCTTTGAAGACTTCGTCTTCTGCTTTTTCTGAGAAGGGGGCATCAGAAGCTTCTTGGTGTTTCTGCTTCTTGGCTTCGGCTTCAGCTTGCTTTGTCTTCTTCCTTTCGGAAGCAACAGATGGAGCGTTTGGCTTCAAAGCAGCAAAGCTTGGAGGGAAGATAATCTTCGGCATGTCTTACCGAGAAGCCTCAACTTGGGGTGCAACTACCTACTTCTTCTTCCTCTTTGATGCAAGCTTGGGGTCAATACCAGGACGGCCAAGTGCATTTCTCTTCAGTACGTCATTGTGAGCTTGAACGCACTTCTCAGCATAGTTCTTTAGACGCTCACGAGATCCTTTGGCTTCATCATGACGCCTCTGGAATTCAGCTTTGAGGTCAGTCATCATCAGCTTGAATTTCTCAATATCAGTGGTGCTGAGCTTGGCCACGTACTTCTTGAAGATGGCCTTTTCATGGTTAATCTTGTTCTTCTGCTCAATCACTTTCTGAGCAATGGCAAGTTCTTGGTTAACGAAACCTTGCAAGGTAATGCTGATGCCAATGGGCAGTTGTAGATCTTCAAGAGAGAGTTCATGATTGTCAAACCACTCATCAATGAAGTTGTTCAGAATGTCAGCATCGAACAGAGGCAGGTTCTTAAAGATATCAGCCTCTTCCTGCTTGTTCTTGATCAGCAGCTCCAATGCATCATCATCAAGATCTTCATCACTAGATAGATCAATGATATCACCATCATCACGCGGAATTCTGGTTGGTGGAGGAGCACAACCTACAGTGTCCTTTGTCTTCAGAGAGGTCCGAGACAAGTCTTCTGAGTGCACACTAGATTCAGGAGGTGCAATCTTCAGTGGCTTCACTCTTGAAGCTTTCGGTGCAGAAGCAGCTTTTGAAGCCTTTGACTTCTTGACTGGCTTCGGGGATTCAGGAGCAGCAGACGGTTGGGCTCCTTCTTGAGCAGCTTCAGCACGAGCTATTTGTTCAGCAAGGTGTGCGAGATATGCATCAAAATCATCAAAGGGGCCAATCAGATTGGGTTTGGCTTCACGAGAGCCATCGGGTCTTGGTTCTGCTGGACCTGGATTGAAGTCAATCCCAAGGTCCTTCTTGTTTTGGGAAGCAAAGCCCCTGGCAAGCTGATAGTTGGCTTCAAAGAGATCATCATCTTGGCACCATAACATGCTTGAAGGATCAGGGTTTTGAGGCATGGGCCCTCTCACCATGCAAGGATAGAAGTTCAACCGAATGGCTTCAGCCTTTGTCTTCGGATGAAGCTTCTTGTAGACGATATCGGCCCAAGGTGGCCTCATCGCTTTCTTGGCATCCACCCCCCCCCCCCCCCAAAAAAAAAGGCCCCCCCACCCCCCCCACCCCTCCCCCAACCCACCCCCCCCCTCCTCCCCTGGCCCCAGCCCCCCAGTGCCCCCCCCCCTCCCTCCGTCCGCGACGCTCCCGCGCCGCCCCGTCCCCCGTTCGCCCGCGAGCCCCCCGTACGGGGGGGGGGGGGTCACAAACTTGTATTGATACCAATTTTCTGCCCAGTACCTACAAATCCATTACACGCGCAATTTGCGCTCCCCGTACGTTTCCTCTGGATCAGATTTGTACATCTCATATAGATCTGGAGGCAGATCCAGTGTAGTATTCTCACGATGTTGTCTACCCCCTTTCTTAGTTGATTTTCCACCTGCCATTGGCTTCACAGATATGATTGGCTTCACAGAAGTGATTGTCTTCGCTTTGCTTGTCAAACAGGAACTAGCTTCAGGAGAGTCAAGGTGATGCTGTAAGTAGTCTGCAGATGAATTCAGAATATGAGAACCAAGAGACTCTCCCACGGACATGTACCTATGAAAGAATTAGAGGTGCGAGGGAAGTAGGAGAGGTCATATGCATTCTTAGAGGATTTTGAAGATAAAATCAGTTTGAAGACATTGACCTCATAGTGCGAAGACATTCACTTATTTGGATAAGTTGGTTCCAGATTTGTACGAATCCATGAATAAGTACAAGTGAGGAATCACACTAGTTATGGAGCATAAGTGAAGGTACTTGCAAATCATGAGATGCAAAAGATGGAAGATCCAAATTTGGAAGTGACAAAACAACTTTCTGAAGATATAGGAAATTTAACGAATCAAACAGACGGTAAAAAGTGAGATTTTATTTACCGCTCAAGAACAAGGAAAGAACTGCAAGACGAGACGGAGAGGAGGCCGAGCAGTTCGATCTCCCGCGCCCTAACTTGGTGGCGGAAGACAGCTACGGCCGCGACGGGGCGAAGATGACTGCGGCTGGCGTGAGTACGACATCGAGGAAGTCACGGCAGCTAAGCGCTTCTTCTCCGGCGACAATGAAGGCTAGCGACGGCGCTAGGGTTGCGAGCAAGACAACGATGGGAGTAGAAGAATTAATGACCGCGGGGGCGATGTATTTATAAGGAGGACATTTGCACTGTGAATTTACTGTGCTGCCCCTGGCGGTTCACATCTGCGCGATGTGTGGCATGCATGCACAGTTTAAACAACTGTGCCACAACCCCACCGCATAGCTGGTATGGTGGGCGGTCGTTCTCGCTTCTTCGGACTCCGGCAAAAAGGATAAGGATAATAAAATGTTTTAAATGTTTGTCTCAAAATCTTCGACTGACAAGGACACAGTGAAGACGATCGACATGTGTCAATAGAATGTATATGAAGATTTAGAGAGTTTTAGGAGAGATAAGTACAGATGGGGTAAGGGTCCGATCACATTCACTTAGTACAGAAAAAGCAACTTGAAGACATAGCCATAAGTGAATGTTGTTGAGGATAGAACATACACACACACACACACACACACTATTCTGATCAGGGGATGAGAATAATATTCTGATAACTACCTGACCTGTCCCAACAGTAGTAGTTGAACTTCCCCTAGTACTAGGTTGAACTTCCACGAACATTGCCCGAATGGGGCTTGCGATATACCGTTGGAAAGCTATGGACACGAGTATCATGATCTAAGTTAAAATTTTGGCAAAATCTAAGCGGTTTAAGAACAGTTTTGAAAACAGTTTTTTCTTCACACAAAAAACATGAATCATATTTTTTATCTCATTTCTAAACCGTTTATCGGAATGAGGCAAATAATATGGCGTTGGAAAGCTGTTGCAAATCCGCTCCTACCACATGTAGAAAGTTTTCTCTAATTCCCTGTGGTTAAAGAGTAATTTGAAAAATTGTTGAATTTTGCAAACCGAACAGCCAAGTTCGTATTTTCGATGCTATTTCTAAACGGCTAATCCAATTGAGGCAAATGATATGGCGTTGGAAAGCTTATGAAAATGCGCTTCTTTTTCATGTACAAAGTTTTTTATAATTTTGAACGGTTTAAGAGTAATTTAGAAAACGGTCCAAGTTCCGCCGAGTTCGTATTTTCGAGTTAATTTTTTAACCGTACGTTGGAATGCAACAAATGATATGGCATTGGAAAGCTTGAGGAAATGCGGAACTTTTTGGTATATAATATTTTTCTCAATTCTTTATGGTTTTAATTCAATTTCGAAAATGGTTAAAAAAGTTTTTTGGTTGTACTTTTTGCAAACTTTGTCGGAATGGGGCAAATAATATACCGTTGGATAGATATCAAAAATGCAAAACTTTTTCATATATAAAGTTTTCTCTAATTCCTAGCCGTTCTCAAGTAATTTTGAAAATGGCGAGATCATGATTTCTGCCTTCATCGCGAATGGAAATGCACTGCGTGAAGAACCTGAACTTCTGGGGCATGTCTGTTTGAACTTCACTCTATTTTTGACGTGTTGTTTCTTGCCAGTAACTCCCAAACCACTTATTGGAATTGAGCAAATGATATACCGATGGAAAGTTGTTGAAAACACACAACTTTTCCCGTGTTTATCAGTTTTTCATGCTTGCGAAGGTTCAAAACAATTTTTTGAAATACATAAAAACATGTTTTAAATGGTATACATGAAAATTTTAAACCGTTCATCGGAATGTAGCATATAATATATGGTTGGAAAGCTTATGAATAAGATCAACTTTTTCATGTAGACATGTGTTACAAATTCGTTGCCGTTTGAGAGCAGTTTAAAAAATGGCAAACGCGATGTTGTTTTTGCCTCTCTTTTTTAACATGTAATTGAAGGTCGGAGTCTCGTAATATAGTTTTTGTACCGTGCAGGGTGGAGCACGTGAACTTCTTGCAACAAACCTTTTAGGCTTTTAGTTTTGTATTCTTTTATTCTCGTCTGAACGCATTCCATATAGTAGTTGAACCGCTCGCTGTTTTCATATTGAACTTCGGCCATGTATTTTTTGTTTGTAAATCCTCACCCGTTCCTCTGGAGTTCCACAAATGATAAATCATTAGAAACTTACTGAAAAGACACAACTTTTTTTAATACGGTTAAACTTTTCTTTTCAAACAACATAGACCAATTTATTTTAACCATTTATTTTCCAAATAGAGCATACAATATACCCCCTGGAAAGTTGTTGAATAGAGTATTTTTGTTCCAAATTTGTAATTGATTGAGAGAATTATTTTAAAACATGAGACACAACATCTTTTTGGTGTTTTTTGAACATGTAAACACACGATGAACCTCTCTAACAAGAATTTTTGAACTTCCAAAGGAAGAGCACTTGAACTTCTAGCAACAAAAATATTAGACTTCGCCTTTTTACTCTTTTTTCTCGTATGAAACACACACCATGTAGTATGCGAACTTGTGGTTGTTATCACTTTGAACTTCTCTCTATTTCACTCTAGTAACGGAAAAAATCTGAGTTTTTTATAGACATCAAACCGCTCTAACTTTTTAATTTGAACTTCTTTGTGTGCTTTTTAGAAATGTGAAAATTTGAAGTTCTTGATTTTATTTCTTTTAGTACCAAGAAAATGTGAGTTTTTTATAAATAGCGAACTTCTCTATTTTTGTAATTTGGACTTCTTGGTTTTATTCTTAGAAAATATATAAATTTTAAATAAGAATCAAACATCTTTTTGAAATTGAAATTGAACTTCATACTTTTATTTTTCCTACATACAGAAAGAATTTGGGTTTTCCATATATATGGAACTACTCCGTTATTTTACTTTGAACCCCTTGCTTCTATTTCTTTAGTAACATGGAAAATCTTAGTTTTTTAAATACTGAACTGCTCTATCTTTGTAATTTGAATCTCTCTGTTTTTTAATTTAAACTTCTTGATTTCATTTGCAGAAACGAAAAATACTAATAAGTTTTTATTCTTCGTTTATTTGTTTAGATATGAGAAGATTTTCATTTTTTTAAACATCGAACCGCTCTATTATTTTAATTTGAACTTCTACGTTTTTATTTGAAAAGGGAAAATATCCATTTTTAAGAGTTCATTTTTTATTTTGAGCTACTTGGTTTTTTTAGAAACAAAAAAAAATTCTGTGTTTTTAAACTTGTACTTCTCTGTTTTTTTAGTTTGACCTTCTTTGTTTTTGTTTTTGTTTCTTAGAAAAGAATTTTTTTTATTTGTTATTTATAAGGGAAAATAATTCAAACTGGACATCGAACCTTTTTTATAAAAAAAATTGAACTGCTCTGTTTTTTTAATTTAACCTTCTTTTGTTTTGTAATAAACATTTGAAGCACTTCGTTATTTAGGATTCAACTTCTAGCTTTTTTAGAAACAGGAAAACCCCGTTTTTTATAAACTTTTTGAACAACTTTTTTAAAGTTATGAACATCTTTGTTTTTTCACTTGTAACGGAGAAAATCCTATTTTTCAATAAATATTGAAGCGCTCCATTATTTAAATTTGAACTTCTACTAAGGTTATTTTTTAATAGGGGAAAACCTCATTTTTACAAACTATTTTTGAACTGCTCTATTTTTTATTTGACCTTATTGGTTTTGTAATAAACATTGAACTACTTTGTTATTTAGATTTTAACTTCTAGGTTATTTAGATTTGAAATTCTTTTCATTCAGTTTGTATGAACTTTCTGCTATTTTTGGTTTTTACACTTCATTTCTTCCTTTTTTTCATCTGTTTGAACCTCGTAGGAATTTATTTATGTGAACTTCATGGACTTTTACTTTTTTCCTATAAGATTTTTGCGCAATTTTTTGTGGACAAGGGTGTGCACTCCTCGAACAAACCATATGAACTTCAAGCAAACGACAGGAAACCACTACAATATAAAACACACACATAAACTTGTGTATTTCTTTTTTAAGAACATACTAGTAAACAGTGACCTTCTCTTCAGAAATTTAACACGGGAGTGTAGAAGCGGGCAAACACCATGCGCATTGTCGGCGTACGACACCTATGGGATCCAAAGGACCCCTTTACGGTTCGGCAGAGAGAGAGGTATGCACAAAGAGCAGAACCAATGATCAACGCGAGGGGATTTTTACCCAGGTTCGGGCCGCTGATCAGCGTAAAACCCTACTCCTGCTTTAGTTTATTATCAGTGTTTTCGTCCCAGTTCTTAGAGCGCTTGCGATGAACAGTACGTTCAAGCAACAGCTACGCATGCAGAATGGGCCGAGAGTGTTCTCTCTCTAGAGTTCCTCCCCTGTAGCAGTTGCCTTGGGCCTCGTTTTATATGATCAAAGGGGTCACCACAGCGGCAAACTGTTCATATGCGAGGTGTAAAGTAGCTACATGGTTATCATACCTAACCACTGACGGTTTTGGACAAATGCATTTAATGCACTGTGAGGTGTCCGTTTAGGTGTCCTTACTTTCTTGGGGATGGAAAAAGGGGCCATCCCATCAGCACCGCTTAAGCTCGCCTCCACTAGCGCCTTGCCACGCGTCCAGAGCTGGGACCAGAGTGCCAGACCGGTCGCTGCACTGGAGCGGTGGCACAGTGGCGGAACCTTGCCAGGTGCAAATCTTGCCGGGCTACCCCGGCAAGATCTTGCCGGGAGCCGAGCCCTTGGTCTCCAGTTCTCCTTATCTTCTGATCCATGGCTTGAATGTCTCTTCGATAACCTTGGATTGATCTTCGGCTGTTCCCCCGACAAGCCTTGCCGCAGGTATGGCTACAACTGCCCGTGCACAAGTATGGGGTACTAAAGGCCCAATATTTAGTACACCGACAGGAGCCCCCAGGCCTAGGCCATACACGGGTGCGAGGCGTTGTTGGGCTAGGCCCAAACAGTGCACGGGCACGCGTGGTAGGGGTTAACTGCTTGTAATCATTCCGTTTACTGCGCCTCCCCACTACACGCATTGAATGCGCGATGTGGGAAGCGTGCGCCGAACGGCCACGGCCGCAGCGCGCTCGCATAGGCATGTTCACATTGGGCAGTAAAAGAGGCAGCCTTGCTCCTTCCCCATAAAAAGGAATCCGCAAAGGCGCTGCTCATTCACCCCTTCTTTCCAATCTGGAATCCGCCATTACCTTCTCTCTCCCGAGCCCAGAGCAGAACTTCTCCTCATCCGCTCATCGCCTCCGCACCCGCTCCATCCTCGGCTTCCACCTTCGCAACCATCATGCCGCCCAAGGCTAGCAAGAGCAAGGGCAAGGAGACGAAAGCCGATGTCCCGGAGAGCGAGTTGGTGAAGATGCGGAAGAAGTACGTCGTCTTCGCTCCGACGCTCGACGCGGAAGCCTTGAAGAACCGGTACCAGTGCATGTGGGCGAGGGAGACGAAGGCTCACCCCGCCACTCGCGTGGCCCCAGGTTCTTCTTCCAAAGGCGGACCTGATAGATATCCCTTCTTCGCCGCTTATTTTTACTGCGGGCTCTGCCCTCCATTCTCTGATTTCTTCAACGACATCATGTATACATACGGCTTCCATCACTTGGATTTCACGCTGAATGTCGTAACATGCATGTCCATCTTTGCCCATCTTTGTGAAAACTTTGCCGGAGTAGTTCCCAACACTACCCTCTTCCACCATTATTTCATTCCTCGCGTCCAAAAAGGGGAAGCCCTTGCCGGTTCTATCGCCTGGATCCCAAGGGCATGGAACAAGAAGATATATCCGGATGGGGTTTACCGCGAGAAGTGGGAAGAATGGCGGTCCGAGTGGTGCTGGATTAAGGAAGCAGATCCCCATCCCTTCTGTTCGCCCCGACGGCAGAAGGCGGTCCGTGGCGAGGACTGGAGCGATCTTGATGCCCAAGATGACAGGCTCACAATCGCCACGACCAGGATCCTCCGTTTGAAAGCCGCTGGGCTCACAATAGAGATGATTGGCTCTGATTTTCTTCGCCGCCGCATCGCCCCTTTGCACAACAAGGGGAGACCAGCCTGGGAGTTCTGGAACGTGGCAGATATCATGAGGCTGTGCCCCGGACTGAACAATAACCTGACAATTATGCAGCTTGGCGCTCTCCGCCACAGGCTATTTCAGCGCGAAGACAAGCATAAATTGCCGGCAAGAATTATTCCTTTGTGCAACAACTCTGCCCTGGGGTCAATCATCGCCGCAATGCCAATGTTCAACGCCCATGGCCTTGACGCGACCTGGGTCGAGCCATCTGCGGAGGAGGCACAAAAGTTCTTCGACAACTTGTCGGAAAGGGCCGTCCGGGAAGAGACAAACCTCATCCGCGCCACCACTGATGAAGAGGTGGCGTATATTGCCACTAGAGTGGAAGAGGCGAATCTTGCCGTGGAGGCCGGCAACGTCGGCTTCACAGAATGGGAAACCAGTGACGCAGAAGTCGTACTGGAGGAGAAACCTGCCGAGGAGGATGAGGCTGCCGGGGAACAGAGCGGTGCAGCCGTTGAGAGCTCATCAGGCGAGGACGCAGCCAAAGAGCAGCCGCAGGAGGAGCCCCCAGCTCCAAAGAAGGCAAAGCATGTTCTTCGGAAAGCCGCTTTTGGCGTCCCAGCATGCCAAACTTCTTCAAGCAGCGAGGCTCCCGGCAAGAAGGCGGACGGCAAGGCTGCACTGCGGCAAGGAGCTCGACAGCAACCCGTGCGGCGCACGAGACACACACCTGAGGCAACCACTGGGGCAACAGGGGCGTCTCACACAGCAGCACCGGAAGCTGAGGCGGCAGAGCCACACCAACTCCCTGCACCTGCCGCATCCAAGCGACCCAGGACCCCTCCTCCGCCTCCCCATACGGACACCGCAACGGAGGTCGACTTCGACATCTCCGGCTTCAGCCCAGAACAAGAAGAGGAAGAGTAAGTATCCTGTCACAGTCTTTATCTCCCAAATTCTGAATTCGATTGATCTTATTGCCTTGCTTTGTCTTGTCTCTGCAGCGAGGCAGAAACCTTGGCGGAAAGGATGGCGAAGAGGGCGAAGACCTCCACGGGCGACGACCCCCCGACAAGCTCTACAAGCGTGCCAGAAACTATCACCATCAGCCCGGAGCTTAGCCCTCGACGCAGCCCCCAGCGTGAGTCCACTACTCGTTTCCCACTGGCGGGTGCTGAGGTTTCTACCTTTGCCGCTTACATCTTTGGGCTTGCAGGAGAAGAACGGCAACAGGGAGAGTCATTGGAGGATGCCCCCGTCGTGCCGCCTCCATTGACCACGCCGCCTGCAAGCGCATCTCCGGCAAGAGCTCCCACCGACGAGCCTACCTTGGAAGAGGAGGAGCCGGCAAACATGGGCACCGGCAACCTTTCCCCGGCAACTAATGTTGCCGAGAGGGGTGAAGCTACCCCTCATCAGCTCGACGCAGGTGACTACTTGCCTCAGAGCACCTGTGATTCTTTCCTTTATCTTTCTGAACTCCAATCTTGTTTTGATTTTGTTTCCCTCCTTCGTCCTTCAAAATTCCCTGTGATGGAACACATGGACATCGACATTGTCATCGAGGAGACCGCTAGAGACACTGCCGCCAAAGCTGACAAGATCGCTGCTAGCGAGGCCGCCAAGGACGCCACCGTCGAGGCCAGCGAGGCTGCTGCCGAGGAAGCCGCCAAGGAACTTGCCGAGGGGGCCGGCGAGGAGGTTGATGACCATACTGACGGCATTCCTGCCGCAGGAGCGCCAGGCGCTACACCAGCCACAGAGCCCCCAGCCACCGGTGAGACGATTGCCGAGGATCAACCATCGACATCCGAGGCTCCCTCATAGGGCAAATATCTCAAGGTTGGCGACAACCTGTTCGTCAACTTACCGGGGACGGCAAGCATTGGAGCACCGACCGAAGGGGAAACTTTTGATGAAGAAGTCATCACCGCTGCCGGGCTCAAGATCGTCGATGAACCAAGCACCAGCAGCGGCAAATCTGAAGAGCATCGGCTCCTCCAGGCCATGGGCGATAATTTCCGCAAACTCCAAGCGCTCCACCGTGCTCGAAAAGAGAAGGTAGACGCCAGAGCTGCAGTTGTCGAAGCAGCCGAGGCGGATTTCCAGAAGCGCGTTGAACAAACGCAAATCTGGTACGCCGAGGCCCTTCAGGAGTTGACCGCCAGCCGGGAGCAAGTGAGCCAAAGTTGGACGGAGCTCCTCCTGAGGCAATCTGACATAGAGAGGGCGCAAGAGGAACCTGCGCAAAAGGTTGCCGCCGAAGAAGCTCTCTTGACGCAGCGCCGCATTGGGCTTGACGCTCACGAAGAAGATCTTGCCGCGTGCGAGCAGGCACTTGCCGCCAAACTCCGCGGCAAGGACGAAGAGATTGAAAAACTTGTCGTGCAGCGGACCCAGGAGTTGGAGCAGAAGCACAAAGAGGCGCTCGAAGCTGCAACTGTAGATCACGCCAGCAAGCTCAAAGAAGCCATCAATGCCGCCGAGGCCGCAGAGGCCGCCAAGAATGAGCTGATGAAGGGGCTGGAGGCGGATCTTGAGGAACACAGCAAGGAGCTCTCGACGCTCAAAAGTGACAGGGAGAAAACTCTCCACAGCCTGGTGGAGATGCAAGTTGCTATGTCCGACAACATCAAGCAGCTCTCTTCAGCCAACGATGCCATTGCCGATCTGAGGCTGAAGCTGACCACGCTGGAGAAGTCTCTTAAGGACGGCAGGGCCCGTGAGAAGGCCCTGAGCAAAGATCTCCAGGAAGAGAGGAACTTGCTCAAGAGCGCTGCCGCCGCCCAAGTTGACTATGAGAAAGGCGTGCAAATCTGGACTGATCGCCTTGTCGACACCGCGGAGAAGCTCACTGCACAACTGTCAACCATGGGCCGGGAGGGCCTGCAAAACTTCAGGTATTCCTCTGAAGAAAGGATATCCCCGAGCGTCAGGTTGACCATGTTCTTCGAAAGCATCATCAATGCTCTGAAGCTGCTCTAGTCCAACTGAGTGACCCAATTGGCCAATGAATCCCGCAAGCTTTGCCGGGCCGTCCTCCACAAGGTGCTCATCAAGGTGGTGCATAAGAACCCTGGCATCGACCTCACCAACGTGCTCGACCGCTTGCCGAAGGATGCAGATCTCCAGGCACTTGAGAAGCTTGTCGCGCCCATCCTTGAGAAAGTAGATTCAATCAAGAGGGTTGAAGGCCAACGCAGGGATTAGCCGTCTCACTTTTCCTTGCCGCCATTCCATGCCAAAGACAATTTAGTCTTAAGTTAGAACTGCGGCAACTATTGATGTAATATAACTTGCTATGACTGAGTATATGCATGCTATTTCCCTTGTCCGATTTCTTTCCATGTAATGTACACCCTACGCTTACTGGAAACTTGTCGGCGCACAACCTGCCGCGAGCGCTGGGTGCGGGACTTCAGCAGCCTGCTGGAGGTGCAGCAGCCGGCAAGACACCTTGGCGTTCTTGGCGCAGCCACTTAGACTGTTGAGCGGGCTCAAAACAAAATAAGGGCGCAACCAATTACGACAAGGGTTCCTTCGCGTGCAGGTTTTCCATACAAGGGCCAAAATCGTCCAAAGAAAATAGCTTGATAGTAAAAATTGAAAAACTTGCTCAAAGTTTCGCAACTTAGCTTTCTGTCGCTGTACTCCTTCCGGCAAGACATCAATTCTGAACATTGCCCATTGGTATCCATACCTTCCTTCCTCCCCCCCCCCCGGCAAACTTGCGCGCGAGGGAACCTTCTATCCTTTGAGAAAAAGAAAGAAGAGAAAATAAAGATATGGAACCTTGGCTGTTCGTTAGTCTTACCGGGAGCAAGTGTCATACAATATCTCAGACAAGCATGCATATATATAAACATGGAGATCAACAAGAAATGTACAACACTTAAGCTTATTCAACTACACACAGGGTCTGCGCCTAGCTTTGTACAAAGGATTACATGCCTTGCCGGCAAGACTTGTACAAAAGGAGGTTGCCGGGGGCCCCCGGCAACCGCGCCTTATGGGTAAAACTTGTGAAGATGTTCGATATTCCAGGAGTTGCTCACTGGAACGCCATCCTCGGTCTCCAGGCGGACAGCGCCGGGCCTGGTGACTCGTACTACCCGATAAGGGCCTTCCCACTTTGGCGTCAACTTGTTTGAATTCTTGGAGGACTGAATCCGCCGAAGAACAAGGTCGCCTTCCTCAAGGCTTCGAGCATGAACTTTGTGGCTATGGTAGCGGCGCAAAGCTTGCTGGTAGCGTGCAGCTCGCACGGCAGCTTGAAGACGATCCTCCTCAAGGAGCACAACGTCATCTTGTCGCAGTTGCTCTTGCTCAAGCTCATCATAAGCGAGCACTCGAGGTGACCCGTATATGAGTTTCGTGGGGAGAACTGCTTCCGCTCCGTAAACTAGAGCGAAGGGTGTCTGGCCAGTGGCTCGATTTGGTGTCGTTCTGATTGACCAAAAAACCGCCGGCAACTCATCAATCCAGCGCCTTCTGCACTTTTTCAGCCTGTCAAAAGTCCTGGTCCTGAGACCGCGCAGCACTTCAGCATTAGCCCTCTCCGCTTGGCCGTTGCTTCTCGGGTGAGCAACAGAGGCAAAACAAATTTTGCCGCCAAAGTCTTGGACGTATTGCATGAAGGTGCGACTTGTGAACTGTGTGCCGTTGTCGGTGATGATCCTGTTCGGCACACCGAAACGGCAAACTATTCCTTTAAAGAACTTGACGGCTGATTGTGCTGTCACCTTCCTCACCGCTTCCACCTCCGGCCACTTTGTGAACTTGTCGATTGCAACGTACAAGTACTCAAAGCCCCCGGTAGCACGGGGGAAAGGGCCCAGTATGTCGAGCCCCCAGACCGAAAATGGCCAGGAAGGGGGATTGTTTGAAGAGCTTGAGCTGGCTGATGTGATTTCTTCGAATGAAACTGGCATGCTTCACACTTGGTTACTAGTGCAGCTGCATCCTGGAGAGCGGTGGGCCAAAAGAAACCTTGTCGGAATGCCTTTCCGACAAGCGCTCTTGACCCTATGTGGGAGCCACATATGCCTCCATGTATCTCTGCCAACAGCTCCAGTCCATCTTCCCGAGGAATACACTTCAATTTCACACCGTTCAGTCTCTTCCTGTACAGAATGCCATCGACGAACTGGTACATGCTAGACTGACGGGCTACTTTTTCCACTTCTTCCTGCTCCTCAGGGAGTTCTCCTGTCTGAAGAAAATGGACAATGGGTTGTGCCCAAGCTGGAGCCTGGGGCTCGACAACTAGGACTAAAGGCATCTCTTCTACCGGGGGAACGTTTGTCTTGACGGCAAGGGCCTGAGCCCCTGCTGGAGCCTGTTGTTCCCCGACAGGCTTGCCGCTAATCCCGGTGACTTCCTTGCCGGCGGCTCCCGGGAGCTCTGCCGGAAAGTACTGACCAGAATTCAACTTCCTTCTCTTTTCTTGCCTCATTGATGGCGCTACAGATGGCTGAGTTAAATGGAGCACAAAAGTTCCTGGTTGCACAGGTAACTTGAGGGCAGCACGCTTTGATAGGTCATCGGCAATACTGTTCTCAGCACGAGGAATGTGCTTTGTATGCAGACCATCAAAGCGATCTTCCATTTTTCTCACTTCATTCACGTAAGCCTGCATCAATGGACTCTGATAATCTTTGTTGACTTGCCTGACAACAAGCTGCGAATCGCCTCTGATGATGAGTTTCTTGATACCAAGGTCCGCCGCGATCCTGAGACCGGCAAGCAGGCCTTCGTACTCTGCAGTGTTGTTTGTCGAGCTCTCCCGGGGAAAGTGCATCTGAATTACATACTTGAGGTGCTCTCCGGTGGGTGCGACAAGCAGCACGCCAACACCGGCGCCTTGCAGCATGAAAGCGCCATCAAAGTACATAATCTATTATCGATCTGTTTCCCTGCCGGGAAGAGTCGTTTCTTGAATCTCCTCGTCTGGCGTTGGGGTCCATTCCACAATGAACTCCGCCAAGGCTCTGCTCTGAATTGTTGAAGTACTTTCAAACATGAGACCAAAGCTCGACAATTCCAACGCCCACTCCACAATCCTGCTGGTCACCTCTGGATTTTGCAAAATCCGCTGCAACGGGAAGCGAGTGACGACGGTAATCTCATGCGCTTGGAAATAGTGGCGCAGCTTCCTCGAGGCCATGAGAAGGCCGAAGAGCAATTTCTGCACACCAGAGTATCTTGACCTAGCTCCCTGCAAAAGGGAACTGACAAAATAAACTGGACGCTGCACCACCTTCCTCTTTTGCACTGATTCTTCTAACTGCGCAGATCCTATCTTGTCGGCACCAGACCTTGCCGGGGAAGATCCCGGCGCGTCACTTGATGGTCATGCCACTGCCGTTGCCCCCTCGTCAACTTCTCTCTGCGCCACTAACGCAGCACTAACCACTTGATTTGTTGCCGCTAGATACAACAGCAACGGCTCTTGTGGTTTAGGTGTGACTAGCGTCGGTGGAGAGGAGAGGTACCTCTTCAAATCTTGCAGCGCTGCCTCCGCTTCTGGAGTCCATCTCATTGGACCTGCCTTCTTCAAAATTTTGAAAAAGGGCAGGGCGCGCTCAGCAGATTTGGAGATAAACCTGCTTAAGGCAGCAACGCAGCCGGCAAGACGGCATACATCCTTGACGCGTCTTGGCGCTTCAATCTACTCGATAGCTTTGATCTTGTCGGGGTTCGCTTCGATCCCATGCTGAGATACAAAGAACCCGAGAAGCTTGCCGAAAGGGACGCCAAACACACACTTCTTAGGATTGAGCTTTAAATTGATCTTGCGCAGATTTGTAAACGTTTCTTCTAGATCTTGTATGAGCGTCGCTTTATCCTTGGTTTTGACCACTATGTCATCCATGTATGCTTCCATATTTCTATGTAGCTGAGGCTCAAAACCAATTTGGACTGCTCTCGCAAATGTAGAACCAGCACTTTTCAACCCGAAAGGCATTCGTTTAAAACAATACGTACCACATGGGGTGATAAATGCAGTCTTTTCTTCATCTTCTTTTGCCATGAAGATCTGATGATACCCCGAATAGGCATCAAGGAATGACAGTAGGTCACAACCAGCAGTGGAGTCCACAATCTGGTCGATGCGCGGCAAGGGGAAAGGATCTTTTGGACAGGCTTTATTGATGTCTGTATAATCAATACACAGCCTCCATTTCCCATTCGCCTTGCGCACTACAACCGGATTGGTCAACCACGTTGGGTGAAGCACTCCTCTGACCAAACCTGCCGCTTCTAACTTCCTGATTTCTTCGGCAATAAATTCTTGCCGCTCCAAGGCTTGCTTTCTCACCCTCTGCTTGACGGGCTGTGCATGAGGACAGACAGCAAGGTGGTGCTCAATTACCTCCCTGGGAACACCGGGGATGTCAGATGGTTGCCACGCAAACACATCGACATTCGCCCGCAGGAAGGCAGCGAGCGCGCTTTCCTATTTGTCATCTAGGATGAAACTTATGGTGAAAGTTCCTCCCGTTCCGTCCTCCTTGACGGGCACCTTCTTGGTCTCTGGTGGAGCAGCCTTGGACTTCTTGTTCTTGCCGGTGGAACTTTCTGGTGCGTCCTCAACGGGAGCGCAGCACTCCGAAGAGGTGCGCTTGCCGGAGTTTGCGCTAGAGATCTTGCTGGTCTTCTTCTCCTTCCCTCTGGGAGTTCCAGCGGCAGGAGCAGATGCCTTGACGGCAGGTGTTGCGGCTGCCTCCCGGTAGAGTTGATCGGTACAGATTAGTGCATCCTTCTTGTCAGAGTGAACAGTGATGACACCAATCGGTTCGGGCATCCTCAACACATTATACGCATAGTGTGATACCGCCATGAACTTGGCCAGCGCTGGGCGGCCAAGGATCCCATTGTATGACATGGGGATCTTGGCAACATCGAACACTACCTTCTCTGTCCTGTAATTGAGCTCGCTACCAAATGTTACCCATAGCATAATCTTGCCTTTTGGCTGGGTTCTTCCTGGATTGATCCCTTGGAACGTGCCCGTTTCCTCGAGATCTTCATCAGGAATTTGCAGCTTCTTGAGCACATCCAGCGAGATTAAGTTCAGCCCGGCCCCACCGTCAACCAGCATTTTTGTCACCTTGAGGTTGCGGATTGTTGGTGAGACCAACAAGGGCAAGCACCCGACCGTAGTTGTGCGATCAGGGTGATCCTCGGCATAAAAAATGATGGGCGTGTGGGAGCACTTTAAAGGTTTCCGTGCATCAAGCGATGGCTCTGTTGCATTAACCTCACGTACCCACTGCTTAAGTCGGTGGTGAGAAGAATGCAACGAGGCGCCCCCGTCAATACACATGGCCTCTGTGGCTTTCTGAAACTCGTGCTCACTGGATTCATCGTCTTCCTCATCATCATCGCCTCCCTCGTCCTTGTCGCGGCCTCGGGCGGGCCTCTCCTTCTATTGCTTAGCCTTGCCACGGCGGCCTCCTCGACCACCATGCTTCTTGCCGGATCCCTCAGCACCGTCCTGGGCCTTCTCCTTGTCTCGTCTTTCGTACTCAGCTATCTGCTTCTCGACAAGCTGTTCAACTTGCCGGCAGTTTTGGAGATCGTGGCCCTTGGTGCGATGGATCTTGCAATACTGTTTGCCGGAGCCTTCCGGCTTGTCGGCAGCTGCCAAGGCCTGACAGGAAGCGCACCCGGCAACATCCTTGCCGGGGTCGTCAACCTTGGCCTTCTTGGCGGTGCCGGGGTTGCCGGATTCCTCGACAACAAGCACGGCCTTGCCTTTGCGCTTCTTGTTCCGCCGCCGGCCTTTCTTCGGCGGGGTTGCAGCATCTTCATCTTCAGATTCGCCCCCTGCGCCAACACCCTCGCTGGGGAGTTTTCTCCCTTCTTCAACTCGAGCGCACTTGTCGGCCAAAGCATAAAGCTCGGCAATACTCCTGACCTTGTTCATCGCCAACTCTTCACGCATTTTGTGGTTACGCACGTTCTGATGAAACGTGCTAACAACAGCGGTAGGATGAACGTCTGGAATATTGTACTGCACTCGGCTAAACCTCTGGATGAACTTGCGCAGGGGCTCGCCCTCCTTTTGAGGGAGGAGATGCAAATCACTTTCTTGGCCAGGAGCTTGGTGGCCTCCAACAAAGGCGCCAACAAACTGATGGCACAAATCTGACCAGGAAGAAATGGAATTCTCCGGCAGATGCATCAACCACGACCCAACATTGGGTTTGAGCACCAACGGGAAGTAGTTGGCAAGTATCTTGTCATCTCGGCCTCCGGCAGCCTGCACCGCAATGGTGTAGATGCTCAGGAACTCCGAAGGGTGAGTCTTGCCGTCATATTTCTCCGGGACCTCTGGTTTGAACGTTCAGGAGTTGGGCCACTGGACTCGCTGCAGCTCACGGGTAAACGCCAGACAACCTACCTCATAGGGCAAGTCGCATGTGTCCCCTGGCGCAGGCTTGTCGACAGTAGGCCCTGCGCGTTTATCGGACTGATGACGTGCCTCCCGTCGCCGCTCGATGGTAGTTTGAGCGTCCTCTTTCCTTCGTTCCTGGAGAACTTGACGCTGATCACGGCGCATCCGTGGATCAGACGACGCCGTGGAATCGTCATCACGGCCGTCGGTCCGCCGGGTCGACGACTGCCGTTGTTGTCGTGGAGGGGAGTGCACCGTGGTCACACCGCCTCTGGTCTTCTCACCATTGGCTCGCGCCGGATCGATAGACCGCTACCGCGAGGGCCTCACTTGTTGCGGCCTATCCTTGTTGACGAAGCTGATGAGGCTCTGGATAGTAGATCGCCACTCCTCCATCTTCTCCGGAGCAGGAGGAAAATCGAGGAGCAGCTGCGCACGTGCCAAAGCTTCTGCTGGCGTAGGCGGCGGCGACAGGTGCGAGGTACGTGAGGTGCTCTGACTCCTAACAGTGTTAGAAGGAGCATCGTCACGACCATGCGACCGCGCGCCACTTCCACCGGCAGTTTGGCGTGCATGCTGGGCCTGCGCACCTTGGGATCGGTGCACAGAAGTGTTTCCATGGGGACGTTCAGAACCACCAGCGCCACGGTGCTGCTCGTCGCGTGCGACCTGGGAAGGCCGCGACGCTTGCGCTGGCGTGGGAGCCCTAGAAGGCGTCCTCCGATCTCCGGAGTTCGCCGCGCCGCCCGTAGGCAGCACGGCTCCATCTCTGGATCTAGCGGCATGCGGGTTGCCGTCGTCGCTACGAATGACGCCGCTCGCCTGGCTCGGATCACTAGAATGCCGTGGAGGCTCTAAACCTCCACCTCCTGCATCCACGCCGTCACCCGTCCGAGTAGGCACAGGCAAGACGGACGTAGACGGAACAACCGCTGTCGCACCCTTCTTCTTGGGTGGCATGGTGACAAAGATGATGAAGAAACTGACGCGCTGATCACCAGATCAGGTTCATGCAACCTCGATCCCCCTACCTGGCGCGCCAAAGATGTCGGCGTACGACACCTATGGGATCCAAAGGGCCCCTTTACGGTTCGGCAGAGAGAGAGGTATGCACAAAGAGTAGAACCGATGATCAACGCGAGGGGATTTTTACCCGGGTTCGGGCCGCTGATCAGCGTAAAACCCTATTCCTGCTTTAGTTTATTATCAGTGTTTTCGTCCCAGTTCTTGGAGCGCTTGCGATGAACAGTACGTTCAAGCAGCAGCTACGCATGCAGAATGGGCCGAGAGTGTTCTCTCTAGAGAGTTCCTACCCTGTAGCAGTTGCCTTGGGCCTCCTTTTATATGATCAAAGGGGTCACCACAGCGGCAAACTGTTCATATGCGAGGTGTAAAGTAGCTACATGGTTATCATACCTAACCACTGACGGTTTTGGACAAATGCATTTAATGCACCGTGAGGTGTCCGTTTAGGTGTCCTTACTTTCTTGGGGATGGAAAAAGGGGCCATCCCATCAGCACCGCTTAAGCTCGCCTCCACTAGCGCCTTGCCACGCATCCAGAGCTGGGACCAGAGTGCCAGACCGGTCGCTGCACTGGAGCGGTGGCACAGTGGTGGAACCTTGCCGGGTGCAAATCTTGCCGGGCTTGGCGGGCTACCCCGGCAAGATCTTGTCGGGAGCCGAGCCCTTGGTCTCCAGTTCTCCTTATCTTCTGATCCTTGGCTTGAATGTCTCTTCGATAACCTTGGATTGATCTTCGGTTGTTCCCCCGACAAGCCTTGCCGCAGGTATGGCTACAACTGCCCGTGCACAAGTATGGGGTACTAAAGGCCCAATATTTAGTACACCGACACGCATCAACTCCATATGCTTTTTCGCCGAACTTCATACGCTTTATTTTGGTCTCTGAATTTCTATAATGACACCGGCAAGGTGTGTTCAGAGGTTTCTTTCCTCTGCCTGCCACCTGAGGGAGATGCAGTGATAGAGAGGGCAGTGCTTGTTGCATCTACAAAAAATGGAGCATGACCAAACAGGAACTGGGAGAGAAATCATGTTGGTGCTCTGCAGGAAGAAGCCGACAGTCGGTGAAGTTCAGATCGGCCTCATGGGATCAATGCTGACGGTGGTGCGGGATGCCTGCGTGGGGACGAATCGGGCACGCTGAGTAGAGGAATGGGACGCCCGGGCATTGGGGAACTGGAGGCCAGCCGAGGTGGGTGCCGGCGAGCCTAGGGCAGTGCGCGACGAGGAGGCGGTTGGCGAGGACGACGCCTAATGGTGGTGGCGGTCGGGGGAAGCCTGCAGCTCAGTGGGTCGACGGGGAAGATCTGATCCAGAGGGAGGTGGCAACAGAGTGGCCAAACGTGGTGCGAGGTGGCCACGCCGGCGTGGAGGTGGTGGCCGCTACAGCGCCGCGGGTTCCTGGTGGGGGCCGACGGCGGCGCCGCAGGTTCCTGGTGGGGGGCGGCAGCGGCGCGGGTTCCTGGTGGGGGACGGCGGCGGCAGCGCGGGTTCCTGCTGGGGGACGCTGGCGGCGGTGCAGGTTCCTGGTGGGGAACCGTGGCGGCGGCGCGGCTTCTTGGTGCTAGATGGCGGCGGCGCACTGGGGCCGTGGGCGTCGAAGGCGACGTGGGAAGTTCATGAAGCGGGGATGGAACGTTAGAAGGAGTGTAACAGGCCGGTCAGATTTACTCCTTTTGTATTTTCCAGAGTTCGGGAGCATCGGATCGCTCCTATATAGGACAGAAGTTATCAGAATACTATTCTGATCCTGTGATCAGAATAGTGCTACTATATATATATATATTCAATAAGATCCAAATAGAATGTGAAGATAAATCATGAAGATAAATCAAATGTTGAAGACGAACCAATTATGAAGATAATGAAGTGTTATGTGACACGAGATGAAAATCTTCAAGAAAGATTGGTGGTGGCGTTACCCACCGTATATGAAGTATTAGACCCAGACACTGCGCACAATTATCGTGGCACTCTGAAGTCAAATTCCACATTAATGTCTCCACATTTAGAGTGTATATCTTCATGAATTGAATACATATGTTACTTCATGTGTTGTGCACCTAAATCATCAACATGCATAAGCGTTAGGATGCGTGTCCATTCATAGGACATTTGAGGATTCTAAGATATTTAGCTCATACCGCAGCTTGCAAAATCTCTTCTCATCCAAAGGCTTTGTGAAGATATGTGCCAATTGCTCTTCAGTGTTGACATGAATGATATCAATGTCTTCCTTCAACACATGATCTCTGAGAAAATGATGACGGATCTGAATGTGCTTTGTCTTCAAGTGCTGAACTGGATTATGAGCAATCTTGATGGCGATTTCATTGTCGCAGTAGAGGGGCACCATCTTCTTGTTGATGCCATAGTCCTTGAGAGTTTGCTTCATCCAGAGAAGCTAAGCACAACAAGATCCAACAGCAATATATTCAGCTTCAGCAGTAGATAGTGACACACAGTTCTGCCTCTTTGAAGACCAACAGACAAGTGATCGACCAAGAAAATGGCATGTGCCTGATGTAGACTTGCGATCCACTTTGTCACCAGCATAATCAGCATCTGAGAATCCAACTAGATCAAACTCTGAGCCCTATGGATACCATAATCCTAGCGTTTGGGTGTGAGCCAAATATTGTAGTATTCACTTCACCACGAGGTGATGCGGCTCCTTTGGTGCCGCTTGGAATCGGGCACACATGCAAATGCTAAGCATTATATCTGGCCTAGATGCACATAAGTAAAATAAAGACCCAATCATGGAGCGGTATACCTTTTGATCTAACTATTTACCATTGTCGTCGGAGCCCATTTAACCCGTCTTGTAGCCCTTGCAATCTTGCATTCCAAACTTCTTCAGACAATCTTTGAGATATTTTTCTTGAGAAATGAAGATGCCATTGCTTTGTTGATGGATTTGAAGACCAAGAAAGAGTTTCAGCTCTGCCATCATGGGCATCTGATATTGCTCTTGCATTATATGACTGAATTCATCACTGTATCTCTTGTTAGTGCAGCCAAAGATAATGTCATCCACATACATTTGGCATACAAATAGTTCTCCATCATAACTCCTCATGAAGAGAGTGGGATCAAGAGAACCAGGTTTGAAGCCTTTACTCTCCAGGAATTCTTTGAGTGTGTCATACCAAGCTCGAGGTGCTTGTTTGAGGCCATATAGTGCCTTGTTGAGCTTGTAGACCATGTCAGGATGCTTGGGATCTTCAAAACTAGGTGGTTGAGCAACATAGACTTCTTCTTCAATTTTGCCATTGAGGAAAGCGCTCTTCACGTCCATTTGGTATAGAAGGATGTCATAGTGATTTGTATAGGCTAGCAGTATGCGAATGGCTTCAAGTCTAGCCACATGACTAAAAGTTTCATCGAAGTCAATTCCCTCTACTTGTGTGTAACCTTGAGCAACGAGATGAGCTTTGTTTCAGACTACTTGACCATGTTCATCTTGCTTGTTGCGGTAGATCCATTTGGTGCCAATAATATTGTGCTTGCGTGGATCAGGATGTTTGACTAGCTCCCAGACATCATTGAGCTCAAATTGTTGAAGCTCTTCTTGCATAGCTTGAATCCATTCAGGTTCCATGAAAGCTTCATCAACCTTTTTGGGTTCGGATATGTAGACAAATGCAAAGTGCCCACAGAAGTTTGCTAGTTGCGTAGCTCTTGATCGAGTAAGCGGACTAGGTGCATTGATGTTATCAATTATCTTCTCAATCTGAACTTCATTAGCAACGCGAGGATGAACAGGGCGAAGTCTTTGCTGTTGCTGATCATTATCTTCATCTTCAACATTGTCTTCACGCTGAGTAGGAGCAGGAATGAAAACTTCCTCTTCTACGTGTTCCTCGGTGGGTATGATTTCTCCAGTACCCATTAGCTTCATAGATTCACTAGGAGAGGCTTCATCTAGCACATTTGGCAAGTGCTCCCTTTGCAAGCCGTTAGTCTCGTCGAACAGCACATCTATAGTTTCAACCACTTTATAGTGAAAGAGGTTGAAGACCCTGTAGGTGTGCGAATCCTTTCTGTAACCAAGCATAAAACCTTCATGTGCTTTTGGTGCAAATTTGGAAGTGTGATGTGGATCCCTTATCCAGCACTTAGCACCGAATACTTTAAAATAACTTACGTTTGGCTTCTTACCAGTGTGTAGTTCATAAGGTGTCTTCTTGAAGAACTTGTGAAGATATACTCTGTTGATGATGTGGCATGCAGTATCAATGGCTTCAGGCCAGAACTTTCGTGGAGTCTTGTATTCATCAAGCATCGTATGAGCCATCTAAATAAGAGTCGTGTTCTTGCGCTCCACGACGCCATTCTGCTAAGGAGTGTATGGAGCGGATAGCTCATGCTTGATGCCAAGAGTATCAAGATAAGTGTCGAGGCCGGTATTCTTGAATTTAGTGCCATTGTCACTCTTTATGTGCTTGATCTTGATGCCATAGTTGGTCATGGCACGATTGGCAAATCGTCTGAAGACATCCTGCACTTTAGTCTTACAAAGAATTATGTGCGCCCAAGTATATCTAGAGTAATCATCAACAATCACGAAACCATAGAGATTGCAGTAGTAGTAAGGGTAGAGTGGTGAGTAGGGCCAAATAAGTCCATGTGTAGCATCTCGAAGGGACGAGAGGTTGTCATGATTGTATTCGAGGGATGTTTTGCCCTTGTCATCTTCCTAGCTTCGCAAGCACCACATAGATGGTCCTTCTTGAACTTGACGCCCTCGATGCCGATGATGTGCTTCTTCTTCATGAGAGTGTGCAAGTTCCTCATGCCCGGATGTCCTAGCCTCCGATGCCAAAGCCAACACTCTGAAGCTTTTGCTAGGAGACATACATCAAGCTGTGGTCCTGCGAAGAAATCTACCATATACAGATCACCTCTTCGATAACCTTCAAAGACTTGAGATTTGTCAAAAGCCATTAGCACAAGACATTGATATTTTCCAAATATCACAATCATGTCAAGATCACAAAGCATTGAGACAGACATTGGGTTGTATCCAAGGGATTCAACAAGCATCACTTTATCCATGTGTTGATCCTTTGAGATAGCAACCCTACCTAGACCCAATACCTTGCTTTTACCAGTGTCAGCAAATGTGATATAGCTTTTTGTTGATGGTCGAAGAGTAGAATCCATGAGAAGACTTCGATCACCAGTCATGTGGTTAGTGCATCCACTATTCATGATCCATTCAGTAGCTTTCGGAGTTGTACCCTACAGAGCAGTTAGTAGGATAGTCTTCACCAAGAGTGTTGTGAAGGACAAACATGTATCGATAGAGACGTTCATCATAGGTAAGCATAGTTGAGGATATGGTAGGACGATCATCAAGAAAACCATGGGTGAAATAAATGGTAAGACCATTTTGACATTTTATCTTGCACCCAACAAGATTTTTCAGGTCCCTAGCAATGCCTTCAGAAGTCAATGGTTTTCGGCTGGAGACCCGACCCTGCAAGAGAAGTTAATTCTTCTTAACCACCCACATCTGAAGGGGTGGCTTAGAAGCAATGAGTCTAAGTGCAGCATCTGAGAATTTTGGCTTTGAAGCCCTAGCAAATAGTTTTGCAGGAGGTGAATAGTACTCAAATGAATAAGCAGAGAAGTTCTCTGATTTGTGAACATAGTGGTTCGAAGAAAGATGCTCATATTCATGAGCCTTATGATAGTTTCCTTGCAAAACATTGGCGTTAGGGTGACCATATTAGGTCCTTGGTCTGTATGAAGACTTTGGTCTGTATGAAGCCTTTGGTCTATATGAAGCCTTTGGTCTGGGGTTTGTCTTCTTCCATGGTGGTGTCATGATAACATTCATGGGAAGCTTCTCAAGATGACTTTTAGGAAGCTAGATCTTCTTCATAGGGGACCCATTCCTGCAGTTAGTTCCAATAAACCTGGCAAACACTTCACCATTCTGATTCTTAAACAGCTTATAGTTAGAGTCAAATGACTCATCAATGATGATAGGATTAGCACAGGTAAAGCCAGATAAGGTGGATGGATCCACTGAAGGGCCTTTTGCAGCAACCAATGTGGTGTTGGGGTACTGCTCAGACTTCCAGTAGGAGCCATCAACATTCATTTTCCTCTCAAAACCAGCACCCTCTTTCCTAGGGTTTCGGTTCAGAATCTACTTCTTGAGGACATCATATAGAGTTTGATGCCCTTTGAGGCTTTTGTACATGCCTGTTTCAAGCAATGTCTTCAACCTAGCATTCTCATCAGCAATAGTAGTGGCATCCTCAGACAAGGGGTTAGTTACCACATCAGCAATTGAAGATATTGCAGCTTCAGAAGCATTTGAACATTCAGCAGTAGAGATAGCATTATCACGCTCAAGACATTTTAGGCAAGGTGGCACAAACTCTTCCTGAGCGGAACTAGTCTGCTGAGCGAGTAGTGAATCGTTTTCCTTTTGAAGATCATCATGAGATGCTCTTAGTTTTTCTAGATCTTGCTTCCTTTGAAGATAATCATAGGAGAGCTTCTCATGATCAGGTGAGAGGGTTTCATGACGACTTGCAAGTTCCTCATACTTAACTCGAAGGTTTTTTATGTCTTCGATTAAGGACTGAGTTCGATTCATTTCCTCGTCCAACAGGTCATCGCTTTTGTCTAACAGTTTTTGAATCTTTTCCATAGCAGTTTGTTGCTTAGTTGCCATTTTAGCAAGTGTCTTATAGCTGGGTTTGGATTCACATTCAGAGTCATCTTCACTAGAGGTCTGAAAGTAAGCATCGCGTGAGTTTACCTTAGCACCTCTTGACATGAAGTAGTAGGTAGGAGCAGAGTCGTCGTCATCATTGGCTTCAGTGTCGGCGACGTGACCATTGTCTTCAGTGTTGAAGATGGACTTGGCGACGAAAGCAAAAGATAGAGCCAGGCTTGCGACGCCTGAATCATACTCATCCTCAGACTCCACCTCCGCCTCCTCGAAAGCAGACTCCTCCTCTGAATCCATTTCCTTGACAATGAAAGCACGATCCTTGCCAGATGAGCTCTTCTTGTGAGAGGAAGACTTTGAAGAAGACTTTGAGGATTTCTTCTTCTTCTTATCGTCAAAGTCATATTCCTTGCTCTTTTTCTTTTTCTTGGCTTCTTTTTCCCACTGAGGACATTCAGATATGTAATGGCCTGGTTTCTTACATTTGTGGCAGGTTCTCTTCTTGTAGTCACGAGTGGAAGCCTCAACTTTCTTGGAGCTAGATTCTGAAGAAATTTTGAAGCGATTCTTCTTGGAGAACTTTTGGAATTTTCTCACAAGAATTGCTAGCTCGTTGCCTAAGTCTTCAAGATCATCAGAACTGCAGTCAGAGTCTTCAGAAGAGGAAACAACTTTTGCCTTCATAGCACGGGATCAACCATAGTTAGGACCATATATATCTCTCTTCTCAGATAGCTGGAACTCATGTGTGTTGAGCCTCTCAAGTATATCAGATGGGTCAAGATCCTTGAAGTCAGGGCATTCTTGGATCATCAGTGATAGGGTGTCAAATGAGCTATCAAGTGATCTCAATAGCTTCTTCATGACTTCATGCTTAGTGATCTCAGTGGCGCCAAGAGCACAAAGCTCATTTGTGATATCAGTAAGACGGTTGAAGGTGAGCTGGACATTCTCATTGTCAAGCCTCTTGAAGCGGTTGAAGATATTGTGGAGCACATCGATTCTTGAGTCTCTCTGAGTAGAGACACCTTCGTTGACCCTGGACAGCCAGTCCCAGACTAGCTTCGCAGATTCCAGTGCACTCACACGGCCATACTGCCCTTTGGTCAGATGGCCACAGATGATGTTCTTGGTAGTTGAATCCAGTTGTGCGAACCTCTTGACATCAGCAGCGGTGACACCTTCACCGACTTTGGGAACGTCAGTCTTGACGACATACCAGAGGTCATTGTCAATAGCTTCAAGATGCATGCGCATCTTATTCTTCCAGTAGTGGCAATCAGTGCCATCAAAGATGGGGCACGCAGCGGAGACCTTGATTATCCCTGCAGTTGACATAGCTAAAACTCCGGGTGGTTAAACTGAATCACACAGAACAAGGGAGCACCTTGCTCTGATACCAATTGAAAGTGCTAGTTATCGACTAGAGGGGGTGAATAGGCGATTTTTATGAAAGTCTTCGAGACAGGCAATATCTTCGAAGACAGACAGTCAAATAACACCTAAACAGGATGTAGCTGAAGATAAGCTACACTAGCCATGCCATAGTCAAGGAAACAGTAGAGAGAAAGCACGAAGACAAATAGCAGCTAGGTAGAACAGATCAGAATAGGAAGATAGTACGAAGCCAAATATGCAATCAGGGATGAATGTCTTCGCAAAGTGAATACAATCAGAACATGCAAGCAATGACTTCACAAAGCTAAACAGTAAGTAAGGGTTGAAGTGATAGAACCAGTTGCTTGACGAAGACAAGGATTTGGTAGACCAGTTCCAGTTGCTGTGACAAACTGTACATCAGGTTAGGGAGGTTGAGATTGAACTCAAAAGCCCACGTCTTCACCTTATTCCCCTTGAGCTAAGGTCACTTAGTCCTCGCCCAATCACTCAGGTAAGTCTTCAAGGTAGACTTCCAAACCTTCACAGACTTCGTTCACCGGCGATCCATAATGATTGTTGGATCCTCAGAACGCGACTCCTAACCGACTGGAAGATCACAATCTTCAAGTGTAATAAGTCTTCAGATCACGCGGACAGAAAGACTTCAGTGATGCCAAACACTCTTTGGGATTTGGGTGTTTTTGGTTTTGTCCTCCCAAGGATTCTCTCTCAAAAGCTTTGGAGGTGGGTTGCTCTCAAACGACAAAAGCCGTGCACTAACTCTGAGCAGCCACCAATTTATGGTGGAAGGGGTGGCTATTTATAGCCAGGGGCAACCCGATATGATATGTTCAAAATGACCCTGGGTCATTAAGGAACCGACACGTGTCCAACGGTCGGATTTCAAACACAGGCGGCAGCTTGACTTGGGCTACAAGTAAAGCTGACTTATATAACTTACGATAAGATTTTCTCTCATTGTCTTCGCTCGAAGACATAGGATTTGGGTTGAGCTTCACGTCAGTTTTCTGACTTTGTTCACTTGAACCCCACTTGATAGTTCGGTGGTTCCTATGACTTAAGAAGAAGAAAAATGAAACTACGAAAGAAACTATGTCTTCGCACTCCATTGTCTTCAAGCGAATATCTTCACGCGTCATTATCTTTGACACGAATGTCTTCGCAAACCACCAAAGTCTTCAATCTCTTCATACACTTTTAGGGGTCATCTTCGATGGGTAAACCGAATCAATAGGGACTTCTACCTGTGTTCTCCTGTGAATCTTACAAACACATTAGTCCCTCAACCACGTTTGTCGTCAATACTCCAAAACCAACTAGGGGTGGCACTAGATGCACTTACAAAGCCAGATCAACTTCTCGAGATTTGAGGGATTTCTTGAACTCGACAAACCAGGGATCTTGACGAGTGCGAACCCCTTCATAGGCATCAGAGATCCTATACCAAATGAGCTTCACATTGTAGAGATAACTGGCGCGCCTGAACTAGTCTCTGGATAGGCTAGAGCGGATGATATCCTTTGCCTGAGCATCCAGCTGAGTGTACTTGCGAATGTCATCAGTGTTTGCCATCTTGCAGAGGTCCGTCAGTCTGAGTTCTGTGACGGTCCATAACTCGCTATTCATCGATAGGAGATGCTTCCGCATCATGGCCTTCCACTTGGGATAGTTTGTGCCATCGTAGATAGGGCACACAGCGGATACCTTGATCATACATGCGGTCGACATAACTAAAACTCCAGGTGGTTAAATCAAAATCACACAGAACAAGGGAGTACCTTGCTATGATACCAATTGAAAACACATGTTTACTCCCCAACAGAAGGTGAATGGGAGATTTTTAGAGATTCATCAAACTTGGATGAATTTGACGAAGATCAGAGCGAAGAAATAGAAACGCAAGGCAACTAATTCATCACAGTAATGGAAAGCATGCATACAAGATACATATAGGTGAAGAACATGCAATCATACAAGCATAAAAGCATGAGGAAGATGAACTGAAGAGATGAAAGACAGCATGATGAAAGTCTTCAGTTCAAATTCTTCAAAGGAATTCCTCAAAAAAAATCTTCAGAAGGTAGAGCAAAAATTCTTCAGCAGCGGAATAACGTAAAGGTAGAGGTGAGCAATTTGAAACCAGGTAGGCTCGGTGAAGACACAGCGATTTGGTAGACCAGTTCTAGTTGATGTATCAACTGTACGTCTGGTTGAGACGGCTGAGACAAACTCAAAGGACACTTAGTCCTCAACGTATTCCTCTTGAGCCAAGGTCACTTAGACCTCTCCCAATCACTCGTGGTAAGTCTTCAAGGTAGACTTCCAAAACCTTCACAGACTTCTTCATCGGCACACCACAATGACTCTTGGGTGCTCAGAACATGACGCCTAACCATCTGGAAGAATGACAATCTTCAAAGGTAACAGGCGTCGGATCACACAGATCAATTTCTTCAGTGATGCTCAATCACTTTGGCTCTGGTTGGGTTTTTCCTCACTTAGGATTATCTCAAAGTCGTCAGAGGATGGGTTGCTCTCAAACGACAAGTGTGAAGTTCTCTCTAGAGCAGCCAACCAACAAGTGGTTGTGGGGGGCGGCTATTTATAGCCAGGGCAACCCGGCATGAAATGTCATAAATGCCCTTCTCAGGCATGACCGTTGTCAGGATAAGGATTCACTTGACAGCTAGCATGCGGTGTAGCAATGGTTAGAAATTTAACTCTCAATTTCGCCGGGGCACTCAATTTCCTCCCGATAGGCAGTTCGCATTGTCAAAATCCTAACTCCTCAGCCTGACCAAATTCGTCAGCAACCAGATGAACTTCGTCACTGTCGCTAGCAAATTCGTCAGCTGTTCCGGAGATTTCCAAAGGCTTCACTTGAAGCAGCTTGTATATGTATAGGTTTGAGTATCACTTTGGAATGTGAACTATGATTCACCTAGACCCCCTTTAGCAGTACGGTTTTTCCTATGACTCAAAAATAAGAAAAAAGAAACTACAAAAACAAAAGTCTTCAAGCTACGAAGTCTGCACATCAATTTTTTCACTTGAAGAAATACATTTTTAGGGGTCGTCTTCCATGGGTTAAACCAAATCTTCATGGACTATAATGACGTGGCTTGAGACTCCGTCGGTATTTCCCCAAAGAGGAAGGGCTGATGCAGCACAGCTACGGTAAGTATTTCCCTCAGTTATGAAACTAAGGTATCAATCCAGTAGGAGAACCAAGCAGCACTATGTAAACGGTACCTGCACACAAAGAACAAATACTTGCAACTCGACGCGTAAGAGAGGTTGTCAATCTCTCCACGGTAAAAAGATAGATTGGTTTGTATGAGATTGGATAAATAGATCTAAATAAAACACGAAATAAAATAAGTAAAGAAAAAGTGCAGCAAGGTATTTTGGGGTTATTGGAATAGTAGATCTGAAAACAAATACGGTAAAAGATAGATCTGAAAGCAATATGATAAAAGATAGACCCGGGGGCCGTAGATTTCACTAGTGGCTTCTCTCGAGAAAATATCACACGGTGGATAAACAAATTACTGTTGGGCAATTGATAGAAGAACAAATAATTATGACGATATCCAAGGCAATGATCAATATATAGGCATCACGTCCAAGATTAGTAGAACGAAACGATTCTGCATCTACTACTATTACTCCACACATCGACCGCTATCCAGCATGCATCTATGGTATTAAGTTCATGGAGAAACAGAGTAATGCAATAAGAACGATGACATGATGTAGACAAGATCTATTCATGTAGGAATAGACCCGATCTTCTTATCCTTAATAGCAACAATACATACGTGCCTCGCTACCCTTTCTGTCACTGGGTGAGGACACCGTAAGATCGAACCCATCACAAAGCACCTCTTCCCATTGCAAGAAAAATCGATCTAGTTGGACTAACTAAACCAAAGATTCGAAGAAGAAATACGAGGCTATAAATAATCATGCATATAAGAGATCAAAGAAAACTCAAATAATATTCATGGATATAGATCTGATCATAAACTCGAACTTCATCGGATCCCAACAAACACATCACAAAAAGTCATTACATCAAATAGATCTCCAAGAGACCATTGTATTGAGAATCAAAAAGAGAGAGGAAGCCATCTAGCTACTGCCTATGGACCCGAAGGTCTATGGTGGACTACTCACGCATCATCGGAGAGGCACCAATGAGGATGATGAACCCAGCCGTGATGGTGTTAGATTGGACCTCGTGGTTCTGGAACTTGCGGCGGCTAGAATTGTGTTTCGTCGACTCCCCTAGGGTTTCTGGAATATCTGGGTATTTATAGAGCTGAGAGGCGGTGGAGAAGACCTCCATGGGCCCCACGATACATTAGGGCGCGCCAGGGGCCTTTGGCGCGCCCTAGTGTATCATGGGCCCATGGGCCTCCCCCAGGTGCTTCCTTGGCTCACAAGTTGTCATCTAGTCCAAAAAAATCTCCAAAAAGTTTCGCTGTGTTTGGACTCCGTTTGGTACTGATATTTTGCGAAGTAAAAAACAAGCAAAAAAACAGCAACTGGCACTGGGCACTATGTCAATAGGTTAGTCCCAAAAAATGATATAAAGTTGCTATAAAATGATTGTAAAACATCCAAGAATGATAATATAACAACATGGAACAATAAAAAATTATAGATACGTTGGAGACGTATCAGCATCCCCAAGCTTAATTCTTGCTCGTCCTCGAGTATGTAAATGATAAAAACAGATTTTTTGATGTGGAATGTTGCCTAACATGTTCATCACATATTCTTTTCGTTTGTAGCATGGACATTTGGACTTTTAGATGGTTTAAAGCAATAGTCTATAATTGACATGAAGACTTCAATACTCAAGCATATCAACAAGCAACCATGTCTTTCAAAATATCAACACTAAAGAAAGTTATCCCTAGCCCATCATGCTCAATCATTAATCCATTCATAAAACACACTCGAATATTAGCTACATCCAATGCTCAAGTACGATCATAGTGCTCCCTAGTTGGTGCTTTATAAGAGAAGATGGAGACTCAAATAAAAATAAAAATTGCATAAAGTAAATAGATAGGCCCTTCGCAGAGGGAAGTAGAGATTTGTAGAGGTGCCAAAGCTCAAAGCTTAAATTGAGAGATATTTTTTTTTGAGAGGCATGCTTTTCCCGTCAACGAAAATGACCGAGTAATTCCCAACACTTTCCATGCTAGATATATCATAGGCAGTTCCCAAACATAAAATAAAGTTTATTCCTTTTTCCACCATACTTTCACACTCCACGGCTAGCCGTATCCACGGGTACCGTCCATACCAACACTTTCCAAGGAATTTATTATTTGACAACATAAAGTAAAATTCTTTTTCATTTCGGGACTGGGCATCCCTATTACCGCCGTACTCTCGTGTAATGACAAGTGAATAAACGTTCATCTTGAGAATAACACATCTAGCATGGAAAATATTGGCCACCCCCTGCCGCTTCATGAGCGGTACGGGCACACACAAAGGAAATACATTTTGAAAATTAGAGTTGGCACATACAAATTTACTTAGAACGGCATGAAAATACCGCATATAGGTAGATATGGTGGACTCATATGGCAAAACTGGTTTAAGGATTTTGGATGCACAAGTAGTATTCCCACTTAGTACAAATTGAGGCTAGCAAATAGATTGAGAAGCAACCAACCAAGAAACAAAAATTCTCATAAACAAGCATTAAGCATAACTAACACCAAATAATGCACCATAAGTAGGATGTAATTTCATTACATAACTATTGACTTTCGTGCTTGCATAGGGAATCACAAACCTTAACACCAATATTCTTACTAAAGCATAATTACTCACCAACATGACTCACATATTACTATCATCATGTCTCAAAACTATTACAAGGAATAAAGTTTATTTTGTCCAATGATCTTCATGAAAGTTTTTATTATATCCCTCTTGAATATCTATCACTTTGGGACTAGTTTCATATATTGCCATTGCTTTTGACAAGCTCAAATAAATTTAAGTGAAGAACATGAGCATAAAAAATTTCATCTCTCAAAATAATATAGGTGAAGCATGAGAGAATTTCTTCAAAAATTTACTAACTCTCAAATAAATCTAAGTGAAGCATGAGAGTATTTCTTCAAAAATAATAAAGCACACCGTGCTCAAAAAGATATAAGTGAAGCTTTAGAGCAATTCCATAGCTCAAAAAATTTAAGTGAAGCATAAAGAGCAATTCTAACAAATCATAGCATAATTTTGGCTCTCTCAAATAGGTGTGTCCAGTAAGGATACTTGTGACAAATTAAAAAGCAAAACAAGCAAAGACTCATATAATACAAGACGCTCTAAGCAAAACTCATGATATGTGACTAATAAAAATATAGCTCCAAGTAAAATTACCGATGGTTGTTAGAAGAGAGAGGGGATGCCTTCTGGGGCATCCCCAAGCTTAGTTGCTTGGTTCTCCTTGAATATTATCTTGGGGTGCCATGGGCATACCCAATCTTAGGCTCTTTTCACTCCTTATTCCTTCATCCATCGAGATCTCACCTAAAACTTGAAAACTTCAATCACACAAAACTTAACAAAACCTTCGTGAGATCCGTTAGTATAATGAAACTAATATTTTCTTTAAGTACCCATTCATATTTTGTCTTTGCATTATACCTACTGTATTCTAACTTTACCATGGCTTATACCCTCCAATACAATCCATAGATTCATCAAAATAAGCACACAATGCAAAGAAAACAGAATCTGTCAAAAACAGAACAATCTATAAAGATGCGAATTTTACTCATACTTCTGTAACTACAAAACATCTGAACAATTAGAAAAACATAGGAAATTTGTATATCAATCTTGTGTAAAAAAATCAGAATTTTTCGTCGCTTCTGTGAATTTAAACAATTCTGTTATTGGATGCAAAAGTTTCTATTTTTCAACAAGATCAAATCAACTATCACCCAACATGATCCCAAAGGCTTTAGTTGTCACAAATACTAATTAAAACATAAAAAACACAATCACAACAGTAGCATAATTGTGCAAACACTCAAGAATAGAAAGAAAAAGGCAAAAATAAATTTTATTCATTGGGTTGCCTCCCAACAAGCGCTATAGTTTTATGCCCCTAGCTAGGCATAATGCATAGATTCAAGTATTGTCATCTTTGGTTTTCAACTCATCAATTACACAACTAGAATTCTTAAAGGATTTAGCATGCATATTTTCAATAACAATACTTCTAGGAATAAGATTGAAGAATTCATTCTTGCAAGAAGGGCCTTTTACTACTTCAACAAAATTGGGGTGAATACTAATCATTTTGAGATCTTCATTGTTGCTATTAGAAGTAGCACCCTTGTTCTTGGTGACTTGTGTAGGCTTGCAAATCTTCATAGGAGTTATTTCAATAGTTTTAATGGAAGAAAAAGGCGAGCTCAAATTACTAGAAATTTCTTCCAACTTATCAATTCTAGAGGGGCTCTCTTCCATTCTCTCGTTAACTACGGGTTCCTTTTCCTTTAGTATTTTAAGAGCATCTCCCGCTTTTGACCCAATTCTATTAGCAAGATTGTGCATCCTTTTATCTAATTTTTCAATATTTTCTTCGGTGAGCATTTTCTTTTCAATAGCATCTAACCTTTGCATAACATGCTCATGAGTTAAAACCGTTTCATTGACAGTGATAGGTGGTGCACCCACTAGATCTCCCATAGCATTAAAAGCATACAAAGTAGGGCACATCAAGAAATCCCCCCCAGTGATAGTGTCAAGAACAAATCTATACCAAGTTGTGATGTCCACATAAAAACTGCGAAGAAGAACAATGGTAGATTGCTTACGAACAGATCTATTATGAGCATTGCAAATCCTATGCCAAGCATCTTTTAGATTCTCCCCTCCACTTTGCTTAAAATTGAGAACTTCGTTCTCGAGGGTGCACACAATAGAGGAAGAACTAGCCATAATAACAAGGTGGGCAAGCAAGATCACACGCAAACAAGAGATCTGACGGGAAAAGAGCAAACAAAAAAGAAGGCGAATAAAAAGGCAAATTTTTGTGAAGTGGGGGAGATGAAAACGAGAGGCAAATGGCAAATAATGTAAATTGCAAGGAGATGAGATTTGTGATTAGGAACCTGATAGATGTTGATGATGTCTCCCCGGCAACGGCGCCAGAAATTCCTTTGACGTGGCTTGAGACTGCGTCGGTATTTCCCCAAAGAGGAAGGGATGATGCAGCACAGCTACGATAAGTATTTCCCTCAGTTATGAAACCAAGGTATCAATACAGTAGGAGAACCAAGCAACACTATGTAAATGGTACCTGCACACAAAGAACAAATACTTGCAACCCGACGCGTAAGAGAGGTTGTCAATCTCTCCACGGTAAAAAGATAGATTGGTTTGTATGAGATTGGATAAATAGATCTGAATAAAACATGCAATAAAATAAGTAAAGAAAAAGTGCAGCAAGGTATTTTTGGGTTTTTGGAATAGTAGATCTGAAAACAAATACGGTAAAAGATAGATCTGAAAGCAATATGATAAAAGTTAGACCGGGGGCCGTAGATTTCACTAGTGGCTTCTCTCGAGAAAATAGCACACGGTGGGTAAACAAATTACTGTTGGGCAATTGATAGAAGAACAAATAATTATGACGATATCCAAGGCAATGATCAATATATAGGCATCACGTCCAAGATTAGTAGACCGAAACGATTCTGCATCTACTACTATTACTCCACACATCGACCGCTATCCAGCATGCATCTAGTGTATTAAGTTCATGGAGAAACAGAGTAATGCAATAAGAACGATGACATGATGTAGACAAGATCTATTCATGTAGGAATATACCCGATCTTGTTATCCTTAATAGCAACGATACATACGTGCCTCGCTACCCTTTCTGTCACTGGGTGAGGACACCATAAGATCGAACCCATCACAAAGCACCTCTTCCCATTGCAAGAAAAATCGATCTAGTTGGCCTAACTAAACCAAAGATTCAAAGAAGAAATACGAGGCTATAAATAATCATGCATATAAGAGATCAAAGAAAACTCAAATAATATTCATGGATATAGATCTGATCATAAACTCGAACTTCATCGGATCCCAACAAACACATCGCAAAAAGTCGTTACATCAAATAGATCTCCAAGAGACCATTGTATTGAGAATCAAAAAGAGAGAGGAAGCCATCTAGCTACTGCCTACGGACCCGTAGATCTATGGTGGACTACTCACGCATCATCGGAGAGGCACCAATGAGGATGATGAACCCCTCCGTGATGGTGTTAGATTGGATCTCATGGTTCTGGAACTTGCGGCGGCTGGAATTGTGTTTCGTCGACTCCCCTAGGGTTTTTGGAATATTTGGGTATTTATAGAGCTGAGAGGCGGTGGAGAAGACCTTCGTGGGCCCCATGATACATCAGGGCACGCCAGGGGCCTCTCGCATGTCCTGGTCTATCGTGGGCCCCACGGGCCTCCCCAGGTGCTTCCTTGGCTCCCAAGTTGTCTTCTGGTCCAAAAAAATCTGCAAAAAGTTTCGCTGTGTTTGGACTCCATTTGGTATTGATATTCTGCGAAGTAAAAAACAAGCAAAACAACAGCAACTGGCACTGGGCACTATGTCAATAGGTTAGTCCCAAAAAATGATATAAAGTTGCTATAAAATGATTGTAAAACATCCAAGAATGATAATATAACAGCATGGAACAATCAAAAATTATAGACGTTGGAGACGTATCATATAACTCCTATGTACACTCACAAACACATTAGTCCCTCAACCCATTTGTCTTCAATACTCCAAAACAATTAAGGAGGCACTTGATGCACTTACAGGGGGCCGCGCCACCCAGGCTTGTGGGCCCCTCGCGGCACCTCTTGACCTAATTCCACCTCTATAAATTCCCAAATATGAGCAATACACCAAAGAGCCACCAGAAACACTTTTTTTGCCGCCGCAAGTTTTTGTTCTTCCGTGATCCCATCTGGAGGCCTTCCCCGGTACCCTGTCGGAGGGGGAATTGGTCACGGAGGGCTTCTACATCATCCTTGCAGCCCTTCCGATGATGTGTGAGTAGTTCACCACAGACCTACGGGTCCATAGCTAGTAGTTAGATGACTTCTTCTCTCTCTCTGATCTTCAACAGAATCTTCTCCTCGATGTTCTTGGAGTTCTATTCGATGTAATCTTCTTTTGCGCTGTGTTTGTTGGGATTCGATGAATTGTGGGTTTATGATCAGATTACTCATGAATATTAGTTGAGTCTTTTCTGAATTGTTTTATGCATGATTGTTATAGCTTTGTATTTCTCTCCGATCTATCAGTTTGGTTTGGCCAACTAGATTGATTTATCTAGCAATGGGAGAGGTGCTTTGTGACGGGTTCAATCTTGTGGTGCTCCATCCCAGTGACAAAAAGGAAAAGGACACGTATTTTTATTGTTGCCATTAAGGATAAAAATATGGGGTTTATTCATATTGCATGGGTTTACTTTGTCTACATGATGTCATCTTGCCTAAGGCGTTACTCTGTTTTATACTTAATACCCTAGATGCATGCTGCATATCAGTCCATGGGTGGAGTAATAGTAGTAGATGTAGGCAGGAGTCGGTCTACTTGTCTTGGACGTGATGCCTATATACATGACCATTGCTTTGAATGACGACATAACTATGCTCTTTTCTATCAATTGCCCAGCAATAATTTGTTCACCCATCGTATGTTATGTGCTTGAGAGAGAAGCTTCTAGTGAAAACTATGGCCCCCGGGTTTACTTTTATCATATATAAGAACACAAAAATACCTTGCTGGACTTTTATTTATTTTATTTTATTTTGCAATTTATCTTATTACTTACCACTACGAGATTTGATCCTTGCAAATAACCGCCGACGGGATTGACAACCCCCTTGTTTGCGTTGAGTGCAAGTTTTTGCTTTTGTGTGTGCAGGTGCTACTAACGAGGTTCTGTGTGGTTCTCCTACTAGATTCATAACCTTGGTTCTTAACTGAGGGAAATACTTATCTCTACTGCACTGCTTCATCCTCTCCTCTTCAAGGAAATCCCAACGCAGCTCACAAGCAACAGGAATAATTTTGGCGCCGTTGCCGGGGAGACATCTCCAAAACCTGTCAAGTACCTTCGCACAAACTATCATCTACTTGCTCTTATTTTTATTTGCCTTTGGCTCTCGTTTTCATCTCCCCCACTTCTATTTTTTTATAAAAACACAAAAAAAAAATTATTTGCTCATTTGCTTGCTTGTTTGAAGTTGCTACCATGTTTGAATTTGAGAAAGTTATTGTTGAAAGTGCTAGTGAAGATAGTGCTAGTGAGTATCTTGAGGAGAAACTTAATTTTTTATATATTAATCATGATTCTCAGGATCACGAAGCTCCCACAAATTTGAAAACTAAAATATATCATGTGGGTAGCGGAAAAATTATTGGGAAGAACATTATTCAGGAGTTCTTTAATTGCACGGGAGTCATACCTATAATAAAAGGATCTATTCTTGATAAAACAAATTGCTATGTGGATGCTATTGCTATGCTTGTGGTTAAGTTGGAGGGATTTTTTTTTTTGCATATTCATTCGGTTTTACAAAAGATATTTTATGAACTTCCCAATATCCATGATCCTAAAATTTAAAAGATTGCAACTATTATCCTTATGCATGAATTTGACTATATAATTCAGGAAGCTAGGGACACCTTTGTATTTTATAAAATAGATTTTGAGCATCCTCATATAGAAGTTCTTCATGACAAAGACACTATACATAGGTTGGAATCTAAAGATTATTTTGCGTATGGTGAAAATCTTAGGAGAAGAGTCCCTTATGCTGAAATTATTAAAACTTTGTACCATCATACTTGTGATAAATTTGAGTGGATAACTAAAGGGATTGATGAAGGGTTTAGTGATGATTGGTTTGAGAGTACAGGTAGAGATCCCATTGATGATGAAATACATGTTTTGTATGAAGATGTCTGTGGTGATGATTCGGAGTTCGAAGTAATGAATGTTAAAATTACTCAACAAAGTTCCTTTAAATATTTAAGTTCTCCTACTAGAAAAGAAGAACATGAGAGTAGAGAAATAATGAGTAAAGTTATGGATGACTTGATCAAAAAGGATTTGGAAACTAAAGATGACAATACTTGAAACTATGCATTACGCCTAGCTAGGGCGTAAAACAATAGCGCTTGTTAGGAGGCAACCCAATAGTTATCTTATGTTTCTTGTTTTATTTTTTGTTTTCTTGTGTCCACACAATTTTGCTACTGTTATGATTGTGTTTTTGTGTTTTAGTTAGTGTCTGTGCCAAGTAAAGCCTTTGGGATGATTTGGTTGATAGTTGACTAGCTTATGTGAAAAAACAGAAACTTTTGCTCCCAGTACTGGAATTGATTAAATTCACTAGAACGTGATAACATTCTGAACTTTTTTACACATGATGGATATACAAATTTCCCACGTTGTCCTAATTTTTCAGAGTTTTTGGATTTGCAGAAGTATTGCGTTTGTTCAGATCATTATAGACAGTTCTGTTTTTGACAGATTCTATTTTCGTTGCATAGTTTGCTTGTTTAAATGAATCTATGGATTGTATCGGGGGGTATAAGTCATGGAGAAGTCAGAATACAGTAGGTATTATGCAATAATAAAATATGAATGAGTTTACGACAGTACCTAAAGTTTATGATTTCTTGTTATACTAACAGAACTCATGAGGTTTCTGTTGTGTTTTGTGTGTTGAAGTTTTCAAGTTTTGGGCGAGATCACGATGGATTAAGGAATAAGGAGCGGCAAGAACCTAAGAGCATCTCTAGTAGACCCCGTATAATACCCCGACCAACAAAATAACCGCCAAAATACAGGTCCGCGTGAAAAAAGCTGCCCGATCAGACCCCGCAAACGCGTCGGACCCGTAAATATTTTTGCGGGGCGCGGCAAAATTCCCACCCCAATCAGCGAAAATGCGGGTTCTCCCCCTCGCCCCGTCAGTGCCCTATATATAGCAGTAGTGGTTGGTGGGGGACATTTTAGCCCATGCTTTTCCCCACCCACCGCCGCCTACGATTCCGGCCATACCAGCCGTCGGGATCACACCGACGGGCCGCCACACGCCCGAGATTATCCTCCACCACTTCCTCCCACCTCGTCGGCCGGAAAGTTATAGATCAGCGTCTGTTTGTCGCGGCCGCCAGATTTGGCGTTTTCGGCCACCGGTGGTTGTGCCAAGCCATGGATTGGTCGGGGAGCACCCCGCACGGCCCCGACAAAGCCCCAGCGCCGCATGTAGGTACTGGTTCGTCCTCTAGCCGCCATCGTCGGTTTGCTGACAAGGACTCGGCCGGCCGTTGCCCGGGATCGGCGCTCGCGCAGCGGCTCGTCGGATCGCCGATGCCGCTCATACAGTGCGACGATTGTACGCAGACAGTGCCACGGATAACATCTAGCACGTCGAAACACCCCGGATGGGTATTCTTCAAATGCGAAAACGACAGCGTATGTTCTTGTTTTCATTCGGCTTTGTCAACCTATTCGGTTCAATTTCGATAGCTTATTGAGATGGTCATGTGTGTAGGAAGGTGGATGCTCATTTTGGTATTGGGAAGAAGAATACATCGATTTATTGATAGGAAGAAACTTAATATATGGTCGTGCACTTCTTGCTAGAATTGAGGCTAATGATGCGGCTGCATGTGCAATTAGAGAACAAACTAGAGGGGAAGTAACATCTACTTCTTTAGAATCAAAGAAGAAGAATGAATAATGCAAGATCAGTAATCCGCAGATCAACAATGAAGGCATGGAGAAGATGTTGGTCCAACTAGTGGGAGCAGTTATGGAAGTTGGATATCTTCTAAAATGCCTACTTGTGGTTCTTGTTTTCTTTGGTCTTGCTATTCTAGCAAAGATTTGCTGAATTATTATGTATCCAATGCCCTTGAAGAGAATAAAAATATAACACAAAATTGAAATGCAAATTACTGATTTACGGGCCGGCGCGGGCGGTGGCCGAGCAAACCCCACAAAGCCGTTTTTCCGTGAACTGTATACGCATTTTGCGGGTCGGCATTATATGGGGTCTGCTATAGATGCTCTAAGCTTGGGGATGCCCAAGGCACCCCATGGTAATATTCAAGGAGACCCAAGCGTCTAAGCTTGGGGATTCCCCGGAAGGCATCCCCTCTTTCATCTACAAACCATCGGCATATCACTTGGAGCTATATTTTTATTCATCGCATGATATGAGTTTTGCTTGGAGCGTCATGTATTATATGAGTCTTTGCTTGGTTTGCTTTTTAGTTTGCCACAATCATCTTTGTTGCAAACACCTTTTGAGAGGGACACACATTTATTCGTGATTTATTAGAATACTCTATGTGCTTCACTTATATCTTTTGAGCTAGGCAGTTGCTCTAGTGCTTCACTTATATCTTTTAAAGCACGGCGGTGGATATATTTTAAAGAAATAGTTGCACTCACATGCTTCACTGATACCTTTTTGAGAGTCTAATAAATAGTAATGGCAATATGCACGTGTTATGAAATTGGTCCTAATATGATAGGTATTTAAGAGGGATATAATAAAAACTTTCATGTAGATCACTGAATATGATAAGTTTGGTTCCTTGCTGTAGTTTTGCAATATAGAGATGGTAATATGTGGGTTGTACTAGTGAATAATTGTGGTTTAGCAAGAATATTGGTGTAAGGTTTGTGATTCCTAAAGCATGCACGTATAGTCTCCCATTATGCTAAGAAGTTGGAGCAGGATTTATTATTGAGTGTCTTGCTTTGCGTGAAGGTCGGGAGCGTGTGATGGTTAACTCCTACCAACGTCCCCCCTAGGGGCATGCGTAGTATTACTTTGCTCTGAGGGCTAATAAACTTCCGCAATAAGTATGTGAGTTCTTTATGACTAATGTGAGTCCATGGATTATACGCACTCTCACATTTCCGCAATTTGCTAGCCTCTTCGGTACAATGCATTGCCCTTTCTCACCTCGAGAGTTGGTGCAAACTTCGCTGGTGCATCCAAACCCCGTGATATGATACACTCTATTACACATAAGCCTCCTTATATCGTCCTCAAAACAGCCACCATACCTATCATGGCATTTCCATAGCCATTCTGAGATATATTGACATGCAACTTCCACCGTTCCGTTATTATGACACACATCATCATTGTCATATTGCTTTGCATGATCATATAACTGACATAGTATTTGTGGCTCAGCCACCGTTCATCATTATCATACATGTTATGCTAGCATCATTGCACATCCTGTTACACTGCCAGAGGCATTCATATAGAGTCATATATTTCTGTTTTATCGAGTTGTAAATTTGACTTGTAAGTAAATAGAAGTGTGATGATCATCATTATTACAACATTGTCCCAGTGAGGAAATAAATAAATAAAAGAAAGAAAAAAGAGGCCAAAAAGAAAATGAGAGAAAAAGAGAGAAGGGGCAATGTTACTATCCTTTTCCACACTTGTGCTTCAGAGTAGCACCATGTTTTTCATAAAGAGTCTCCTTTGTTGTCACTTTCGTATACTAGTGGGAATTTTTCATTATAGAACTTGGCTTGTATATTTCGATGGTGGCCTTCCTCAAATGCCCGAGGTCTTCATGAGCAAGCAAGTTGGATGCACACCCACTTAGTTTTCAGTTTGAGCTTTCATACACTTATAGCTCTTAGTGCATCCGTTGCATGGCAATCCCTACTCCTCTCATTGACATCAATTGATGGGCATCTCCATAGCCCGTTGATTAGCCGCGTCGATGTGAGACTATCTTCCTTTTTTGTCTTCTCCACATTAATCTCTACCACTGCATTCTATTCCACCCATAGTGCTATATCCATGGCTTGTGCTCATGTATTGCGTGGGGGCTGAAAAAGCTGAAGCACGTTAAAAAGTATGAACCAATTGCCTGGCTGATACCGGGGTAGTACATGATTTATATTTTGTGTTAAGAAGATAGAGCATGACAAGGCTATATGATTTTTAGGTATAGCGTTCTTTAGCATTTTTATTTGGAAGTGCATGATTGTTTGTTGGTATGCCTGAGTATTGATGTCTTTATGTTAAATTATAGACTATTGCTTTGAATCATTCGGATCTAAATATTCATATCATAAAAGAAAGATTACATGATAAACATGTTAGGTAGCATTCCACATCAAAAATCCTGTTTTTATCATTTACCTACTCGAGGATGAGTAGGAATTAAGCTTGGGGATGCTTGATACGTCTCCAAATCATCTATAATTTTTTATTGTTACATGCCATGTATCAATCTTGGGTGTTTTATATGCAGTTTTATATCATTTTTTGGACTAACCTATTAACCTAGTGCCTAGTGCCAGTTGTTATTTTTTGCTTGTTTTTGGCTTTTCAGAAAATCAATATCAAACGAAGTCCAAATGGAGAAAAACTTTGGATTAATTTTTTCTAGACTAGAAGGGACCCACGAAGGTTTGGGAGAAGACCCGAGGAGTCACGACGGAGCGACAAGCTCAGGGGGTGCGGCCTAGGGGAGCGCCCCCAGGCTTGTGAGCCCCTCGTGGCACCTCTTGACCTAATTCCACCTCTATAAATTCCCAAATATTCCCAATACACCAAAGAGCCACCCGAAATACTTTTTCCGCCGCCGCAAGTTTCTATTCTTCCACGATCCCATCTGGAGGCCTTCTTCGACACTCTGCCAGAGGGGGAATCGATCTTGGAGGGCTTCTACATCATCCTTGCCGCCCTTCCGATGATGCGTGAGTAGTTCACCACAGACCTACGGGTCCATAGCTAGTATCTAGATGGCTTCTTCTCTTTCTTTGATCTTCAATACAATGTTCTCCTTGGTGTTCTATCCGATGTAATCTTCTTTTGCGGTGTGTTTGTTGGGATCCGATGAATTATAGGTTTATGATCAGATTATTCATGAATATTGATTGAGTCTTTTCTGAATTCTTTTATGCATGATTGTTATAGCTTTGTATTCCTTTCTGATCTATCGATTTGGTTTGGCCAACTAGATTGATTTATCTTGCATTGGGAGAGGTGCTTCGTGATGGGTTCAATCTTGCGGCGCTTCATTCTAGTGACAAAAAGGGAAAGGACACGTATTCGTATGGTTGCCATTAAGTATAATAATATGGGGTTTATTCATATTGCTTGGGTTTACTTTGTCTACATCATGTCATCTTGCTTAAGGCGTTACTCTGTTTTATACTTAATACCCTAGATGCATGTTGGATAGCGGTCGATGGGTGGAGTAATAGTAGTAGATGCAGGCAGGAGTCGGTCTACTTCTCTCAGACGTGATGCCTATATACATGATCATTGCCTTGAATATCATCATAACTATGCGCTTTTCTATCAATTGCAAAACAGTAATTTGTTCACCCACCGTATGCTATGTGCTCGAGAGAGAAGACTCTAGTGAAAACTATGGCCCCCGGGTCTAATTTTATCATATATAAGAACACAAAAATACCTTGTTGCACTTTTATTTATTTTATTTTATTTTGCAATTTACCTTATTACGTACCACTACGAGATTTGATCCTTGCAAATAACCACCGAGGGGATTGACAACCCCCTTGTTTGCATTGGGTGCAAGTATTTGCTTTTGTGTGTGTAGGTGCTGCTAACGAGGTTCTGTGTGGTTCTCCTACTGGATTGATAACCTTAGTTCTTAACCGAGGGAAATACTTATCTCTACTGCACTGCTTCATCCTCTCCTCTTCGAGGAAATCCTACGCAGCTCACAAGTAGCACTACCCCCGGTGTCAATATAATCAAGCAGGACGTAGGGACCTCTTCAAGAGGGCCCGAACATGGGTAAACACCGTGCCCTTTGTCTCCTATTCACCATCGTTCCAAGATCCATAGCTTGGGACCCTCTATCAGAGATCTGCTGGTTTTAGTACCGACACTTCTCAACCTCCAAGTGTGAAAGATTGGGAACCCTAGGGTCTTTACCCTACATTGCTTGGTACACATGTGTTGTCTTTGCTTATTTCCTGTCAATGAATGTGTTATTCCTAGATTTCCATGAGCACCACAGAAAAGTCATTATATTTACAAGCGAGGCATTGGGGTGACCTAAATTAAGAAGGGTATGAACAATTGCTACACCATTGTCATGACCATTGAAAAAAAATCATATTTAATAAACCAAGGGTGTGAAACCCAAGCAGCTTTTGCAAAGGGCAAGCAAAAAATAGGCGCATCTCATCTTCTTCTTGACCACATCTACTGCAATACTTTTGGATATGTATCTACCCGCTCTCTTACGTGTTGGCAAAGCTTTCCATATGTCTACAAGCAAAAGTATGTACTCTAGGCACCATCATCTTGTCTTTCCATACTTGTTTTAGTACCCGCTTAATTTCGCGAAGAACCTGTCTAGACATACATGATATGTGTTGTTGCAACTCTAGCACGCATACATTGCAGGCAGATTTGGATGTACCTTTTCTTGAGGGATGTAGCTTCTAGCAGAGAATAATTGGTCCGTCCTACTGAATAATTGGTACCTCTAGAATGTTGTTTGTTATCTCCTGCTCAAACAAGTTATGTATAAGATTGACATCCCAAACCTTTTGGTTTTGGATCCACAAGTCCTTTGCATGAGTAGGGTATACGCGGCGTCCTAGCTGAATTTTAAATGATCACATATATTCTTTGACAATGGGGAAACCAAGGGGAACTCCAAACAGAAGAATTTCCATCAATAATCCGACGAACAATGTTATTTAGAAGAATATGTCTTACCTTAAGAACTGAAGCTAGAATCCTGAATTTTGGATGCTAGATTCTTCTCTCCATGGATGTCTGAGGAAACTATTCCACTTTAAGAACCTACCCTAATAAGCTACGTGGTTGTTCTGTAATTCTCCAATCTGATGAAAGAATGAAGCTTTTATTAATTGCTCGGATATTTCTAATTCCCAAGCATCCTTTCATTTTCGAAGTGCGAATGTCTTTCCATGCTTTGGGACAAAGAGTTTTCTTGGAAGGTTCCTCTTTTATTCATGTCCACCAAAAGTTTCCAATAGTGGAAGTAAGCTTTGCAATTAGTTTCCTTGTGAACAAAATATTCGACATCTAATATAAAGGAATGGATGCAAACACTGGATTAACTAGATGATACCCCGCGCGTTGCTGCGGGAATCAGTTGCAACATATTTCAGTAGAATTTAGCTACATGGAACATTAATATTTGGATTAATAATATGAGAGCTAAAACTGAATGAATACAAAATATTGGTCCTTATGTTTTTAGTATAACCATCTCACTCAGGTAAAAAAATACCAAGCTTGTCTCCTTAGGCAGTCCGCATGCCATCAAATGGATATAGAGCAACAACATACAGATTGATCACGGAGTGGCAAGCTTATACAAATGTACAAAAGGACCAATTAGGCAGCAGCCAAAATTCGTCACCTCACCAAATTTGACCCAAGTATTCCTATAACAATGCATGAGGAGGCTGATCCATGAAAACTGTACTGATTCAATACAGAAAAGGAAATGCTCACTCTGAGATAACTTGAATGAGCAACTGAACAAAAATGATGTGTTTTTACCTAGTATACCACGTATGAGAAAGGGGAGCAAACGCCATGGCCATCAACAAATGTTACAGTTTAAAAAGCAAGTATGTGTTTGCAGGTCTGCATTATCCCAATAATTTATAGAGAAAACAAAGATGAGGGAAACCTTTTGATCTGACATAGAGCGACCATGACAGCTATAGCACCGGAGGAGTTGCCACGGTATGTCTCCATAGCCAGCAACCATGATCTGAAGGGGATGCAAGCACACAATGGATCCAGAAGCGAGCAGCACCTGAGGGGATGTTAGGGAATTGACATCTGATCTTGTAGATGTGGGAGTAGAAGTTTGCCAGCATGACTTGCGGCGCACAGAACATGTGAAGGGAAGTGCCTCGATGCTCATATATGAGGAAGACGCCTAGAGGGGTTCTCTATAAAGTGGCTTGTGGACAGTGGCGAACCGGCGGCTGACCGCTCCACTACCTTGTTGGTTTCATGGCTGCATGTGATGCACTTATGGGAGGACAAAACGGCTAGGGGATTGAGGGAATAGTGAAACGTCAGTCCGCTAAAATTCTTTGGGGCCATAAATGACGCGGCTAACTATTGGATTTCAGAGCAAATCTAGTGCGCTCCAGTAACCAGAAGCTGAAAGGAAGTTGTATTTTCACCATGGGAACACTTCATGACGTGGCTTGACGTGGTGTTATGCATGTGCAGAATTACTGATCTGACTGGACTGATGATGTGGAGGGGCTGCATGTCAAGAGAAATCAGGTAGTGGGGAGCTCCTATTTAGATATAGTAGATTAGAGTTAATCTCGTTGCATGTGAAAGTTTATTAACTTTGCATCGTCTAAGTTTCACTTTAATTTGTCAATTACAAATTCATAAGCAGAAGATCTGTCTTTAGCAGGGAGAATTAATGGATGCCCTAAGTAAATGAATTGCTACTAATGTCTTAGACAAGGAAGATTCTCTTAACGTTTTCCTTTGTGTTGTGATTGACATTTCCACAAAAAAATATACAAGATTTACTCCAGTTTGGATTTGGCCTGAAAGGTAGCAAAATCTTTTAAGAATTTTAAACATGTGAGTATCCTTTATTGCAGTGGCCTATCCACAAATCAATGGATCATCAGCAAACTTTAAAGAATTGACAGGAGGACATGTAGGGCCTAAGATAGTTCCAATCAATCTTTTAGTGCACATGGCTTCTTGCAGAGCAATAGAGTTAATTAATGGCAAGGGCAGGCAAATAAGGTGACATGGGACAACCTTGTCTGATACCTCTACCGCCTTGAAACCGACCATATGACTGGCCATTGATAATAACAAAGAATGTGGGGCCTGCTATGCACGTGTGAATGAGATTTAAAATGACCATGTAAACCTTTGTATGAAAGTGCTTGAATGATGAAATTCTACTCGATTCTATCAAAATCCTTAACCAAATGAATTTTAACCATAAAAGCAGGTTTGTTCTGGTATTTGAGATTGAACGAGTGAGTGACTTCCTGGGCAACGATAATGTTGTTACTAATTATTCTACCTTCTATGAATGCTTGTTGAGATTGATGAAAATGCTCAGGCAAATGATCTTTGAGTCTATTGGCTAGGGTTTTGGCTATGATCTTGTAAATGATATTGCATAAACTTATGAGTCTAAAATCCCGAGGAATCAGGGAAGCAAGTTTCTAAGGGACTAAAATAATGTGTGTCATTTATATGGTTTGGGAGAGTGCCTTGAACATAGAAGTCTCTTACCACCTTGGTTACATCATCTCCAATCCATTCCCATGCGACAAGATAAAACTCGACGTTGAAGCCATCTAGTCATGGTGAAGCATTCCTCTTCACTTCTTTCAAAGTGTCCAGAGTCTCCTTGTTAGGGATACTGCAAGTCTAGGCATGTTCTTTCTTTTTGATACAATGTGTGCATATAGGGCTTGCCATATATAATATTAGAAGAGCCAAAGAAAATTTTAAATTAATTAATGAAAGTTTTGGCAATAGCATGAGATTCTACTTGAACAGTATCATTGTCATCTTTCAATGAAGCAATTATATTCTTTCTTCTTCTTCTTCTTTTCAGAACAACATGATGAAAGAAAGTAGTGTTTCTATCTTCACTAGCGGTCCAATGTTTTTACCTTTATGTCTATAGTACTCAGTGAACTTTGTCATGTTTTGTTCATGTTTGAAATCTAGAGAACTATCAAGTGCATGGTTTTATACCTGCGCTGGTTGCATTTGAATATTCTTAATTTGCTCACCTATGTTGTCCAGTTCCTGCTGAATTGCCTTTTTCTTCTTGCATCATGCTCTCAAGGCATTTTCCTGATTGTTAGTTCTACCGTGGAAAGTTTTATTTCAATAATTGACCCAAATGTTTTTAGCATGTGCATTGAAATCACTTCCAACAGCCACCAATTTCCAAATTTGAAATTTCTTCTGGGTTCCGGCCAAAAACAAAGAACTATGTGGCGGGAGCCCCAACCGCCTGATCAAAAAGTTCCTTCCGTCGAACCGACTACCACTGGCCACCGATACACCATGGAAGGCATCTCCACCATCACTACCGACCTCACCGCTACTCCCGCCACACCCGCAATTGTCCCTCCCATGGTTCTTGTCGGCGATGCAACAAGCAGAAGGCCATCCATTGCCAAGGGTCCCCCACAGGTGAAGAAGGCTGCCAGGAAGAAACCGCCGTGATATCCATCGGGTGTGACGACCCCGGCTTAATCGTGCACTAATTATACACGCAAATGCACACGATCAAGCCTAAGGACTCACTTGAAGATATCACAACACAACTCTAAAACATAAATAAATTCATACAAGCTTAATATTACAAGCCAGGGCCTCGAGGGCTCGAATACATAGCTCGATGGCATACAAGTGTCAGCAGAAGCGTCAGATATCTGGGTACAGATATATTACAGAACATAGAGATAAGCCTTCACAGAGGCGGGGCAAAATAAAAACTACGATCGAAAAGGCGTGGGCCTCCTGCCCTGGACCCTCCGATCCTACTCCTGGTCGTCAGACGGCTCCTCGTAGTAGTAGTACTCTCCGGGCTGGTAGTAGTAGTGGTCGTCGACGGGGACATCTGGCTCCGGGGCTCCGTCGTCTGGATGCGACAAATGGATAAAGGGGAAAAAAGGAAAATAAAGCAAACGTGAGTACTCATCCGAAGTACTCAGCAAGCAAGGATCTACACTACATATGCAACATTTTCAAAGGGGGCTGTATATGTGGACTGGGCTGCAGAAATGCCAGAATAGAGGGGGAAAGCCTAGTCCTATCGAAGACTAGCATCTTCAGCATCTTCAACGGTCTCGCAGCATTAGAAGAGAGCAGAATAACATAATGTAAATTATAGCAGTAATGTCATCAACCTCGGCCAGAGATTCTTCCTCGACTCCCTGCGAGAAACCAATCCCAGAGCCGTACTATCTAGTTCTCATCTCATGTCATGTTCTAGTTGTACCGATCGGGATACAACTCCGAGTGTCCGTTACCGTAGGACAGGCTATCGATAGAAGTTTCTTCCCTGCAGGGGTGCACCAACTTACCCACCACGTTCGCTTAACTCCGGCCGGACACACTTTTCTGGGTCATGCCCGGCCTCGGCTAAGCAACACGCCGCAACCCGACCTAGGCTCTAAAGAGAGGTCAGCACGCCGGACTAACCTATGCCCCCAGGGGTCTTGGGCCTTCGCCCTGGGAACCCTACACGTTGCGAGGACATTTCGGAAGCAGACCTAGCAACCCCTTATACAAGCGCAGTTGCGTTCCCAGTCCAATCCGAAACGGGCCGCTCCTCGCTGACGTCAATAGAGCTTCGGTTGATGTATACGACGCAGAACGCCCATACTATGCCCACGTGATGGTTAGTGCTATCGGGCCAGAGGCCCCTCGGATCAAATATCCAAACCGTAGTGAATTAGGAGCGCGCGGTAACGAGCAGAGACTCACGATCGATGTGACCCCGTCGCCCCGTCTCGAGGACTTGCGGCAAGGGCTAAGAATGCCCGGTCACGCCTCGTAGTTATCTCGCGGGCACCTCTCAGGTCAACCCGACTCCACATCACTTCGCATTCATGCTCGCGCGGGTACCCCTCAGGGCCGACCCGTCTTTAGTACAATGGTTTAAAGTCAAGTCATAATATCCAAAGTAACTGTGTGTCTGACACCGAAGGGAACCCTGAGGAATCACCCTCGATGGAATTCCCGCTCGATGTTATCATCAAGGTGAACGAAGGAGGAATCACCCTCGAGGTCCACACTTGAGAGGTTGCGCGACGGCGTCGGTATCGGGGGTGGTGTAGGAGGAATCACCCTCGCTTACCACGACCGATTAACTAACCTACAAGGTTATCATCAGAAGTGCTGACGAGGTATCACCCTCGGCACTCGATAGTAACCCAGCAGTGTCGAGCAACATAGGGGAAGTGACGTGCGGTGCCCGGGTCTGATCTTCGATCCTGTTGCTCGGGTCTTCTGAGAGTCCAGCGGGGCAGTCGGGACAAGTGGGTCTCTGGTAAGGTTCTACCCATCCTATACTAAACAGTTTAGGAGAACAGGCAGGTATCAAAAATAGGCTACAATAAAGCAGGCTATGCAGCAGATATAGGACAACAGTAGCAGCAGTAACTTCTAATGCAAGCATAAGAGAGAAGAGAGCGGGCGATATCGGAATGCTCAAAATGGGGGTGCTTGCCTGTCTGCTCGACGGCAAGGGCAGGGTCGTCGGGGACGTAGTCGTACTCCGGAGCGGCGTCTGCCTCAGGAGCTACGGCAACGTCTGGGTCTACCGAAAGATAAGAGGGGGAGGAAACAAGTAAATATAAAGCAATCAGATGCAACACAGTGCGTGCGATGCTATGATGCAGTGCAGGGTTGCCTAAATATGCCTCTAAGTCATTTTAGTTATTTTAGAATTAATCTGGGATTTATTAACCGGTGTATGTGCACTATTCATCTACCGGATTCGGGCCCAGAGTTACGAGTTCTCCTACGTAGGAGGTTCCGACAAGGAAACAGACGGCACGATCAGACTCGTCTCGTCGTTCTGAGCAACTTTCATGTTTTAACTTTTTCGATCTGAGCTACGGTTTAAAAGTTATTAATTTTCGAAGTTTAAATGATTTTCTGGAATTATTTTTATTATCAGAATTGAATTATGACGTCAGCATGACATGTTGCTGACATCAGCAGGTCAACAGTGACGCTGACCTGGTCAAACCTGACATGTGGGTCCAGTGGGACCCACATGTCAGCCTCTGTTATTCTAACAGTGAATTAAATTGATTATCAGGGTTAATTAGGGAGTGGGCCCCATCTGTCAGTGAGATATTAGTATAACTATTTTGTTTTTATTTAATAAAACATTTAATTAGGTTAATTAACCATGGGGCCCACATGTCAGTGGCTGGGCCGCCCCGTCAGCGCAGTTGACCAGTCAACTGGGTCAACTGGGCCAGCGGGGGCCCAGCGTCAGTGACTGGGAGGTGGGGCCCCATCGTGCCACCTCAGCAGCCGGCGCCGGAGTTGCTCCGGCGACCAGAACGACGGCGGCGCCTCGCCGGAGTTCGTCGGGATCACGTTGTGGGGCTTCGTTTCACGTGCGGCTTGCCGCGTTCGAAAGCTGGATGAGCGCCGCGTCTAGTGGTGCGGTCGAATGGGCTCGGAGGTGGACGGAACTGCGCCAGCGACGAGTGACAGCGGCGGTGGAGTTCGGGACCTCGTGGATCCGGCGAAAAACAGCGCGAGGGCTCGAGTTGATCATCTAAGCAGTAGCAGTAGAACTCCAGGAGCTCACCAGAGCCACTGGCTCGAGCCATAGGGGCTCGGGAGTGCGCTGATAGCTGCGGCGGCGGCGGCCAGAGCATGGCAACGTCGGTAGCTCGCCGGAGGCGTTTTAGCACGCGGAGAAGGAAGCAGGGGAAGGGGCGGAGCTCACCTAGCGGCTATGTAAAGCCTCTGTTAGCTTAGTAGCAGCAGGGGCTCGAGGTCGACAGGGATCGCCGGCGTTCAGGAAGAAGAGGGGCGGCTTGATCTGCTCGTCGTGGAGCTCCCCTACATCATCCGTTAGGGGTTGACACTCCCGCGGGTAGATGTCGAGCCTCCCTGTTCAGCCCCGAAGTCATTGTTGAAATTGAGGGGTTGAAATTTCAGGCACTCCCAATTATCCTGAGTTCTTCCAAGATCGATCTTATCTTGGGAATGGATTGGTTGAAGGCTCACTATGCCTCAATCAATTGCGCCACTAAAGTTGTTCACCTCTTACACCCATCGAATGAGATAGTGAATTATCAAGCTCACCCCACTCAGAACGCCGAGGCTCAGATCTATGCCTTGAACGCGTTGAACGCTTCTCCACTTGAGGGGATCGAGAACATCCCAGTTGTCTATGACTTCCCGGATGTTTTTCCAGAAGAACTTCCAGGAATACCCCTTGCTAGAGCTGTCGAGTTCGTCATTGACTTGAAGCCTGGCACCACTCCTATTGCGAAGCGTCCCTACAAGATGCCACCGCACCACCTTATTGAGCTTAAGGAAGAAATTGATAAATCCTTAAGGAAAGGTTTCATTCGCCCTAGTTCCTCTGCCTGGGGAGCACCGTCTCTTTTTGTCAAGAAGAAAGATGGTACGAATAGGTTGGTCCAAGATTACCGTCCTATCAACCAGGCAACCATTCAGAATAAATATCCGCTTCCCCGAATCAATGACTTATACGATCAACTGGCTGGATCTTCGGTGTTCTCAAAACTCGACTTGAGGTTGGGTTATCACTAGATCCGTGTCCGAGAAGAGGATATTCCAAAGACCGCATTCGTTACTCGATATGGCTCCTATGAGTACACCATCATGTCATATCGGGCACAGCCGCTGCCCGCGCGAAGAAGGCAACGACGGCCCCCCTCTTCACCGACGCCGATCCCTTCCACAATGACAATGATTCCCCCGACACCGCCTAGGACCCCCTACTGTACGAAGATGAGCCGACGTAGCCCGCTGCCACAACGGCTGGCGTCCCAACATGTTCGGTGAAATGACCATGAGATACAAAATTTAGGTTTCCATTTTCATTGATTTTTATGGGATTTTACATTTTGTATGCAATTTTGATGTGATGTGATGTGGGGGGGGGGGGGGGGGGGGGGATTTCCTTCAAATTTGATGTATGTAGTGTGGATGTTGAAACTTTTTTGATGGTGGCATAGGTGACAATGGAAAACAATGATCGTAATGAGGAGAATGCAAGCGCTAGCGATGGTAATGGAGGCAATGACATTTGAGAGCTATATGTATTCATGTTCTATGACTTTTGTGTGTGTGTTTTGTGGTGCATAATGCTTGCGGTTTAGACTGAATTTGAACTTGAATATAAAATGTTGTTGATCTCTGTATTGCTGCAAAGTTTTAATTACCATGTTTTAGTTTGCTTAACCCAAATGATAAGTGCCACATGTGTAGCATGAAATAACACCGTCCTGACATTTTTATAACTAAAATTGTCATAAAAAAACAAAACCCTAAAAAACTGGAGCAATTTGATAAAATAGCACGTCTTTCCTCGTACCTTGATAAAATAGCACGCTTTTCTTTTTGTTTGATTAAATGGCACGCTTTTCCTCCATGGCTGGATAAAATGGCACAAACTGATTTTTTTTCTCAATTTTCTGGTATGGGCCTACACATCATAATATTTTGGACGATTTTGCCCTTTGGTCTTTTCTGCCCGGTCAACAGTTTCGATCGGAGACGAGACGATTCAGAACACCGGGAGAACATCGAAACAGAGGAACAAAACAGCCAGCCGCCATCTCGCCGTGATTCCTCCCCGAGCGCCGTGACCTCGTCGCGCCTCCTATCCCGCGCCGCCCGTTCCTGTGGCGGAGGCGCCACCGTCCGCCGCCCTTCGACCGCTCCCACGCCGTGCCGGAGAAGAAGGGCGCCGCCGTACGCCGCACTCCGGCTGCTTCCTCACCGTGCGGGAGAAGAATGGCGCCGCCACTTCAAGCCCCACTGCAGCGTGTGGCAGTCCAAGTCGCTTCGTGGCCGTAGCGTGCGTTTGCTGGCTGGAGGCTGTAGCTGTTCGCTGCTGTACCTGCTCGCTGCTGTGCTTGGCTGTGGCTGCTCGCTGCTGCTATAGTGTTGCCTGAAGATAATATAGCACTCACAGCTGGATATGGATGTCTTCCTATGGATGCAATCAAAATTCAGCTTCAATGGTTGTAACGTGTATTGATGGATATAAGTGAAATTTCATCAGCATTTTCACCAAATTTTTTGGCATGACCTCTCTTTATTTCTGTACCATTTTCACATGTCACAAAAATTAAAGCATAAGGTGACAATCCAGAATGAATACTACAGAGTAAGGTGCAGATGTGCTCATAGACTTGACAATCCAGAATGAATATGCATGAGTTTCAGATTTAAAGCATAAGGTGAGTATTTGTCTCACAAGTTGCATCCAGAAGCATAAAGCGAGTCGTCAACTGACTACGCACACGACAAGATCCCAGAGACACTGAAAGGGTAAATTCAATCCAAAAGCATCGACTACGCGAAGTAGCATTAATTTCGTAAAGATGACTACTACACACTACATGATCACAAAATGGCATTCTACACTCTTTTTCTCCTCTTCGGCGTAAGCTTCTTTGTGGGCCTCACACCAACATTTGGTGGAGAAGTGGGAGTCTCTGTTTCCATAGAAAGTTGCCTGCATAATACATCAATTTCATTCATGAAAGAAGTAGCCTACAAACAACAACAATTGAAGAAAAACATCAATTTTCTTCACCTTCTTGTGATTGGACCAGGGCTGCCTTGTAGGACAGGCAATGCAGATGTCTCTCCAAGAGGGCTACCAAGAGATGATTGACTGCAAAAAAGACATTGTTCATAATATATGTAAAAACACCCCACATTTGTAGAGATAAGAGAAGCAAAAAAAATGTTACCTTCTCGTCATTGGGCGAGGGCTAGCATGTGGGACAACCAACAGCGACACCCCTGCAATAGGGCTACCAAGAGAAGATTGACTGCACAAAAATGCACTATTTATTATATATAAAAACATGCCACATTTGTAGAGATAAGAGAAGCAAAACAATGTTACCTCCTCGTCATAGGGCGAGGGCTAGCGTGTGGAGACATCCCTCCAAGAGGGCTACGAAGAGATGATTGACTACACAATATGCATTGTTTGAGAAAAATTATCTCATGTCCACTAGAGAAGTTGAAGAAAAGCATTAATTTTTACCTCCTTGTGACAGGACGAGGGCTGCCTTGCAGGACATCTCCTGGGATTGTACATTCAACATCAATTTTGGTGTTTGGCTTTATCTTTCTAGATTTGGGGTTCCTGTCAACAAATTCAACCAATGTTACATAGAAAACAGTAGAGCAAATATGAATCAATATAAATTACCTTTTCTTCACTCCATTAGTCGGACAACCAGCTTCCCTATGTCCCAATTGCTTACACTTCTTGCACCTGTTTTGGCTTCATAATTGACCTTTCGGTGGTGGTTTCTTTTTATAATTCCCCCTCCCTTTTCAAGGCAACTTCTCAATCTCAACTTCCTTTTTCTTCCGACTGAACTTTTGGGGAGTGGTGCATGTAATAGAAAGTCTAATTTAACATTAGGCCATTGTGACCGGTCTGTGAGAGGCTCAACAACCCCCCTATAAGCTGCCCTAAACCTTTCTAGAGAGTAGTATTCATGAAGATAATCTTCCATCTTCACGTTCCTTTTTCCAATCAAGAAAGCAAGTGCATGTTCACACGGTTTGCCTGTGTGCTGCCACTCGAGGCACGTGCACTCACTTTGTTCTATGTTAACCACATGCCTCAAATTGTCTTTGTTGATGTCCCTCACCTCACACTTCCAATTGTCCTGCATATAGAACAAAGTTGTTAGTGTCGCTACAATAAGATAATGCTACCATAGCACAAAATAAATAGAAAAACTGAATATAGTAAGTTATGTTGGTACCCTGGTCTTTGTCTTATCAGCCATCAAACGACATGTTATTTTCCATGGACAATCCTCAGCCATACAATGTGCCATCCACATACTCTTATTAGCTCTATGAGTTCCAAGGTTAAATTCTTCATTAATTGCCCATTGCCTCACAGCCCTCCTACAATCTATCATTGTTGGAAAGATTGAGCCTTTCTCAACTTTAGGATAATCTTTGTCATATGACATTTCTATCTCCTCGGGAACGTGATCATCAACTGGTATAGCTCCTTCAGCCATTAACTCATCACTAACATGGCCGGCAACAACCGGAGCTGGCTCATTTACTGGTTGAGCATCCTCGGTCTCATCCTCAATTCCGAGTACCTCACACATGTCTTCATGGGATATAGGATATATTACATCATCACCAATAGGAGTTATCGCAATAGTGGACCAATCAATGACTTCACCATCAGATTGCATATATCTCGAATTGCTAATAAGAAAATTACCAGTTGTAGAATCATCGACACATGTTGCACTACTTGCATTCGACTGGTAAACGTCAGAACTTGAGCAGATAATATTGTCCACAATCTCACTAGATGGGATATTTTCAGAGCAATATGATGCTGTAACCCCATTTGCAATGTCCACAACTTGAGCTAGCACTAGCAATTTTTTTTCTTCCCATCTCTCAAGAAAAGCTGTCAGTAGCTTCCAATAATTATCGATCCTCTCAACTGATTCAAAGTGCTTGTCTTGGCACAAAATATGGACCTCTTGCCTACTTCCCCAAACAATTTTGGACCGAATGAGTTCGACCAGTTTTTCAACCATAAAATGTTTCATGTTAACCTCAAACTCAATATCATGCTCGGCAACTTGACGCTCGCTGCCATCGTCAAGCTTTGCGACAAATCGGAGAACTCTAACAGTTAATTCATAAATGACAACGCGCGACTCCGCACCTTCTTCCCTACAAAATTACACGGATTTTTGAAACACAAACAATGGTTAGGTCTAACTATTCATCAAAAAACTGATGTTAACAATTCATAGAGTTTGTGACTGACCCTGCTGGAACTGCGCCCTCCGGCTCCATCACGGCGAGCTAAACTTTTTGCTGTTGTGAAGCCAACAAACTAGCTCTCCTCCACAAAAATCTCCATGATATAAGGTTCCTGGATGACTTGCTTCCTGATTCCACATGTGAGATCAGATTAAAGGAAGAGAGAGATATAGAGGAGGAAACCTGTACTGGTAGGGAGAGAAAGAGAGATCAACAAAGAAGATGGAAGAACACCTGTAACTCACGGCAAGACGAGCGGCGGCGGCGGAACGGGTCGAGCGACGGGTGATGAGGGCAGCACGCCGGGGCAGAGGCACGGCGAGTCAACGACGATGGAATTCGCGGCGCCTGTGTGAGGAAGCCGGCGAGGCGGCGGCCCTGCTTGCCTCGCGTTCCTCTGTTTCGATCGAAACTGATCGCTAGGTTAGATCGAACCTGTTGACCGGGCAGAAAAGACCAAAGGGCAAAATCGTCCAAAATATTGTGACGTGTAGGCCCATACCAGAAAATTGAGAAAAAAAATCAGTTTGTGCCATTTTATCCAGTCATGGAGGAAAAACGTGTCATTTAATCAAACAAAAAGAAAAGTGTGCTATTTTATCAAGGTACGAGGAAAGACGTGCTATTTTATCAAATTGCTCAAAAAACTGAAACTTGCCACCAAACAGAAAGTTGACATGCTTCGTAACTAAAGTTGATCCTTGCTTAAATGTGCATGTAATTATGGAATAGAGAAGAAGACCAAATCTCAAGGCACCAGTTTTTGTCTGTTGAAAAAGCAAAAACTTGTTCGAGGCGGCCAAAAATCTTCTCATGCCGTGCGTGCCACTCGGCCCAGTCAATCCCCTCTGCCCCCTCGCTTCCCCACCCGAATCCATCCACCTACGCACGCGCCCACCTCCCCGCCGCCGGAGCGGCAGCGATGGACGTCGCCGAGTCACCGGACCTCCAGGCGCAGCTGGCCGCGGCCGTGGACGCACTTAATCACGCCTCGCATCCCTCCGCACGTCTAGCCGCCAACCAGTGGCTCCTCGGCCTGCAGCGCTCGCCGCAGGCGTGGGCGCTGGCGGTCTCGCTCCTCGCGTCTGCGGATCATCCGGCCCCTTCCGCCGATCTACTATTCTTCGCCGCCCAGATGCTTCGCCGGAAGATCCAGTCACCCGACTACCCGCTCCCGGACAACGCCGCGCAGCTCCTCGACGCGCTCCTTGTCGCGGCCCGCCGTTTCTGCCTTGCCCCTCCCCGGCTGCTCACGCAGATCTGCCTGGCCCTCGCGGCGCTGGCGCTCCGTGCGGAGGGAGGGGTAGACGGACTTTTCGCTCGAATGCCGCACCTACCCGACCCCGCCTTGCTGGAGCTGCTCACCGTGCTCCCCGAGGAGGTGGCGCAGGATGAGAGCGGCGACACGGGGGTCGACTCCGCCACGCGGTGCAGGTTCACGCGTGAGCTGCTCACGCACGCGCCCGCCGTGCTTGAGTTCCTGCTAGCGCAGTCTGAGAAGCCGGCCGCCGCGGACGGGGTGCCCCTCCACGAGCGCAACCATAGAATCCTGCGATGCCTACTGAGCTGGGTATGTACGGTCCTTGCTTGCTTCACCCTCAACTCAATATTTCAATTGCGTTCGTCTCTCGCTCTCCCTGTGCTAAGAGAAACGGCAATGTTGTAGGTTCGCGCGGGATGCTTCTCGGGAGCGCCGGCGTCCGCCCTCGCCGCACACCCACTTCTGACGTTCGCGTTCAACTCCCTGCAGGTGCGAACAGTGTACCCACTTCGACCAATTGGTTGTTCACTCATCACGTCCTCACATGTTGTTTCGTTCCTGTGTGGCTGATAAAGGCGTTCTTCTCGTTTGAAGTGGCCATAGAGGTTATGACCGAACTTGTCAGCCAGTACCAAGTAAGTACCGTTCTTCTGTACTGCATTAGTGCAATCGACTCATTGAGTAACATCTACTGTTTAATTGTTGTATGAAATAGTGCTTGAAATGGACCCTGTACCAACTTCGCAGTGTACTACTTTTCGTGCAGTGTATTTCTTTCAGTTAAACCGTAGTTATCTTTATGAAGCATCATGAAATAATCTGGGTCTGGACATCTTAGTTGATTCCAGTTCTGTTCTCTTTTCACGTGCAACACATGCATTTTTGCTTCTCTTTGCACGTGCAACCACTGCATTTTTGCTGCTTCTGTGTGGTTGGTGGGCTAAGAAGCTCCGTGTCATGGTATGAAGTAGGAGTACATATCCTGAGTTGATGAATTGAATGTTCCTTATTTTTCCTGTTCAATTATGTGTTGTTTTGCCTATGTATTGCCCAGTCAAGTATCATGCAGTGTTGTTGACTATGCAATGGTACTGTAAAGTTATAAAATGGCGGATGTTGCGCCCCCTTTTGTTTCTGTTTCTTAGAAAAAGCCACTGTCCTTCTGTTGAGGTTGCTGACTAGCAAAGCACCGTTCAGCAAATGTGCTTCCAACTCATAATGAATGAGAATTCTGATGTATGCTGGTATGGTTGTAGGAATTACCGCAGGCATTTCTAAGCAAGATGCCATACATCAGAGAGGTTCTTCTTCTACCAGCTCTAGCCAACAGAAGTGAGAAGATTATTGCTGGTCTTACTAGTTTGATGTGCGAAGTTGGTCAAGCAGTAAGTTTTTTCTTACTTGTAAAGTTTTTTTGTGTTTTAGCATGATGGGCAGGCCTTGTTTGTTTCAGCTTCAATTGGCTTCAAATCACCTGTGAATTTACTTCATTGGGAATCAACTTTGCCACTGAAGTACACCTGGACGTGCTTCAGGCAATTGCACTGAAAATGGCCCGAATCCAGATTCAGCTTCACTGGCAAACCTGATTTCAAATAGCTGTTTGTTTCGGCTTCTGATTTTTCCTATGAGAAGCTGTTGCCTAAAGCTGAAACAAACAGAGCCGTAGTCTAGTTACTCACAATATGTCTAGTCAAAATTAGTTCCCAGTTAGGGTTTGCTTTGGATGGACAATATATTGTTGATTCTGCCTTTTAGCTTTTGTGGCACTCTCTCACAGAGAACGCTAGAAGCTTGGTGCTACTTCATCCATACGGCTTTGATTCGATGGCTCACATCTTCATCGATATTACCATCCTTCTGCAGCATTGACCCCAAATATCGAAAGGTGTCCTTATGAGGTACCACCTGACCATCAAGGCTAACCTCCCCCCTCACGCCTAGTTGTATTGAAACTGCACCTCATGTACTAAGTTTTAGTTCTACTAAGCTTAAAGCCTTTCGATTCCAGAGTTTGTCTCCATAGCTCTAACTTTCTATTGATCCCTGCCCGACTATGGTCGACTAGCAGCACATCATCCGCAAAGAGCATACACCATGGGATATCTCCTTGTGTATCCCTTGTGACCTCATCCATCACCAAACAAAAAGATAAGGGCTCAAAGGTGACCCTCGGTGCACCTATTTTAATTGGAAAGTCATCAGTGTCGCCATCACTTGTTTGGACACTTACATGTCCTTGATGAGGGTTGTGACGCCCCCGGCCCAATCGTGCACTAATCATACACGCAAATACACACGATCAAGCCTAAGGACTCACGGGAAGATATCACAACACAACTCTAAAACATAAATAAAGTCATACAAGCTTTATATTACAAGCCAGGGGCCTCGAGGGCTCGAATACATAAGCTTGCGTACAAGTGTCAGCGGAAGCATCAGATATCTGAGTACAGATATGAAACAGAAACAGAAAGGCCTCTAGAAAGGCGGGGCAAAATAAAACACTACGATCGAAAGGCGTAGGCCTCCTGCCTGGGACCCTCCGATCCTACTCCTGGTCGTCAGCCAACTTGTAGTAGTATCCATCCTCTGGGTAGTAGTAGTAGCGATCGTCGGGGCATCTGTCTCAGGGGGCTTCGTCCTCTGGTCACGTCAAACTGATATGGGGAGAAAAGAAAAACAAAGCAACCGTGAGTACTCAGAAATACTCAGCAAGCAAGGATCTACACTAGATATGCAACATTGTCAAAGGGAGGCTGTATATGTGGACTGGGCTGCAGAAATGCAAGAATAGAGAGAAGGCCTAGTCCTATCGAAGACTAACATCTTCAGCGGTCTTGCAGCATTAGAAGAGAGTAGAACAGTACAATATAATGTAGCAGTATCATTAAGTCTCAACCTCACCCAGAGATCCTTTCTCGACTCCCTGCGAGAAAGCAATCCCAGAGCCATAGTATCCAAGTATCCAGTTCTAAAATTGTATCAATCAGGATACAACTCCGAGTGTCCTTTACCGTAGGACCGGCTATCGATAGTAGTTTTCTTCCCTGCAGGGGTGCACCAACTTACCCAACACGCTCGATTAACTCCGGCCGGATACACTTTCCTGGGTCATGCCCGGCCTCGGCCAAACGACACACCGCAACCCTACCTACAGCTCAGCAGAGAGGTCCCCGCCGGTCTACATCCTAAGCGCTTAGGGGTCTTGGGCCATCGCCCTGTGCACTCCGGGTCGTTGCGAGCAGGGTGAAGCCAGGCACCCGGAGGGCGCCGGTCCGTCCCGGCCGCAAGGCTGAACTAGACGTCTGACAGAGCTTTCGGCTGATGCTACGATGCAGAACGCCCATACTATGCCCACGTGATGGTTAGTGCTATCAGGCCAGAGACCTGCTCGGATCAAATATCCAAATCGTTAGGACTAGGGGCTTGCGGTAACGAGCAGAGACTCACGAAAGATGTGACCCCGCCGCCCCGTCTCGAGGACTTGCTGCAAGGGTTAAGAATGCCCGGCCGCGCCTCGTATTCTCACTCGGGCACCACACTGGCACCCGTCTTCACAACACTCGCCTCTCAGGCGCACGCGGGTACCCCTCAGGGTCGACCCGCCTATCCAAGTAACAGTGTAAAGTCCAAGTATCCGTGTGTCCATAACATCAGGGGAATCCGAGGTATCACCCTCGTTGGATTCTTACTCGATGTATCCGTCAAGGTGAACTCGGAGGAATCACCCTCGATGGGTTCACACTTGATGTGTTGCACGACAGCGTCGTTACCGGAAGTGGTGAAGGAGGAATCACCCTCGATGACCACGACCGAATAGCTACTCTACAGAGTTAACATCCGAAGTGCTACAAGAGGTTTCACCCTCGGCACTCGATAGTAACGCTGCAGTGTCGTTACAACTAAAGGAGGTGATGTGCGGTGTCGGGGCCTGGTCTTCAATCCCGTTGATCGGGTCTTCTGACGATCCAGCGCGGCAGCCGGGATAAGTGGGGTCACTGATAGGTCTCTACCCAGCCTATACTAAACAGTTTAGGGTATGCAGGTAATTATCAATAGCAGGTTACAATAAACAGGCTATGCATCAGAATAGGTAAAGCAGCAGCAGCAGCAATTCTAAAGCAAGCATGAGAAATAGAATGGGCGATATCGGGATGATAAAAAAGGGGGGGCTTGCCTGGTTGCTCGGCGGCAAGGGCAAGGTCGTCAACGGTGGCTTCGGTCTCCGGAGCTGCGTCGGTCTCGGGGACGACGTCGAGGTCGGGGGCTATCGAGAGAGAAGAGGGGGAGGAAACAGTATAAATATAGAGCAAACATGAGCAACACAAAGTACGACATGACAATATGCAGTGCCGGGTGTGTTCTAACGTGTGGTTGCACGTTACCGAGAAAGGAGGAATCCATCCGGGAATGTTTTCCCGGTTCCGGACATTTGTCGGACAGATGACCGGAGGGGAACGGTTCCATGTTCGGATAGTTAGGGACGTGTGACGGATGAACGGACCGCGTATTCGGATTCGTCTCGTCGTTCTGAGCGACTTTCATGTACAAAGTTTTTCGATCGGAGTTACGGATTATTTTATATGATTTTCTAAAGTTTTTATTAATTTCTGGAATTTATTTAATTTATTAAATCAACATTATCCGAAACAGTGTTATGCTGACGTCAGCATGAGGTCAGCAGACTGTTAGGGTTAATTAACAGTAGTTAATTAGGTTAATTAAATCATTAAGTTAATTAAACTTAATTAGTTATTTAAACAGAATTAATTAGGTTAATTAATTAATTAGTTAATTCACTAATTAATATTTATTTATTTATTTTAAAATCCTTTTTTTTCCCTATTTTGTTTTTCGTTTTTTTTATAAGGGGCGGGCCCCATCTGTCATAGGCCCATGGGGCCGACAGGGTTAACGGGCGCGGGGTGTGGGCGTGGGCGCCTGTCGAGGCCGGAGCCCGTCTGGGCGCGGTGAGGCGCCAGCAGCGGCGAGGAGCGGGCGCGGGGTGAGCTGGAGCGGGGCGAGGCCAGGCGTGCGGGCGGCGGGGTCGCGGGCAGCGAGCAGGGCCGCGGTGGGGCGGCGAGCACGCAGCAGCAGCGCGGCAGCAGGCGGCAGCCGTCGGCGCGGTGAAGCGGGCGCGGCCGGAACGAGCGAGCGCGGCGAGGCGACGCGGGAAGAGAGAGGAGGGCGGTGCGGTGCTCACGGCGGGTTCGTAGGGAGACGGCAGTGGGCTCGGGGAGGGTCGAGGTGGTCGGCGACGGCGAGGCGACGACGGAGACGATCTCGGGGCGCAACGGCGCGGCGTCGGACGGTGAGGCAGAGGAGGAGGCGAGGGGCAACGGCGAGCGGCATCGGGGCGCGGTACGCGGAGGTAGGGGAGAGGAGTCGGAGTGGGGTCAGGCAGAAGGGCAGAAGGGGAGGAGGGAGGAGGAGGGATCGGGGGGGGGGGGGGATGGATCGGAGCGGTTGGGGGGTTGAGGGTTAGGGGTCCAGGGGGATAAGGGAGAGTGAGGGTGGGCCGGCATGGGCCAGCTGGGCCGGGGGGGGAGGGGGGTGTTTCTCTTTTCTTTTTATTCTTTTCTGTTTTGTTTTTCTTTTGCCTTTTCTTTTTTCTTTACTGTTTTGCAAAATGTGTGGCCCCCATTAGAGTTTTGTAAAATATGAGAGCTGGCCCACAAATCACAGCACAATATATCCTACCACCAAAAGCTAGTTTGGGGTAAATATCTTTTCATATCTATTTTAGATTAAATAAAAGGTAATTAAATATTGTCTTTAGTCACTGTTTGGGGATGTTTGAGTCACTTACCCAACTCCAATGATGTTGGTTTCAATTTTAGAATTGTCTGATTTATTTGCTATTAAATGAACAATTTAGTTTCTATGTTGGACAACTTTTATTTTTCACTTTCATCTAAATTTGAATTTTGAGTTAGGAGTTGAAATGCATTATGATGCAAATGATGATCACGCACTGTTAATCATGCTGACTTGGCATTATCAAAATGGAATTACTGTGGCTAACCACTGGGGGTGTTACAAATCTCCTCCACTAATAAGAATTCTCGTCCCGAGAATTAAGAGGTAGAAGGAAAAAGTTCGGGGTATTCCGCACGAAGATTATCCTCGCGTTCCCAAGTGGCTTCATCTTCAGTATGATTTGACCACTGCACTTTGAGGAACTTGTTAACCTGCTGACGGGTCCGACGTTCAGCTTCATCGAGAATGCGGATCGGATGTTCCTTATAAGAAAGATCATTATGCAATTCGAGCATCTCGTGATCCACTGCTCGGTGTGGAGATTCTTTGAAGCATTGACGAAGTTGCGACACATGGAAGACGTGTGGATATGGGAGAATTGCGGCGGCAATTCCAATTTATACGCCACTTGACCACGTCTAGCAATTATGCGAAATGGACCAATGTAGCGTGGAGCTAACTTGCCCTTGATTCCAAAACGGTGAGTGCCTTTCATAGGGGTGACACGTAGATAAGCTTGATCACCAGGTTGATAAGTCAAACCCCATCGTTTGCGATCATAGTTGCTCTTCTGGCGGTCCTGAGCCGCCTTGAGATTTTCCCGGACAATACGAACTTGTTCTTCGGCGTGTTGAATAATATCCGGACCCACGAGCGGTCGTTCCCCAGTTTCTGACCAATTCAGAGGGGTTCGACACTTACGTCCATAAAGAACTTCAAAGGGGGCCATTTTCAAGCTGGCTTGATAGCTGTTGTTGTAAGAGAATTCGGCATACGGGAGAGATTCTTCCCACTTCTTACCGAACGATATAACACAAGCCCGAAGCATGTCTTCAAGCACTTGATTGACTCGTTCAACTTGGCCTTGGGATTGGGGGTGATAAGCTGAACTCCAGGTAATATGAGTTCCCATAGCTGTTTGAAAACTTTCCCAGAATTTGGAAGTGAAAAGGCCGCCACGGTCCGAACTAATCTCCTTCGGAATACCGTGGAGTGAAACAATTCTGGAGATATACGACTCTGCTAACTGACTAGCAGTGATAGTTTCTTTGACAGGCAGAAAGTGTGCAACTTTAGAGAGTTGGTCGACGACGACAAGAATAGCATCGTGACCCTTCTGTGATCGGGGAAGTCCTGTAACGAAATCCATCTGAACCTTATCCCATTTCCATATAGGAATAGGAAGTGGTTGCAGAATTCCAGCTGGTTTCTGATGTTCTGCTTTAACGCGACGACACACATCACATTCAGCAACATAACGAGCAATGTCTTGCTTCATTCTAGACCACCAGTACCTTTGACGGAGATCACGATACATCTTGGTGCTACCTGGATGAATAGACAGCGGGGTATCATGTGCCTCCTTCATGACCTTGTCGGTCATAAGCTCGAAGCGAGGTACGACAATGCGGTTTCTGAAATACAAGGTTCCATCTTCAGACAGCGAGAAATCCCTGTACTTTACAAGGTGAAGATTTTTCTTCATGAGATCAATTTCAGCATCTTTAGCTTGCGCATTCTTAACAGCTTTCTCAAGATCTGGTTGTATCACAAGGTTATTAAGAGAACCCTGTGGGATAATACGGAGATTCAACTTGCGCAGTTCTTCAAAAAGACGAGGTTGAGCTCGCCTAACCATAAGGTTGTCGCAATAGGACTTGCGGCTTAAGGCATCAGCCATCACGTTAGCCTTGCCAGGGGTATAGGATATACCCAAATCATAGTCCGCAATGGCCTTCATCCATCTTTGCTGACGGAGGTTTAGAGATGGTTGAGTAAACAAGTACTTCAGACTTTTATGATCCGTGTAGATCTCGCAACGATTACCGAGAAGGTAATGTCGCCACACCTGCAGTGCATAGATCACAGCAGTTAGTTCTAGATCATGTACCGGATAATTCTCTTCATGTGGGCGCAACTGACGAGAGCCATAAGCAATCACCTTACGCTCTTGCATTAGGACACAGCCTAATCCTTCACGGGATGCGTCACAATAGATCACAAAGTCTTTGCGGGTATCTGGAGGAGATAGTACTGGGGCAGATGTTAGCTTGTCTTTGAGTGCTTGAAAACTTTCCTGACATTTGTCTGTCCATTCGAACTTAACGCCCTTGTGAAACAGATCAGTCAAAGGCTTAGCAATTTTGGAAAAGTTCTCGACAAATCGACGGCAATAGCTTGCAAGGCCGAGAAAACTTCTCACTTGCTTGACGTTCTTCGGAGGAGTCCAGTCCAGAATAGCCTGAACTCGTTCTGGGTTAACGGCAATTCCATCTTTTGAAATCACATGACCAAGGTAGGTTACTTCAGAAAGCCAGAATTCACATTTAGAGTATTTGGCATACAACTGGTGTTCTCGGAGCCTTTCCAGTACAAGACGGAGGTGTTCGGCATGTTCTTCTTTATTCTTCGAATATACCAGAATATCATCCAGATATACCACGACAAATTTGTCGAGGTAATCCATGAAGATGTAATTCATCAGACGGGAGAATGTGGCTGGAGCATTTGTTAAGCCAAATGACATGACCGTGTACTCGTAGGAGCCATAACGAGTAACAAATGCAGTCTTCGGAATATCCTCTTCGCGAACACGGATCTGATGGTATCCCAATCTCAAATCCAGCTTAGAGAATACTGAGGAACCGGCAAGTTGATCATACAAATCATTGATCCGAGGAAGCGGATATTTATTCTGGATTGTAGCTCGGTTGATAGGTCGGTAATCCTGAACCAATCGATTAGTTCCATCCTTCTTCTTAACGAAGACTGAAGGTGCTCCCCAAGCAGAGGAACTGGGGCGGATGAAACCTTTCTTAAATGACGTGTCGATCTCTTCCTTAAGCTCGAGAAGATGATGCGGAGGCATCTTATAAGGACGCTTCGCAATAGGAGTTGTGCCTGGTTTCAAGTCGATGACAAACTCAACAGCTCTAGCAGGCGGTATTCCTGGAAGTTCTTCTGGAAATACATCTTGAAAATCACGAACAACTGGAACGTTCTCGATGCCTTCAAGAGGTGAAGCGTTCAATGCATTCAGAACATATATCTGGCTCTCAGCATCTTGAGCTATTCGGGCTGAATAATTGATCACCTGACCAGAAGGGTGTGTGAGCTGGACTGTCTTAGTAGCACAGTCAATCAAAGCATTATGGGCTGTCAACCAGTCCATACCAAGAATGATGTCTATGTCGGAAGGTCCAAGAGCAATAAGGGAAGCAGAGAACATCAACCCTTCAATTCTGATCTGATTGTTGTGACTTACCATTTTGGTTTGCCACCGGAAACGGGGAGTGATGATTTCTGAAGGAGTGGGTAATGAGCTCATAGCTAACCCATGCAATTGGGCAATGCATGGGCAAATTGCTGGGACACAAAGGAATGTGATGCCCCGGAATCAAAGAGAACAGAGGCTGCAACTGAATTAACTGGCAGAGTTCCCATCACGATTTTAGGTGACTCACGAGCTTCTCCCATATTGACATGAGTGACCTGGCCACGACCCATTGCAAGCGGCCTGGCCTTACGACTTCTGGAATGATGGGTTCGATGGCCCTTCGTACGACCATGCGGAGGACGTGGTGCATCCTGAGGAGAAGCCATAACATTAGGCGGTCCATCATGAACCGTTAGCTGTCTTGGCGGTGAAGGCAGTCGAGGTGCAACATAAGACGGCCTTGGTGTTGGAGCAGGTTGATGATGAACATCGTGTGGGATCCAGACTCGACGTTTCTGAACAGGCTGACCCGAGGATGAGCCAGCTTCATGAGTGCGCTTGAGTGACTCCTAGTACTCAGTCAGAGCTGTTTCAACTTGGAAAGATTTGCTGACAAGCGTTGCGAAATCTGTGAAATCATGGACATCAAGTGCAAGTTTTATATCCGTACGCAGTCCTTCATGGAATTTCTCCTGCTTGCGTGTGTTGGTGTCGACGTCATCCGCAGCATAGCGGGACAATTCAAAAAATTTCCTCTGGTATTCATCCACAGTCATTGTGCCCTGTGAGAGTTTGCGGAACTCCTGCTTCTTCTGGTCGATCAGACCTTGAGGAATGTACTGTGCACGAAAAGCTGACTGAAATTCCTGCCAAGTGGTTACAGTCTCCGCAGGCAACATAGCCTTGTGGCTTTCCCACCATTGAGCAGCTGATCCCCTCAGGTGATACGTCGCATAGGTGACGTATCTGTCAGGGATAACATTGGCTGACTTCAACTGGAAGGCAATGTCACGGAGCCAATCGTCAGCATCCATTGGATCAGTCGAGCTGCGAAAAGTGGACGGATTGAGGCGCACGAATTCTGACAGTGTTATTGGTGTAGGCTGCTGATGAGCATTCTGGTTTGGGAACTGAGCCAATATCCCGGTCATAACCTGACGGTTCAGTTCAAATTGCTGCATCATTGCGGCAATATAAGGTGGAGGTGGAGGATCGTCAGCCATCCTGCCAAATCAACAGGGGTAGTTTAGCAAGAAAAACTGCAGGTGTATGGAATGATTCATGAAGTAACACGCACAACAGAAGAAGTGCAATAGATAATTCAGCATATTCGCACCAGATATTCAAAGCCACACATAGCTTCGATTACAATCCGGCATTACGACAGCTAAAATGGGAGGGCTAGACATCTAGGCGGCGCGCAGGCACGCGGTAGGGAAGTACACAACGAGACATAGCAAAGGCTACATCAACGTCGGAGAAAACTATTGGAGCGAGGAATCTGCAAGTGACAACACAGGGTGCCCTCGATAAAAGGATCCTGTAAGCAGAACCTGGTCCACAATCTCAAAGCAAGGGGGGATATTTCAGAACTCCGGGTGGATGTGATCACGAGAACCTGATGTTGGAGTTAGTAAAATTTTAACCCGAATAGAAGAGAGGTCAGAGGCCCAGAGTAAAGGTCGAGGAGTAAAAGATACTAATACCACCCAATTGGCGACGTGGGCCCGTAAGCCACACAGCCAAGTTAGTAAAACAGTTTTCGGTTACTAGACTCAACTTCGGCCAAGGAGTTGGAAAGGGGGATTCCTACAGTCAGTCGGCTCTGATACCAACTTGTGACGCCCCCGGCCCAATCGTGCACTAATCATACACGCAAATGCACACGATCAAGCCTAAGGACTCACGGGAAGATATCACAACACAACTCTAAAACATAAATAAAGTCATACAAACTTTATATTACAAGCCAGGGGCCTCGAGGGCTCGAATACATAAGCTTGCGTACAAGTGTCAGCGGAAACATCAGATATCTGAGTACAGATATGAAACAGAAACAGAAAGGCCTCTAGAAAGGCGGGGCAAAATAAAACACTACGATCGAAAGGCGTAGGCCTCCTGCCTGGGACCCTCCGATCCTACTCCTGGTCGTCAGCCAACTTGTAGTAGTATCCATCCTCTGGGTAGTAGTAGTAGCGATCGTCGGGGCATCTGTCTCAGGGGGCTTCGTCCTCTGGTCACATCAAACTGATATGGGGAGAAAAGGAAAACAAAGCAACCGTGAGTACTCAGAAGTACTCAGCAAGCAAGGATCTACACTAGATATGCAACATTGTCAAAGGGAGACTGTATATGTGGACTGGGCTGCAGAAATGCAAGAATAGAGAGAAGGCCTAGTCCTATCGAAGACTAGCATCTTCAGCGGTCTTGCAGCATTAGAAGAGAGTAGAACAGTACAATATAATGTAGCAGTATCATTAAGTCTCAACCTCACCCAGAGATCCTTTCTCGACTCCCTGCGAGAAAGCAATCCCAGAGCCATAGTATCCAAGTATCCAGTTCTAAAATTGTATCAATCAGGATACAACTCCGAGTGTCCTTTACCGTAGGACCGGCTATCGATAGTAGTTTTCTTCCCTGCAGGGGTGCACCAACTTACCCAACACGCTCGATTAACTCCGGCCGGACACACTTTCCTGGGTCATGCCCGGCCTCGGCCAAACGACACACCGCAGCCCTACCTACAGCTCAGCAAAGAGGTCCCCGCCGGTCTACATCCTAAGCGCTCAAGGGTCTTGGGCCATCGCCCTGTGCACTCCGGGTCGTTGCGAGCAGGGTGAAGCCAGGCACCCGGAGGGCGCCGGTCCGTCCCGGCCGCAAGGCTGAACTAGACGTCTGACAGAGCTTTCGGCTGATGCTACGATGCAGAACGCCCATACTATGCCCACGTGATGGTTAGTGCTATCAGGCCAGAGACCTGCTCGGATCAAATATCCAAATCGTTAGGACTAGGGGCTTGCGGTAACGAGCAGAGACTCACGAAAGATGTGACCCCGCCGCCCCGTCTCGAGGACTTGCTGCAAGGGTTAAGAATGCCCGGCCGCGCCTTGTATTCTCACTCGGGCACCACACTGGCACCCGTCTTCACAACACTCGCCTCTCAGGCGCACGCGGGTACCCCTCAGGGTCGACCCGCCTATCCAAGTAACAGTGTAAAGTCCAAGTATCCGTGTGTCCATAACATCAGGGGAATCCGAGGTATCACCCTCGTTGGATTCTTACTCGATGTATCCGTCAAGGTGAACTCGGAGGAATCACCCTCGATGGGTTCACACTTGATGTGTTGCACGACAGCGTCGTTACCGGAAGTGGTGAAGGAGGAATCACCCTCGATGACCACGACCGAATAGCTACTCTACAGAGTTAACATCCGAAGTGCTACAAGAGGTTTCACCCTCGGCACTCGATAGTAACGCTGCAGTGTCGTTACAACTAAAGGAGGTGATGTGCGGTGTCGGGGCCTGGTCTTCAATCCCGTTGATCGGGTCTTCTGACGATCCAGCGCGGCAGCCGGGATAAGTGGGGTCACTGATAGGTCTCTACCCAGCCTATACTAAACAGTTTAGGGTATGCAGGTAATTATCAATAGCAGGTTACAATAAACAGGCTATGCATCAGAAGTGGTCACAGTACGCCATCACCTTCGACTCCAAGGACCACCCTAAGTCCGCAGTCGACGCGGGTGCGCTTCCCATGCTGTGCACTCCTACTATCAGCAACGTCGCGGTCACCAAGACCCTCATCGACGGAGGTGCCGGCCTCAACGTGATCTCCATCGAGATCTTCGAGACGCTCCAAGTGCCCTACGACCAACTGATGCCGACTCGGCCCTTCTCCGGAGTGACTGATGGCTCTACCATCCTTCTAGGGCAAGTGCGTCTCCCCGTCACCTTGGGGTATCCAGGCCCGTCTGCCTTCGGCCCAGGGCGCGGCGCATGGCGAGGGCCCAACAAGTGGCCTACCGGCAGGTACCACGAGCAAGACCCCTCATGAGGCCCTGGCCACCTGAGGACCCCTCCTCAGGGAGCGGGCGAGCAAGACTCAGCGGCTTCGCCGAGAGCTTCGCGATGCCCTCTCGCGAGGTGGCCTCCAGAGGCACCCTCCACGAGGCGTGTGAAGAAAAGGCTGTTCGGCTCGGTCGCGCGGTCTCAGGCCCTTCACGTGGGTGATGCGCGGCGACGAACGGCAGCAGAGGCCGAGCCAGCAGGCGCGGATGTAGAGGATTTCCCCTTTTGTGCTAAGGGAGCAGGGCCAACAGTCCAGTTCCCAAAGCAACCCCCAAAGGTTGCCCGATGGGCGAAAGAAGACCAAGACGGCGGGCGCGCAGGGCGGAGGTCAGTCCCGAGCCCACCGGCGCGTCATGGACGGTAGCTTTGCAGGCGAAGACCACCTTTTGTCAGGATAGGCTGCGCCCCTGTCCCCCCTTCAAACTTGCCCTTCCCGCCAATGTTTTCGGGGGAAGAGGACCAAGGCAGATATAAAAGGAGGGCAGGGTGCTGCTGTAGAGAGGATCGGCCCCCACACCAAAAAACCTTGTACTCTCTCATCAGCTTAATTCCATGGTAATTACTACAACTTTGAACACCCCCTTCTTCTTGAAGATTGGTACTAATATACTCCACCTCCATTCTTGTCGCATCTTGTTTGCCCGGAAAATGAGGTTTTAAAAGCTTAGTAGCCATACTATTGCTATGTCTTTGAGGCCTCTCCAACCTCAATGGGGATACAAATAGGGCCCATCGCCTTGCCTCCTTTCATCATTTTTAAAGCCCCACTAACCTCAAATTCCCGGATTCGTCGCACAAAATGCCTACTGGTATCATGAAAGGAGTTGTCCAACTCAATGGTAGAGCTCATTCTCTCAATTGAATAGCTTGTCGAAGTACGTCCGCCGTCTATGTGATCTCTTCGTCTTTCACAAAGGAGCTGGTATGCTCCGTCCTTCATGCATTTGACTTGGTTGGCATCCCTCGTCTTGCTCTCTTGGATCTTGGCTATCTTGTAGATGTCCCTTTCGCCTTCATTCGTGTCTAAGCGCTAGTAGAGGTCCTCGTATGCCCAACCCCTTGCTTCACTCACAGCTCGCTTTGCGGCCTTCTTTGCCACCTTGTACTTATCTATGTTGTTTGCACTCCTATCCAAGTGTAGGCGTCTGAAACCGTTAATAGCCTTCTGGACATCTATTTCCACCTTACGAATGCAAGTTGCCATCTTGGATTGTCCGCATGCTAATCTAATTCGATATTGCTATAAAAATTTGGCACGTGGTCAAGTACGCACTAAGTAGGAGAGAACCTATGCAATTTGTTTTGTGAAGATTGATCATATTTGCCATATGCCATCGGACATCCGTTCTATATACAAGAATACTAAAGATGAATTGCTAAACATGAGCGTTTTTCATAAGAGGCATTTAATTTTGCAAGCTGAAGATTGAAGTAACAATTGTCATTCAGTAAATAGTGCAGAAGGGTAGATACATCAAGCAAATGAAATTAATTTCTAGTGATGGACCAACTTCTTAATATTGCTTCAAAAAGTATTATTGCAAACAGGCACAAACAAACCAAAACAAGCTACTAATTCTAGCTTGTGAGTTTTGGGTGAAAAAAATTACTATCATATATAATAACATTTTCTCGACCTAACTGGTGATCACAAATGAGATTTTTAGGCTACCCACTGAATGTAATTCACAGCCACTAGTGATAGCAACCTCTAGAGATCTATTTAGTCTTTCCTAGATGAATGCGATAAAAATCATCTAAAAAGTGAATGGGACAAAAAATTGAATTGGATCAACACCTTATGCAAGATAAATTAAAAAAACCCTCCAGATGGAATGACAAAATTCATAGATTTGTCATACGTAGTTAAATCGAGCTATGATGCAACTACTAATAAGCAGGCAACTATAGTTGGTCTATTGATCTCCACTCTGGTTGAATGCTGGAGAAATTTGGAAGCGTAAATTGGACTGAGAGACAAAGAGACCACTACTACTGAGTTGGAGAGCGTAAATTGGACTGAGGTACAAAGAGACCACTACTACTGAGATTGGAGATTTGGAGGTGACTAAAGCAGCACAAGGTCGTGGAGGAGCAACTCCACCTTGCTGCTACAAAGTGGACAACACAAGTGTTGAAGGAACTACTTAAATGTATTGTGCTAGATATCACTCTAGAGGCGAATATAGGCCGACATGGCAGCATGAGTTCTACCACTCCATACTCGAGGCTCTTGTTAATCAAGATGCCTACTCCATTTCTGTTTGTAGTTGTCCCCGTGTACCACACAACTTGAAGCCGGTATACTCCACCTTCTTCGCCTTTTGTCCCCTCCATTTGGTTTCTTGGACGCATGGGATATCAACACCTCTCCTCACCACTGTATCAACTAGCTCCCATAACTTACCTGTCACGGACCCTTTGTTCCAACTACCTAAGCGGATCCTACTAGGCTCGGCTAGCTTCCTTACCCTTCGCACTCGTCGAGTCAAATGCAAAGACCCTAGCTCATTTTTCACTACACCCAGGCGTTGATGTAGCGCGCCACTAAGGATGCGTCGACCCGATCCTTGTTCACCCATCACCATATCCAAATCAAGATACGGCACGCACCAAGGGCGTGACGCCCGTCCCTTGCCCATTTAACACCACACCCGGGTTCCGATATGGCGCGTCGCTAAGAGGGTTATGCCCCAACGATGTATCATATAGGAGTGGCCGAGTATTCTTCTGGGTTTCATCTCTGTAAGAGTGGCTGAGTTTTGACGTTGGCTCGCCAAGCCTATCACAACCCTCCTCCTTTACCCGGGCTTGGGACCGGCTATGTTGAGACAACATAGTGTTGCAGCGGGACATCGAGTAGATTTCTAAATGCTATGAACGCCTTGGTTTCAATGGAATCATTAAAATGTTTTTGTACTAATGGAGTAATGATATACTTTGGATTGTCCGCATGCTAATCTAATTCGATATTGCTATAAAAATTTGGCACGTGGTCAAGTACGCACTAAGTAGGAGAGAACCTATGCAATTTGTTTTGTGAAGATTGATCATATTTGCCATATGCCATCGGACATCCGTTCTATATACAAGAATACTAAAGATGAATTGCTAAACATGAGCGTTTTTCATAAGAGGCATTTAATTTTGCAAGCTGAAGATTGAAGTAACAATTGTCATTCAGTAAATAGTGCAGAAGGGTAGATACATCAAGCAAATGAAATTAGTTTCTAGTGATGGACCAACTTCTTAATATTGCTTCAAAAAGTATTATTGCAAGCAGGCACAAACAAACCAAAACAAGCTACTAATTCTAGCTTGTGGGTTTTGGGTGAAAAAAAATTACTATCATATATACTCACATTTTCTTGACCTAACTGGTGATCACAAATGAGATTTTTAGGCTACCCACTGAATGATAGCAACCTCTAGAGATCTATTTAGTCTTTCCTAGATGATGAATGCGATAAAAATCATCTAAAAAGTGAATGGGACAAAAAATTGAATTGGATCAACACCTTATGCAAGATAAATTAAAAAAAACCCTCCAGATGGAATGACAAAATTCATAGATTTGTCATACGTAGTTAAATCGAGCTATGATGCAACTACTAATAAGCAGACAACTATAGTTGGTCTATTGATCTCCACTCTGGTTGAATGCTGGAGAAATTTGGAAGCGTAAATTGGACTGAGAGACAAAGAGACACTACTACTGAGTTGGAGAGCGTAAATTGGACTGAGGTACAAAGAGACCACTACTACTGAGATTGGAGATTTGGAGGTGACTAAAGCAGCACAAGGTCGTGGAGGAGCAACTCCACCTTGCTGCTACAAAGTGTACAACACAAGTGTTGAAGGAACTACTTAAATGTATTGTGCTAGATATCGCTCTAGAGGCGAATATAGGCCGATATGGCAACATGAGTTCAATCCGAAACTCCTAGAGCACAAGATCTAGTCCAAAATCTTAGATAAGAACACCAAGTTCTATTATAGGTTGTGGGGTATGTAGTCTGGTTACAAATTAGATGTGATGGCCTGTATTTATAGGGCTTTGGAAGCCTTCACATCCCACTTCTACTTATAGCTGGAACACTCTAGAAAACATTACTCAAGATTCACCATTCTACTCATAGCCAGAAGACTCTAGAAAACACTAGCTAGGGTTAAGAAAAGAAAAGAAATACTACTAGAGTAGAAGTATCTGGTAGTAGCTAAACAGATTTGACATATGTTTTCCCCCCTCTATTGTTCCTCATCATTCTCCCCTGGCTGTTTGGAACTCGACCTCGAATTATCTTCATAGAGTGCTTCTTATGGGTGATAGAGAGTCAAGTCCGCAACATTGAATGTGTTGAATATACCCATCTCGCTTGGAAAACCTATCACGTAACCATTATCATTTATCTCCCTCATAATAGGCAATCTTTATTTTCAGAGGTAGACCATCACCTTATCACCAACTTGGAATGATTTCATCCTTCTTTTGAAGTCAGCAAGTTGTTTATATTTCTGATTTTGTGCATCCAGAACACCAAGAATTTCTTCAATAACAGTGTAATTATCAGCAAAGGACAATGCTTATTTTGAGTTTCCCCTTGATGGTAGCTTCACCAGGTCCACCACATGTGTTGGACCTTTAGTGTAGACAATGGAAAAAGGACTACTTCCTGTGGATCTATGCTTGGAGTTATTGTAGGAGAACTCTGCAAGAGATAAAGCCAAATCCCATTGTACCTTTCTTTCACCACAAATGCAATGGACCAGATTACTCAAAAATTTGTTCACTACTTTCGTTTGTCCATCTGTTTGTGGATCGGCAGTGCTAGAAAATTTTAATTCAGTGTTCAATTGCTTCCACAAAGTGAGCCAAAATCCAGCAAGAAACTTGCTATCACGGTCTGAGGCGATGGACCTTGGAAGGCCATGAAGTCTGACCACTTCTCGAAAGAATAGGTTTGCCACATGATGAGCATCCGTTGCCTTGCAGCATGAAACGAAATGAGCCATTTTAGAGAATCTGTCCAGGACCACAAACACAACATCACTCCCTCGTCTTGTTCTTAGCAAACCCAAGACGAAGTCCAAAGATACATCCTCCCATGGAGCAACATGCAAAGGCATGTATAACCCGTGTTCAGGACTTGGCCCAAAGTGAAGCGAACAAGTTGCTTTTCATTGTGGAGCTCAGAACTCTCCAACCTTATGTCCGCCAGGACTGGTTGCTTCTGGGTGACTTCATCTTGATCACCAAGGTCACCTACAAGAACAAGCTCAAAATCAATCGTCTTATAGGTAATTTTTGCGTTGCCTTGATTTTCTTTAGCTTAAGGAGGTCAAGTTAAATGGTCGTTGCGTGTGCAATATGGACTACTAGAGCAATACTAGTACCCCTTAACACCCCCTCCCTCCAAATGCAAAGCGCATCATTGCATTTGAAGAACCGTAAAACTACTAACAAATGAAAATAATCCAAAATCTGCGTCTTGAGAGTGTTGTCATGGCATGGAGTCTTCAAAACTTGCCAAGTCAAGCCAAAGGGGATAATGAGAAGATGGTGCATGAGCGGAAGACACAGGAGGCAAACGACATTGTTTTTTTTATAGAATCACTGCGGAAGCCTAATCACAGAGCTCGCGTCAAACAAAGCTCCTTGTACTAGGACGAACCAAGCATGAGTAAGCCAAGTGCTTGTGGTAGGGAGAGCAGCAGGCTCGCTGCAGTAGTGCACAAGCAAACACGCGCACGAGAAGCATCAAGGTTGTTGGATCTTCGGCAGATAGGGAGCGGCGAAGCAGGCGGGGAGGCAGCATCCTGGTGGAGGCTCGATCTGAGCTGGTAAGCAACGTCGAGGCGTCGCGGGTTGCGGGAAGGGAGTTTGCTAGGAGTCGACGCCTGGGTGGCGGTGGTCGAAGTGAGCAGCAGTCGGTAAGCTTCATCAGGTGGGAAGAGGCGTGCGGCTTCTGGGAGGCGAGATGGCAGCTGGTTGGGCGGCAGAGGCATCCGTCGTGGAGGCGCAACGACAAATGGGGTGCTACGACATGCATGCGTAAAGTGTCAAGCAACGATCAGTTGGGAGCAGCACGACCTGATCTAGTGGGTGGAGCGAAGCGATTTGCGCAAGCTAGAGATGCAGGAACGGCCCGGGCTGCACAGAGGTCGAGTGGCAGGCGCCCAATCCGGAGGATGCATCGATCTGAAAAATCCCAATGATGGTGTCATCAATCGATCAAGGAAAGAGCAGACCGAGGAACTCGATTGAATGAGACTAGAAAAAAAATCCGATCGAGAGGACGAGCTGCGGCATCCGAAATAATCTCTAAACCTAGGCTCATGATATCATGTTATGGATGCAACTTTTCTCTATTGCATAGCCCAATGGCCATATATATTACACAAGACTGGGGGTACAAGGATGAAAATGTAGACTAATACGGATTCCTAGACCAATACTAATACTCCTTAAAAGCTCTTACCTTATGGCGTGGTGGACATGGACCTCCTTCGTACTTCCATGACTATCTCCATCGGCGGCGGAAAAAAATTGCCTCCTCGCACGACAACTGGTTCGACATGGGATCCCTTTGCCATCATTGCCCTTGGCTTTCCGGCATTGTGACACGTAAGCACAAGACGGTGCACAACAAGCGGCACGACGAAAACTAGATTTGTTCAGTGGCAGATCTAAACACACTGGGCAGTTACGAGAATTCATTGCCTTGGTGTCCATCATTGGCTCGGTGGCCCTTCACCCCCAAAGCCGGACACCATCACTTGGCTATGGAACTCTCGCGGACAGTACCCCTCGACCTCGGCCTACATGACCCAATTCATCGGTTCCCATCATAAGTTCTTCGTGGAGAAAATTTGGAAAGCTAGTGCCGAGCCGAAATGCAGGTTATTCTCCTAGCTTGTCCATCACGGGAAGATTCTGCAGATTGGCTGCCCCAAAAGGGGTTGGCCTCATGACCCTGTCCGCCAACTTTGCCTTAGGCCCCCCAAGACCATGCTTCACCTTTGCAAGTACTGTCCTTTCATCTCTGCGGTTTGGCTGCTCGTGGTTGTAGCCTCTAGTGGCGATGAACGAGCTCAGAGACAAAAGGAATTTGTGCAGCGTAATGTGTGCTGCTTTTCTGTTTCTGCCTCTATTTATTCTGAAGAAAAACGAATGTTCCGTGATGCCTGCCCCATCTATTGGGTCGTGCCATCCCATGACCATGAGCACGCAGCCACGGAGTGCCTACAACTTTGCCATGGACCGCACAGACCGCGTCCTGTGGGCAGCTCAAACTAAAACCCTGAACAACCGCTAACAACCACAGTGCTGCCATGGCAACGAATGCGAGCCTAAAACGGTTGCCATGGCACGAAAACAGAAACTGCGCCTATTGCACTTTCTAACTGAATAAACAGCTAGACTATTCCAACAGTGGTGCTTGGGTGGATGACCACATTACCTCGGGCTCGACAATCTCCTTCCCGTCGATTGACACATGATGGGATGGGGCCTCGAGAGGTATAGACAACAACCACAAGCGGTGGCGTGTAGTGGGTTACTTATCTACATAATGTGGAACGCCTGGATTGAGAAACCGCCACATCTTCAACGGTACGAGATTGAGGTACATCAAGGTGGCACACCTTGGATTTGAGGATATCATGCAGAGGGCCATGCATGGCTTTCCAGCCAAGAGTTAACCAGAACCAGGAGTACTTGGCATGAGGAGTTGTTATTAGGGGTTTTGGTGTGTCCCTGTTTCAGAACATGTCCACTTTGGAAATATTCTTCTCCTTCATGAAAAGGCAGAGCTCGTCCCAGTTGCTCGAGAAAAAAATAACTCCAACGCGCATATGGTCATGTTTTTTATTCATCTCCAAAATGCAGTTTTTTGTTTGTTTGAGACTTTGTTGAACAGAAGCTGATAATTATTCGATTTTCTAGGCACCTGGTTTGGTTGCAGAAGGGAGTAATGAAGCACTTTCTCTTTCAGATGCACTTTTGAGGTCAATCTATTGCACTGCCAATGCGGTACTTTTCCTTGAGTTTTGAAATTATTGGCTTTAACACTTGATGCTAATGCTACACTGTAGTTTAGTTCACTCATTACCTCTTATGATCCTGAAGGATTTTACTCTCAATTGCAGATGTATAGCTTTTTCTAGTGAAGACTGGGAGATCGCAGAATCCACCTTGCAATTTTGGTAAATTCCCACCTATTTTCATGAATCACAAATGTCTTCCTTTCCTGGGTTGGGGTTAGCAAGTAATACACATGTACTTCGGTACATCTCTCTCTCTCTCTCTGGTGTGTGTGTGTGTGTGTGTGTGTGTGCGAGCAAGTAATACACATGTACTTCAGAACATCTCTCTCTCTCTCTCTCTCTGGTGTGTGCGCGCGCGCACACACACACACACATGGAATGAAACACCTGCTGGTTGCTCTAGCTGTGGCTTACTGTTGCTTGTATGAGCATCGATTAGTAGGCAAAGTGTTAGCTTGTATTTGTGTTCAGATTTGAATATCATTTCCACAACTGTTTTCCTGAAGTGAAGCCAAGTTCTTAATCAATGAATTATTTATACACACAGTACCGAAATTTTGTAGGTGCAGTTTGGCACATTGTATTCTTGGAATCGATGAGCAAACATCCAAAAGGAATGCCACACAAGAGTTGTTTCTCCCTGTTTTTTCTTCACTGCTAGATGCTCTTCTTTTTCGTGCTCAGGTTTGTCTCTTTTCCCTCAATATCATTTCCAGTTTGACCTATCGTTATACTTGAAAATTTCCTATTGCCTCTCATATATTCGACATTTCTCCTATATCCGGCGTTTTTGTACAGGAGTTCTAGAGATCCAACTATTTTCTTATGCCTTTTAAATTCTGGTAATTCACAGATTATTGATATCGATGAGCATTTCACTGGCCGTGTATCTTCTATACCTGATGGACTAGTACAGTTCAGGCTGAACCTGGAGGAGCTTCTTGTTGATATTTGTTTGCTTCTAGGTGCTCCTGCATACATTAATAAGGTATTGTCTGTTTTGCTAAAAGGTGGCATTACCTCCCATGGCTACTCTCTGCTTCTATCAATGCATCAAAACACAAAGTTTTTGCATTTTCCTGAAAAAAAATCGTCTTGTACTGTCCAGATAATGTGCCCCGCTCATGGGTGTAGCTTTATAGAACCTCTATTGATTCCTTACTAGGTAATTGCCTGTGCGTTGCAACGGGAGGCACAAATATTTTACTGGTTTTTCTTCAGTACAAATACTTACTGAGTTAATGTGATCGTATAGACAAAAAATGGGTTTTAACGGCCAATTGAATCATCACTTATTGACTTAACAAAAAAATGTGATTATGTTTGGTTGGGTGGTTGGAAAAACCGCTGGAAAAAAACAATGATGGGAGAGGGTGGAGGGGGGGATGGGGAGAAAGAAGAACCTACTGCTATTTCCTAAAATCAGTATCCACCGGCATAGTATCTACAATATTTGGCGGTCTGTATATAAGGATTTCAAGAGGAATGAAGGAGGGAAACGAGAACATTATCCTTTTTTAAAGTATATAGGTGATTGCCAGTGCATTGCCATGGAATAACAAAATTAGAAATAAAGACAATGATCAATACATCGTTACAATTTACAAGAGGTCTCAATTTACAACGTGCACGTCACATGGGGCTTATGATTCTGTTGCGATAAATCACATTATACTCATATTAAGTACTCCCAACACTTACGGAGGGAGTACAATTTAGGTGACTCTCAATACTTAAATGTCCTAGTGACATGTTTATTATCATGATTCAGTCTAAGAAAAAGTGTAGCCCATTGATCTTGACCATATCTTTGAGGAAAAGGCGCCCGTGCATTGGTACAAAACAATATGTAGCATTTCCGTTGATCGAATTTTTGTTCTTTCTTATCACCCACACATCAAGCACAGCATCCATATGGTGCTTCCATAACCAAATCAGGCAGTGTGGTAATTAAATCATATCTCTTGTAGCCCACTATAAGTGAGAAGATTCCATAAGCATGTGTATGTGATCGCTGCGAGTCATATTTGTCTGTCCAGTTGTGGACTGCACACCGCCACTGCTTCATTGCTATTTCCTTAGCTCAATTGTACTCACGATTTCCTCTGTAAAATAAATTGGTGTCATTTAGAAGTATCTATCCCAAACATGATACTCCCTCCGACCCATATTAATTGTCGCCGATTTAGTACAAAAATTGTACTAAATCGGCGACACAATTAATATGGATCAGAGGGAGTATTATATCACAGTACATCTGAAGAGAGCGCAATTCTATTATATTGTGGGAAACCACAAAATTAAAAAGGTCATGTACCTGTGACTGATGGATGAAAAGCAAATGGGCTGATATTTGGCGCGGGCAGCTCACCCAGAGTCATGCGAGCCAGCAAGGCTGTCTGGCTGAGTATCCAGAGTTGCCTGCCCAAATATGAACAGCATAATAGGTTATACAAGCAGAGAATTTGCAAGTTAATGCATTGAGCGGAATTATTTCTTCACACATGGAGATTTGGACATACAAAGATACGAGATATAGCTGATTGAAATGAAAGCTTAGTTCAGTTCAGATTATTGAGATATAATTTTAAATCTTTACTCGCATTAATAACAGTATTGTTAAGCCATTCTTTTTCATATACTATTGCAGTTCAATCATCACCATGATCATGTGTTACCGAAAATATCAAAGTATATATGGTAGTATATACTATTGTTCATGTCTTGTTAAAGAAATAAACTATATGGAGTATCAAGGATGCCATACCAACTAACAAAAATACCAGAGTATATATTCCACTTACACAGTTGATTCTCCTATGCAACTTCATAATAGCACACTAATCCCCTAAAATTAAACACTTTATTATCTTTGATATTGGTCTATCTTCCCATAGCAGTTTGGACAAAAACAAAGATCCTGATGTGCAAAAACCAGCAAATGCTGAGATGGTGAGAATAGATAGGAGCACTACAAACACACAGAGAAACATGCACAGTACTCTCATGAAAAGGATCAAGAAGACCAGAACCAACAGAAAAAGAATAGTAATACACGCATGTCCGTCCCCTTGCAGCATAGATCCCACTGTCTACAAGTAGTTGAAGTTAATGCGGTGAGATAGAAGACAGCGAGTGGCTGTGGTTCCTGCCTCATATGTGTTGGGCTGTGAGATAAAACCAACAGAATAGGAAGACAGAGGGGATTGACAAGATGCATGCACATTGTAGGGCATCTCATCACCATCGCCGGCTGTTTTTTTGTTTTTGGGCTTGTTTGTGTTTTTGGTGTGGTTTGTGCAGTTTGGTGGGTGGGCAGCGACCGCAGCTGGATGTGTCGGGCGTCCGGGGCCTCTGCTCTGCAGACTGCCTTGGCGTGCACAGCGCTGCTCGACCGACCGTGTGGTTGGTGAGCGCGCGGAGGAGGGGCTGGGCGGGCGGGCTGATCACCTCGCGGTGCCTGCTGTCCAGGGCGATGGCGAGAACGGGCTCGATGCGTTTGGCGACCTAGGTGGAGGCAGCGGCGCAGAAGGGACGGACGAGCGTGGGCGTGAGGTTGAGAGGGAGGCGGCACACAGTGTGCACCGCGATCGCTATGTCTGGTGGTGGGAGAGGATGCATGGTTGTTTGTGGTGGTAGTCCATGGTGTAGTCGAGCGATATGACTCATGCCGAAGCACTTCTGCTGGCGGCTAGGGTTCGTGAGGCCAAGATGGGCAGGGAGGAAGAGAGACGGTTTGTGTACCGTGGTTGCCAGGGCTGGTGGTGGGAGAGGATGCATGGTTGTTTGTGGTGGTAGTCCACGACGTGGTCGTGCGATATGACTTATGCAGAAGCACTTCCGCCGGCGGCTAGGGTTCGCGAGGCCAAGATGGGCAGGGAGGAAGAGATGGGTTGTTCTTGTTTCTCGAACATGGGAGACGGGCTGTTCTGAGGGATCACGCAAGGGAATTAAACCGTGGTGGGGCGGACGAAAAAAAAAAACGGTGGGAGAACGGAGGGTGGACGAATGTTGGGCAGACCGCGTTCTGTCTGGCAGGAAAGGGAACCTTATGTTCTTTTTAGATAGTAGACAATGTTTCTGTCATGTGGGAGCACTGAATCTCCTGTGACAATTGTTTAAATGTTTTTTCCTATCCTCTACTCCTTTTTGTGTGTTCATTATGTGGATTACTTTCACTCATACCTTTGCATTTTACGTAGCTTCTTTCTAGCGGATGGGGACTGGCTAGCCAATCAATACCTTGGAAAGAGGTAGAAGTTAGAATGTACGCACTTAGCATGGTAAGTGTGCCACATCTATTTGGTAAACTCGATTTATAAGTTTCTACAGAATGCACATGATCATTTTATTGTTCTTATAGGATGTAATGTAATTTGATCCTGACGTTGATTATGCTGACCTTGATATGCTTATCCACTAGGTCCTTCCATTTACTTGGTTCAAATGTGGAGTAGTCTTGATCGCTTACCATTAAGTTGGTCTCTAGGATGATATGATCTGTTCGGAGGTGCTTATGGTTGTTTCACAAGTCTATTAGTCCATTGGCAAATAGCCCCCTTTAAGCTTCTCACTACAAATACAAATGATTTAATCTGCAAGAAGCAAATAATAATCTTGCTGGTGGTTTATTAGGCTTTTTCAGAGCACCGCTTGAAAAGCGGTCTACTTTGGGGATGCCTGATTTTTCTCCTACTGAAACAGTGTCATAAGAAATAGGCATTAGGCAGAAAAAAGCACATGCTTTGAAAATGACCAATACTACCACTACTATGATCTCGTCTTTTTAGCTTTTAGCTCTATTGGTGATGTACATGAATAATGATCATATCAATCTTGTGATCTTATCTTGAGTAAATTCTTCTACTTGCTTCCTCGTGTTCTGTTTTGGACTCTTGTGCTATCGATTCATTTATGAGTTAAAATGCCTTACCTTTCCATTTTTGTTGGTTGGCATATGCACTGCCCTGTGGTGCTAGATATAAGCATACAGAACCGTATACTAGTCTGCTGGATCTACATGGCATTCTCATAAGTTACCAAATTTTAGGTTGCTGACGCAATTTTAGAAGATGGAAGCCCCTTCGATTTTTCAGTTGTAATGCACTTTGTGAACATTCTGTCCAGCAGAACACCTGCTGAACTGAATGGATGCCAGTTCTTGGTAAGACTTCCTCAATATGCTTCTTAAGATGATCGGATATTTCTTGATTGTATCTTGTGAAGCTAATATTCTCTTGTGTGTTTTCCTATTTGTTCTAGGTATACAAATCGTTTGGTGATGTCATTGGTTCTTATTCAAAGTGGTTATCATCTTCCAAAAGTAATATTAAGCCATTACTGTAAGTATGTTCAGTATGTATTGAAGTTTAACATCAATTTTATTTATTTTCCGTACATACTTGAATATGTTTTGCCACCATGGACAGCCTATTCTGTGCTTCAGGGATTTCAAAATCCATATCATCAAACTCTTGCTCCGTAGCTTTACGTAAACTTTGTGAGGATGCTTCGTCATTCATCCACGAGCCTTCGATTCTAGAAATTCTTTTCTGGATTAGTGAGGTAAACATACTTCTATCATAGTGAATTTAATCTGGCATGATACTTTGATGGCTAAGGGCCAATGCAGTTCATGCAAAATGCCTGCAGTTCCATGTTTTAGCTCTGTTTAATTTAATTTAGTTCCATGAATATGGTCTACCACTTGCCATGGCGCACTGCCTTATCAATTTAGCATATACATTCAATTTGGGCTCTGTATAATGTATCCAATGTAGTATTCAAAGAACCGTGTTCTTTAGGGTATGAGCGAGGGGAACCTGCGGATAGAGGATGAGGAAGTGATCATTAGTGCAATTACACATGCTCTATGTTCTATTCTCGACAAAGAATTGAGGAAAACTTCACTGGCCAGACTACTTTGTTCAAGTTACTCAGCAGTTGAAAAGATTGTATGTTTTCTTCCCCTAGCAGCCTTTCTTGGATGGTTGTCTGGAATTTATATTTTCAATTATATCTTGTCACATTATGTTCATTTATGGGCTCATAATCTTATTACCACATACAAGATTCTTTGTTTTCTTTCCCTAGTGCAGCCTTTCTTGGAGTGTTGTCTGAAATCTATATTTTCAGTTATATCTTCTTCATTGGAGGATCATAATCTTATAACCATGTCCAGCATTTCTTGGAGTCTTTGTTTGCGCCTGCTAGTTTGTGTTGGTGAATGTGTAGTTGTGTACGTTATGATAACTAGTGACATGTTCATGAACAGATTTACTTATATATGTTGAGCATATCTTCTCTAAACACTCTTGTGAAGTAATCCGAACAATTTCTTTTTGAATTTGACTATTTGAGCAGCATATTTTCCCAATCCAAAAGCCAAAAAGTTGAATTGCTATTTTATGAGAGAAAGCATGCTGGGAATTTATTAAGACTCCTTGGACATACATTCCGTGCCTAGCATGTCGGCAATACAATCTGGTGGGAACCTAAGCCAAGTGGTACACCTTTTATTTATGTAGCTATACTTTGCTAACTTAATGAGCTACCTCATTCGCCGATCTCCTAACTGATTTGACAGTGATCTCCTGAAAGCCACGTAGCAAACCCTTAACCTCCTCGGCCTGTGGACCATGCGAGGACCTGACCCTCTCTTGTAACACCAACTTAGCAGCAACGCCGACACTATTTGTGTCCAGGACGAGCCTTGTGACCCCAACCTCCTCTGCCAAGTACAAAGCTCGTGCCGGCATGTGCTCTACACACTTTGGTTCAGCCAATGAGCTAAAAAAATGGCATGCTCCCACATGGAAATTGTCATGATGGTCCCGTGGAACGACACCATTGCCTCCTGTCCCGTCCGACACTATGAAGCTCCATCCGTGTTTGCCTTGGTCCAACTCTCATCTGGTGGATGCCATCTTCCCTTTAGCTAGGCATGGCTAGATGGCTTATCTTTCAAGTTCTGCCACTCCGGGTGCCTTGGCTACAAACGCTGCCAGGTCTTTGATATGATAATCTCGCGTGCTTGAAGACCACATGGAGCACATCCTCTCGTTGAGCACCGATCCAGTCCAACATCCACATCCAGAAATCCTGAGCTAACACTAGGCTAGCCGACGGTGGCTTTGAGGTCTGTTTTGTCACTCATCTCCTTCCAACTCCATAGCACATGCGGGCAATTCCAAAACCTGTGGATTACATCTTCCCTTACGCACGGCACATACCCGACTTTATCCTTCTTCTGTCTAGCTCAAAGCCAGCGCCAAGCCATTTTTCACAAGTCTCCAGATATGGACTTTGATTTTTGGAGCAAGTCAACGCCCCACAAAGCCAACCATCCTTTGTCATAAGTACATGGCGATGTGCTACTTGTGACTTCACTCGCATTGCGTGTCAGCTCCATTTTCAAATGGTAGGCATCTTTCACCGTGAAGCAACCATTCTTCATTGTACTTACATGCCAGGTGGCCATCACGTTCTGACCCGCCTACTTGAACTTGCCTAATATCATGGACATTGCAATCAAAGAAACTAGGCTATAGCTCCCCATCATCCCTGCTATTGCTACCCCCCCGGAGCAGATCTTGTACCCATTTAGAATCCGTGTCAGCTCGTCGGACGAGGAGAACTAGCTCGGAGATCCAGCTATCACTCCAAGAGTTCATGCTTGCTTCGCTGCCAATGCACCAACTAAACCTGATATGGGGTGAACCATGAGGGTGGCCTGATCTTCATGAATATGAGGTGGTTTCGAGGAAGAATGGGGGAAACTAAGGAGCAGAAGACTAAGGGAAAATCACAAGGGAAACAAGGGGATTCACACAGGGAGGGACAAGAATCACACATACATCTCATAATCAATATCAATACAAGCAGTTTGATTGATGCCACAATTCCAAATGAACAAGGTAACAAAGGAAAGATAGTGACGGCGCCATGCCCCTCGGGTGTAGCTACGGAGGGCAAATAGGCCCCATGATAGTAGGGAGGCTCAAGCCCATGACTCGACGTCCATCGACAATCAGGAGCACATCAGCACCTTGGGGGACAAGACGAAGGCTCCTTCCCATGCTAGGCTAGGAATCGTCTGTATATGGAACGTAATAGCCGACCCTTGTTAGCTACCAAACGTAACATAGGATAACTTCTTAACCGACTTAGGACCTATAACCCTGCCTCGTCCACCTAAATAAGGCCCGATAGACACATTATTCTAGCAAGACATCTGAATCTTCAGCCTCTAGATGATCTCGCGATCGACCTCCTTGTAAACACAAAACCCTTAGTTCTCATATGAGGCTAGATCATCAACACGACAAGCATGAAGTAGGGCATTGCCTCGATCCGAGGGCTTGAACCTAGGTAAATCTCCTTGTGTGCACCGTCCGGATTTTGAAGCGTCCGCTATCCTCAGATGGGTATTGTCGGGAAATTACCATGACAGATAGTTCACCCCCAAATCCCAAGAGATGGAGGGCTTGAATTCCAAAGAGGAATATTCTCCACAAGTGGGGGGGGGGGGGGGGGTCTTAATACTCCTCGGAATCTTCACCTCATAACATGGAGGAATCCTGAGGAGCTTCTCCAACATGGAGGAATCCCGCCAGGGGATGTAGGATGAGCTAATCTCTCGGTCCAATCTTTATTCTATGCTTAGTCCTAACTGCTAGGGTAAGTTGGAGTAGGCGAGAGAGGGGACATGGGCCCGTGGCCCTTTTAATGCGCAGGCAGTGTGCTGGACAGTTCGACAGTAAAAAAAGCCCAACAATTCAGGGTTGATGCTTGCACGACTTCCAGTTGGCGTTGGCTGACAAAGGAGCATGGCCGGACAGTCCGGGGCGAATATGATCAGCTAGTTTTCGACCTGCTGTAGGTAGCTGGGCGGCCGTAGCCCGGACATGTCCCGGATAGTTAGGCGCGTTGTCCAAAGGCTCTTGGTCTGTGCCGTGGAGAAGTCCTTGACTGTCTAGCGCATTGTTCAAGGGCTCTTGGCCTCATTGTCGACTCTAGGTCGGACAGACCGACTGCACAACTCAAGCAGCAGCTTGACCTTCGTCTTGTGCTTCTTCTATTGTCGCTTCCATGCCTTCTCTCGCGGATGGTGTAGACGCTTTCTTTTGCTTGAACTCCTCCTCAGCTTGCATGACACCAAGCTTAAACCTAAATGCACACAAGGTAGGAGTGTCTAGTAGTGTACCCTCCTCGAAAGTAGCAAGTAGAGGATTCACCTTTGTATGTATGATGCACGTGCCCCTTTACGATGGGGCACTTGCCATGGTGATGTCCGAAGATTCTAGCGGTTCTAGCCCCTCTCGTAGTTGTTCTAGTTTGAAGATAATACTCCGCCATGTGAAGGACGCTCTCCTGGCCCCTATTTGAAGAAAATCTGAGTTTTTGTAGTAGCGACCACGCAACACCAACACACAAAGGGACTCTAGATTGGTGAGCTCGCGCCACCCTTGCTTGGCTAGTAGAGCTTGATTGAAAGCCTCAAAATCATAGAGCCCTATTCCACCATCTCTTTTACTTACTAACATCTTGTCCCATCCAAACAAATGAATCTTCCGTCTACCATCAGTTACTTTGCGCCAAAAGTTTGAAGAGATCAAACTCATATTCATGCACAACTTTTTGGGAAACTAGAAGCAACTCATCGTGTAATTTGGAAGAGCCTGGACCACATATTTGACAAGCACCTCTCTCGCTGCCTTTGATAGACTTTGCCCTTTCCACCCTGCTACCTTGGCCCATGCACGTTCACGAATATTTTTGAAGCAACCCTCCTTAGACCTGACTACTATCGTTGAAAGGCTGAACTATTTCTCAGTTAATGCTTCGTTCTCGATGCCTATGCTTACCTTCAGCTGATCTGGAATCTCAGAGCCACAACACTTACCAAAAAAGATGGGTAATTTTTGCAAATTCGCATGCTTACCCAAGCTCATCTCGTAAGCCTGGCCGCAGAGAGGCAAGTAATTGTTGACTTGCCTCCAAGAAGACAATGATGTCATCGGTGAACAGGAGGTGTGTGATATGCGGTCCATCGACACCAAAGCTCACCCCTTTTAATTGCATATCCCGCTGTGCTTGCTTTAATAGTAGTGAAAAACCCTCCACACGGAAGATAAAGTGGTATGGCATGATAGGATGACCCTGCCTCAATCCCTAGAGGGGTGAATATGTCTGAGGTCGCACCACTAAGCTTCAGAGAGAAACGAACTGAGCATATGCATCTCATAATCATTTGGATCTACTCCGAAGCGAAGACAATGCACATCATCATCTGCTCAAGAAATATCCACTCCATGTGGTCGTACGCCTTGATCATGTCTAACTTGACCACACAGAAAATCTTCGTGTCCTTGTTCTGATCGCATGAACACTCACATGCTATGAACACATTGCTAGTAATGAGGCGTCAAGGTACACATGGACTTTGTGACGAAGAACAATATAGAGAGAAGGAAAATAAAAATAAAATCAGAAGTCAAATCCATTTGACTACTTCTAGATACTTATACTCCAGTCTAGTATTTTCTTGTTTTCTTAGCTTTAGCTACTGTTTTCTAGAGTCTTCTAGCTATGAGTGACATATTGTACTCCCTCCGATCCATATTACTTGTCGCTCAACAGATGTATCTAGACGTATTTCATTGCTAGATACATCCATCTGAGCGACAAGTAATATGGATCAGAGGGAGTATCTTAAGTGATGTTTTCTAGATTGTTCTAGCTATAAGTTGAAGTTGAGATGTGAAGGGTTCCCAAAGCCTATAAATAGAGGTCCTCACCGCTATGTTTGTAACGACTATGTACCCCCACTACATATAATAAGAATTTGGTGTTCTTATGTAAGATCGTGGACTAGATCTTGTGCTCTAGGAGTTTTGGATCGAACGTCTGCTGCCATATCGACCTCTATTCGCCTCTAGAGCGATATCTAGCGCGACACACTAAAGTAGTTCCTTTGACACTAGTGTTGCATACTTTGAAGCATCAATGTGGAGCTGTTTCTCCACATCCTTGAGCTGCTCCACTTTGCTACTCGGAGATCAGGATGGGAAGGATTCTCTTTAGTCTATTCGCCATCACCTTCGATGCTATCTTGTAAAGAGCGTTGCTAGGCAAATAGGTTGAAACTAGGACAAGATCAATATAGTATCGAGTTCTGCTGGATAGACCGCTCAAAAGATCTTGCACGACGCAACATACATCTTGCTTCAATGGGGGCCAGTATCTCTGAAAGAACATAGCCAGGAGACCATCTGGCCCTAGAGCCTTGGTCGATCCCATCTGAAATAAACCGTCTCTATCTCGGTATTGATGAAAGCTGAAGTCAGCTTCACATCCATCTTCTTGGATATGAAGGAATTGACCCTCCTCAGGGATCATCTTCATGTTGCTCGCTCCCTCCAAGGTCTACATTGTTTGGTAGAAGGCCCGTGCCATGTCCCGCATCGCCTCATCATTTGTGCACCACTCACCATCAGCCTGACGCAGGACTCGAACAATGTTTTTTCGTCTCGGGTGTGACGCACGCTGCTGGATATATCGTGTTGCGGTCGCCAACTTTCAGACACTACCTTGAGCGCTGCTTATACATGACCTCCTTGCCATATGCACCACTAAAATGCTGTTCAATTGATCGGACCTCCAGTGAGGAAACTTTTTTGCGAAAAGCAATAGATCTATTATAGAAGTTCACCGAAAGTACAAAGCATTTGAAACATAATAAAAATTACATCGAGATTCCGAGACCACCGAACGACCACTACTGCCGCTAGAACGAGCAGCTGCCGCGCCGCTGTCGCCGCTCCCCTATCGGAGCTGGCTTCACCTTGTCGTTGACAGTCGAGAAGTCTTCGTGTACGTGCCCCTAAGGACCAGCGCCTTGGAGCCGCAGTCATCGCCATGGAACCCTTGCATAGATTTGAAGCACCTGACACCAAATCTCGCCACATGCCAAGAAACCCTAACCTCACCACCCCAAGGATTCGACGGGAATCTATGTCGAAGCACCGTCGACCACGTCCAGACAGACGAACTCGAGGAGGATCGAAGCCCGGAAGACAAACTCGAAGAAGAAGCGCCACCATCCGCCTGATCGCCGCACCTACGAGGACTAAAAACCCTAACCTAACCAAGTGAGGAACTGACTGTTGCATTTATGCTCGAGCATCCTTGAGCTTGGCCTTCAATGCCTTGATTTTCTTTCCTACAGAACCGGACACATTAAAGTTCCTGTGATGCATCTGCTTCGTAAAATCGTGTAGTTTGCTACACAAACCCATCAAGCCTATGTCCCCCGTCGCGGAGGGCCATGATTCTTTCAACATGTCTTCGTACTGATTGTGCTTTATCCAGATCTCGTATTGGAAGCCCCTCTAATTTGCCGGTTTAGGTCTCCCCTGCTCAATTGCCACTCCGTTGAGCAACGCCATATAATCAAATCCTTTGGTGGTGAAATGTGGTACAGAAAACATTGGGAAACATGAGAACTTCGATGTCCAGGTCCCACGATAAAGCCGAACCTTCATGTTATCGTCCCCTCTTGCTTATTGTCCCACGTAGGTATGTCCTTCATAGCCCATGTCGTCCAATTGGCAGTTAGAAAGGCACTGCCGGAAGCCTAGAACCGCTCGTTCCTCCCATGCTGCTCGCCCGACCACAAGATCTCATTAAAGTTGCCCGTGCACAACATGTGAGATCGTCTTGGGACTTGAGGTATCGTAGCAGTTGTGTCCGTTGTGATCTTGGCGTCTACTCCATCCCATAATATAAAATGTTATTACAACCAATATGTGAGTATATCGGCTGTAATAACATCTTATGTTATGGGGCAGAGGGATTAGATAATACTGGCACCAAGGTCATACCGAGACATCCACTCCATCCCTCCTCGGATGAACAGTAAAATCAAAATAAATAGTAAATAAATTTAAAAATTCTGATTTTTTTTGTAGATGTTCATATTAGTGTAGCAAGTGTGATTGGCAATTTTATGCCATATGGGATAGCAGTGCTTTGTCCGTGAAAAAAAAATTTAAGTGTAACATTTGGCATTCGACTTGTTTTTTTTTTTGCACAGGTCGAAATGCTTAAGTTTTCCCCTGGAAATTTGCATGTACCATTTGGGTGTGACAATGAAGACATCTATTTCTTTTCAATTTTTTTTGACATTTGTAAAATCCATTTTTGGCACGCAGGAGCATGTGCTCCCTAGAGCCAAAATGGATTTCCGAATGTCAGCTCTTAGTTTATACGAGGTTTTCTCCATATGCTTAGAAGTTTGATGCGGGGCAAAGCTTAGGGGTGGACTGATCTTCACCAATTGGATGGGGATTTGAGGAGAAAACACAAGAGAATGGAGAAATATAGGGGAAAAGCACTAGGAAAGACACAAGGGAAGCTAGATTCACCACCAAGTACTCATCTCATAAAGCAAAAGTCAATACAAGAGGTGCATCTTGTATCCAAAGAACAAAGGGAAAAGGTAAACAAGATATAGTTCATCTCCAGGAGGTCTTGAATGCCAATGGAGCAAACTTCTCCACAAGGGAGGTCTTGAACTCGAATGAAGTCTTCTCACATAAGAGGGATGCCTTGCCCCCCGTAGGGAAATAGATGAGCAAAGCTCTCTAATGTTTAAGTTGTGCTAAAGTTCAAGAAAAGAGCTTTGTCTTGCAATGGACCCAAGTAAAAGGCATATCCTTGTTTGAAAGAGGATGCAAAGTTAAAGCAATAGTGCTAAAGTCTTTGACTAAACAATGGTAAAATCCGGCGAACCCAAGGGAACTACGAACTTGCGTCACATTCGTGGATTGAGGCCAACTTTTAGTCTCGTTGATTTTAGACTCATTGTCTTCAATGCCATTTGAGGAAACAATGGATCCTAAGAAAATGAGTTGAGTTGTGCAAAATGTGCATTTTCAAGATTATCACAAAGTTTCTTATTTCTTAGCACCTCAAGAACTTAGGCAACATGCATAGGATGATCATCAGTAGATTTGCTATATATCAAGATGCCATCAAAGTACACAACAACTAATTTTCTTGTAAGGTGTCTAAGCACATGATTCATGAGACACATGAAAGTGTGCATTAAGCAAACCCAAAAAGCCCAAAATTGGTTTTCAAAGTCATTTTCCATTCATCGCCAAATTGCATATGGATTTGGTGATAACCACTCTTCAAATCAATCTTGAAGAAACTAGTGGCACCACTATGGTCATCTATGTCACGTCATAGGGTGACCCAGCCGAATATGTTTCCTTGGTTTCCTAGTCTTGTTAGTTTGGATTCTGTTTAGGGTCTTCCCTTTCTGTTTAGGCCTTTCCTTGTTAGTGGAGTCAGTTCAAGTCTTTCCTAAATTACTGCCAAGCTGCCTTATAAAGCGAAGGCAGTTCACATGTAATCAGGCATCAAAGCAATAAACAAAGAAAATGGGATGTTTACTTCCAGAACCAATTTATTCCCCAGTCATCACGACGCCCAAGCCTAACCCCCCCTCGCCTTCCTACCACCCACGACTGTTAGACAGCTTCTCATCTAAAAGATTGTTGGTCTCTGCGATGGTGGCCATGGAGGATGGTTGCGGGGATTGACCATGGAGGATGTGCACGTATGTACTCGTACATACGTGCTTTGATTGGCTTGCATGCCATCTTGCAGCACATATGTGTTGAGTCCAGTTAGGATTAGTAGTGTGATCAGCGTTGTTGGTGATTAGATTAGGGAAGCAAAGTTGTGTATGTACGAGTACTAGTCCAGGTAGGCTTTAAGTTAGAGTCCGTGTACGTCTAGGTTATTTGAGTCGGTCTGTGTCTTGCTGGTAGTCTGGCTACGTGCGTTTATATATACATATGCATAGGGCTCCAATATTGTATCGTGGAAAAGAGTAAAGGAAATAAAGAAAAGAAGGACATGACAAGGGCCCTTGGCTACAAGTTTTTGCGTGCGCGCGTTCGTCATGTTTTTGATGCGATCGATCCTGAGGGCGAAATTCCAACGACGACTATCCCCTATGTAATCTAGGTCGTGACAACTTGCTATCGACGTACTGATCCTTGGCCAATCCCCGCAACCATCCTCCATGGCCACCATCGCAGAGACCAACAATCTTTTAGATGAGAAGCTGTCTGCCCACCAGAAAGAACTTCTGGATGAACTGAAGGGCACTGTCTTCAAGAAATTTGAAGAGGACATTGAAGAAGTTTGGGAGCAAGCAGCAGTCAATCGCCTGGCCATCGAGTGTCTGGAGCAGGGTGACTTCGGCAAGGGCCAGTACATGGACGAGCATGAAGATGGACACCACAAAATGACCTTCCCACAATGGAAACCCAAATTTCACAAGCTGGAGTTCCCAATCTTTGACGGCTTTGAAGATGCAGTTGGTCACGAAGGCCCGGATGAGATCCATTTTCCCTAGACATTGTGACACTAAGCAAGGTGTGAGCAGCTAAATGGAAATGAAATATGCCTAGTTACTTCTTTCCGATGTATTTGAAGGACCAATACCTCACAATTGTCATGGAAATGAGCGGGGTTTGGTTATGACTTATGAACCTTGTATGAGAGCTCACACACCTAACACAAGGCATATATATGTAGGCAAAAATCAAGCAAAATGAAGTTCGAGATATTGTAAAGATTGGGGATAAACAACAATGAACTGGATATATGGGCCACGACCCTGTTGTAGGCTAAGCCGTATGTTCGATTTGCAATCTTTCTCTGAATATTTTTTGGACTCTTTTGTTACCAAGCAGTAGTGCATTAGTTGCCAACCTATTTTGCAACAAGTTACCATGTGGCAACTTTACCACCACTGCAGTGACAACCCTTTTAAGTGGTCAGACCCTCCCCTGGACCCTTTCCAAGCGGGAGCTCCGTGCACCGGGCTGCCCTTTTTACAGTGGCAACTTTATAAATCATTGGGTGGCAGCTTTAAAATCATTGGGCTGCAACTTTTAAGTTGATTTTTTTCGCTAACATACACATGTGATCTAGTATCGAAGCCCTCGTCGTGGAAAACCCAACCATGAAGACGGATCTCTTCACGGATCGTAAATTAGATTTGTGGTTTGGGAGTTTTTTTTTGTTTTGAAATTTCAAGTTTGGGGTCGCATGATGACATCATCTGCCTTGTCCTCGCATGCAATTGAGAAGGAGATTTTGTGGTCGCGCAGTGCTGTAGGGCTCATGTTTGCTCTCTATTAAAGTCCTTATCTAAAATCACAATGCATTTGTTTTCCTCTTATGCAGATTGACATAGACAGAGATGAATTGCTAAGGCAAAATTCTAGTGCTTATGCACAAGCCTTGAACATCGCAGTTCGTGGACTTCACAGGTGCTTACAATGTTTGACTCTTGTATGCTCCGCCCTGATGTTCTTTTTTAGATTTTAATAGAAATGATACTTCAAGCGTGCCACACTTTCCAGCGCTCCTGCTACAAGTTTGATGTATTATTTCGAGCATGGTCCAGTTAATGGTGGGTCGAGTTTGTTTGCCATTTCAAAGTGATTTTGTTTTTCTAGTTTGAAGAAACGAAAATCATATTTATGTGGGTACAATTATGGTTTGCATCAACAAGTTATAGACTAATGTACTTATAAGCTGTGCAAATGGCACACGTTGGTAAGATCTAGATGATTGAAAATATATGGTGGGCATTGGTGTGTACATAAAGGAGTAGTGTGTTTTCTCGCTATCATCAAAAGAAAAGTTACTGTAGACATTCGGGCAACTTTGTTTGTAGAAACTAAAACCAGTTGAGATTAACAAGTGAAGAACAGAACAAGAAAGTGGAAGAGCAAAAGCATGGTGGCAGGCATCTCGTGATGGTCAAGAATGTATGCTCGGTCATTCATTGAAGTGAAATTGTTGAAATGCAGAGATAGAATCTCCGCTAATGACCATAGCTAAAATTTGTATCATGGGAAAGTGGGCATATTCAACTAATGGTCATTGATAACTATCAGAGGCAGTATTGATATAATTTGACTAGATCGAACATGAGAAGGGGTATTACAGTTAAAGTTCCTTGCTACTAATCTAACATATTTGTTACCACTTGTTGGCAAAATGTTGTAGGTTCTGTTGGTTCTCTTCTTAACAGAAATTTCATGCAAATCTTTTGCATGCTCTCTCCAAGTCCTCTTTTTGTAATTTCGATATGATCTACAGTATAAGCAAATATACTTTTATGTTTTCAGAATGGGTGCATTGTTCAGTCATTTGGCGATGTCAATTACATCTGGTCTAATTGATGATGATACGATTTCGGTTCTTTTCGGTATATTCTGGCCACTCCTTGAAAAACTTTCGCAGTCATCTCATATGGAGAACACTAGTTTATCTACTGCTGCTTGTCGTTCTCTTTCTTCGGCCATACATTCTTGTGGTAAGTTCAACTGATCTCTAAAATGCTAAATTTCAAGCTGTATGGTATATAGATCATTATGCTGATCAAGCATTTTGCAGGACAACATTTCCAAATTTTGTTACCTAAAATTCTTAAATGCTTATCTACGAATTTCTTGCTGTATCAAAGGCATGACTGCTTCTTAAGAACAGGTAACGGGTGATACTTTATTCACAAGGGGGTTTGGCTTGCAATTTGCACCTACAGCTACAAGAATAAACTTAGCTGTCCTGCATAATCCTGTCTTTAGTTAGAGCATCCATGAAGATCAATGGCTACCACTTACTACTTCCTTATGCCCCTACCTATGTTCTCTTGATTACTTAAACGACTATGCCATGCTCATAGGACTTCATTTTTGACCTACTTTATAGTTTTACATTGTAAAAGAAATAACGGAGCCATACAATAGGCTGATAGCACCCAAGTGTACTTACTACTGCAGCACCTTCTTCCAATAGTATCTCGAAAGTCTACTCTACATTGACATTATCGACATTTTCAGCTGCCAACATGATTGAAGAATTTGGCCACAAGGAAGAATACAGTGTTGTATGTGTCAGAACTATTGAAACGTTTAGCTCTGCAGCTTCACTATCAAATTTGAATTCTTCTTACACATGTGATCAAGAACCCGATCTAATTGAAGCCTATGCAAACTTCACATCTGCATTTATCCGCTGCTGTCCAAAGGTTCCATTTTATATTATGTTAAGGTTCTTCGTTCATTATTGTCGCACAATATGGATTGACAGTACGGCACTGATTCTTATGTTGATTGCATGATTAATTAAGGAAGCTATCATCACATGACACTAATTCTTCTGTTGATTGCATGATTAATCAAGGAAGCTATTGTCGCATCTCGCTCGCTGCTTGAGCTGTCATTTCAAAAGGCAGCTATATGCTCTACAGCAATGCACCGAGGAGCAGCACTTGCAGCAATTTCATATATGTCATGTGAGTCCCACTTGACCACTTTTTGTATATGGCCTTCTGCTATATATATCAGTTGAATGTTCATATTACTCCCATAGTTCGTTAGATAGGTGTACAATGAGTAAACTTGCCGGTTGCATTCGAAAGAAGAGTGAGAGATACGCAGAATGAGGGAGGGTTGATGCTTTGTGCACAATAAACTAGTGCGTGGGCTGTCGAGTGTCGACTGCTGGTAGAAGAATAAGCTTTACAAGTTAGTTTGTTTACTGCGAATGTACGAGTACAAGAGACAAGTAGGGACAGAGAGTGTTTTTGGAATTGTGACCAATGAAGTAGTGCAAGGGACAGACTGCTGGTAGAAGCACAATTGTGTCAAGTTATTGTTTTTACTTCAAGTGCATAAATGTACTTCTGTCTAGTTTCTATCCCTCTTGTCTTCTGGATAGCACAGCCAATTTGTATAGCAACAGTAGGGCATCATTTAATCACATTTAATAAAATTTTCGTAGTACTTCCAACTATGCACAGGATTTTTGCGAAGCAAGTTGGTATATCACTTAGAGCTTGGAAAGCACCTTGGGTAGTTTTCTTTTTTTGTGTGAACTTTAAAAATCTATTTGTACTTGCTGAATTATTCGTATTCAGTGAGGATCATTGACTCTGATGAAGTCCTTATGACATGCTATTGCGCTTAACATGGTGTAACATGGTGCACAGGATTTTTGCGAAGCAAGTTGGTATATCACTTAGAGCTTGGAAAGCACCTTGGGTAGTTTTCTTTTTTTGTGTGAACTTCAAAAATCTATTTGTACTTGCTGAATTATTCGTATTCAGTGAGGATCATTGACTGATGAAGTCCTTATGACATGCTATTGCGCTTAACATGGTGTAACACTTTTTTTGTTGCTAATTCGATCACTTCAAAGTAATATTTGGAAATACACACCTGCAGGTTTTTTTGATGCTAGCCTTACTGATGTGCTGGAATCTCCAGAATGCCCCTCTGATGAATCACGTGGTGTGGTGCTGGTTCAAATTTTGGCATGCTGTGGTGAAGGTCTTATGTCTAACGTATTTTATGCTCTACTTGGTGTATCAGCCTTGTCAAGGGTAGGTAGATTTTGAAGAATACTTTTTCGAGTTGTTTTTTGGCACTATTGGTCCTCATTCAGTTTTTGCTATAACTCACCATTTTGTTATGTGAGGTGTCAAAACTGGCCATGGTGTTATGCTTGCACCTCGAAGCCTTTCAATAAATTCTGGAATCTGGAGCTTATCTGCATTTTCCTGTGGCATAAGCTAGCATACTGATGCTCTTGTTAGTATGACTATTAATTCCTTAGCATATTGATGATGCTACTTATAATAACTTGCTTCTGTTCTTCCATTTTAGTACTACAGCCATACTAATGATTTAATTGTTGTTCTACATACTACATATTTCTAAATTTTGCTCTAACCAGAGATAAATTAGGTGATAATAGAAATGTTTCAGAATATTGAATTTTTTCTTCAACAGGTACATAAATCTGCAACAATGCTGCAGCAGTTGGCGGCATTGTGTAGCCTCTGTGAGAGAACAATGTGGAAGGGGATACTTTGTTGGGATTCCCTTTGTGGGTGGCTGCAGACAACGGTACCATTTCCATGATCACTGTTTTGCTGTAATTATGCTAGGCATGCCTTCATGCTTTTCTCATCTTCGTTTTAGTTCCATAACTTTGAAAATATCATATGCTTTAATCTGTGCCATCCGCTTACTGTACATTTGTCTCTTCCAGATTGGAAAGGTTTAGCAGCGCTATTCTTGCAGACTATTTTTCGTAACTGTTTAAACCTAACTAAGGGTGTTCAATACTTGACATCTGATGCAAGGAGAATCTGTCGATGTAGTCATAGAATGTGGTCATGGTAGTCTAGTCGCATGCTGCAACTTGGCACTGAAGATTTTTTGCTACCTTCCTGAGTTCTTGTGTTATATAGAGGCTATATGTGCGGAAAATGCGAATGGAGGCCGAGCATCAGGTAGGCCGGTATCCAGGCCGTCCTGACCGCTGTGGGATCTGTGCCAGGCCTGTATTCGGGTAGCTTTTGGCAGTGTATTCCCTTTTTTTCTCTCCCGTATTCATTTAAACTGGCCTATGAGTAGGTCCTGAATCTAGGTCAGGCCCATCGTCACGGACATGTGCGCGTCCCATCCACGCATGCATGGCTAGTACTTTTTGAATGCTAATGGACCAACTAGCCATCCTAGCCACTGTTCTACGAGACGCGCAGGACACAATTAAAATTAGGGCGTCTAGTTCTACAGCATCATGCAGACAGCCTACTTAATTAAATAAATTTTTATTCAATATCTAGAATAATGCTGAAAGTTAATCTAGTCCAGCATGACAATTAGCAATTATTAACTGCTAATCTACAAAACAATACTATTAGAAGTCCAGATCAACAAAGAGGAAATCATAATCAGTAAGAATGACTTAAACTTTGCTGTCAAAAAAAAGAAGACTTAAACTTGCTTTCCAAATCACCTCCCAAACATAATTAATGGGTTACATGACTCGAGGCACACAGATGGGCCAAGTTAAAAATTGCCCCTCCTGTGAATATTTCGTCAGAGGGTCAATTGCTAAGCACGCACCCTGGAACACAGCCCGACCAACTTAGTAGGTGCTTTGGTCACACACATCAAGACAGCCGTCTTGACCAAATCAGCTTCCAGGTATCTCATCTTGTTCCATCCTCCTCACGAGAATGAATGGTTTAACCTTCAAAAATCAGTAATTCAGTACTTCAGAGCTTGGGAGGAATAAAAACTTCTGCTAATCAACAGAGCACACAATAAGGTAGATAACTACCAAAGAGATAACCTGAACAAAAGAGGAACTTCAATTGATTACAAAACAAATTACACCGATAATATAACTTCTCATGTCGAACAAAATTTAAATGAGGGTTTTCCTTCTAGACCACAACATTTTTAGGGCTGATAATCAACAAAACCAGAACGAAATGGCCTGAACCATAACAACTTAGATCTAATTATTTTAATAAAGTGTCATACCAATACCAATTGCTTAAAAATTGTAAGTTGGCATCAAATAAATTCTAAATAAGAATCTGTCACCAATCAACTAAAACACTATGGAAAATCTAAACAAACGGCTGGACCGCAGGTTCGGCATCCACAACTCGGAACCTGAAGATCAATAAAATCAGAAAAATAAGCCATTAACCAAGATTGTAGGAGGGATGGCATGGCGTTGGGGGCTGTCCCATAGAATGATTTGGCACACTAGCTCACCAGCTTCCATGAACACAGGCGTGGTGGGGGGCTGGATTGGGAGTGGAAGAACAAAAAGTAATAATCGCGACTCCAAATCTAGTACATGTGCAAGATTCCTTTAATCTGCCACTTATCTACCGGATCTGAGGGGATCAAACTGAAATTGATAGCTCTGCAATCACACGAAGCGTTGAAGGAAAAAACTAGGAAAGAAAACATACATATAAAATCAATCGGAAGAATAAAAAAAAATCTAATCAGATCGAAGAAAAATCAAACCGGAAGATCCAATCTGCGTAAAGCAACCGGCAGAGTTGAAGAGAAACGATGGATCCAGGTGCTCTGTCCGCCGGAGTGGAAGAAGATGAAGCTCCGCCTCGCCGCAGGCCGTGCTCCTCTCTGGCTGTTCGTCCCGTCGGTGGGGTCAAGGTTGAGCGCGTCAGCGGCGCAAGGGGATGAGCAGTCGCCGCCTAAAACAGGAGAGGCTAGTAAATGAGAGCTTGGAAAGGACTCGCGGGTGGGCCAACATATGGAAGCACGGGCCGAGCGAGCTGTGCGAAACATGTACGTTTGCTTCCTCGCAGGGATGTATTCCAGCCGTATTTGATTCCCTAGGCTGACAACTGACTGACAGATTCCATATCCCGAAGCACACATGAACGCCCACGATACCGGCCGTCCTGATGCGCGGCCTCCAAAAGCCCGCACTCCTATATGTGTCCCTTGTAATAATACTTCTTACTTGTATATTTGCTGCTGAAGCTTACTTTGTCTATCTGTTTCATTTAGCTGAATGTTTTAAAACTTGATCAGGTGAGTTCTTTGTCCTCAGAGTACCTAAGGCAAGGGGAAGCTGAGATGATAATTCCATTATGGCTCAAGGTGCTTCAGGATGCCGCCTCAGACTATCTTCACAGCAGGACTGGCGACAATTGCAGAAACCATCCTGGTTACATGCAAGGAAAAGGTGGAAGAACCCTTAAACGCGTAATTCGAGATTTTGCAGAAAGCCATCGAAATGTTCCCACCCCCTATATTGATAGCAGGCGGACCTTCTTTATCTCATGAAAGTCAACAGTTCAGTTAAATTTGTTCGTAACCGTTTGGAATAGCTTCCATGAGATAAAGAAGGTCCTTGCTTTGATGTGGAATGCAACAGCTCGCTTTGGTGGCACAGTACAGAATGTTGGTCCCTAGGTTTTGTCTCTGTATTATCCATCTATTAACTTTAAGGATGATGGGTGTTATTCAGATGTGATGACTGGATTAGGAGCTCTGACCTGCGTTCTATACCAATGTAGTGAAGTATGAGAGGTCAATCAAGAATGGTCGTCCCATTGATCGTTCTTTAAGTTTCAGAAAATAAAAAAGCAATCCTTTCAGAAAATAAAAATGCAATCCATAGCCTCATGCAACCTAGTGCTGATGAGCAGCTACGGCAATAATTATGCTGAGAAGTTTGAAACAAGAAAGTGAATAAGGTAGATGTGATAGTTGTGCATATTATTCTTTTACAGTTGGGGCGCTTTACCAAACATCTATCTGCATTTTTTACTTCTGAATTTATGGTAGAAGGAGGTTGGCATCCATGTGCACATGCATGTGCGTGCACCGCTACACCCAAGAGAGTTCTCACAATGTTGATATGTATACCTCGAATTTTGAATTTCAGGGGGCAAAGTGGCATTTAATAAAATCACTATTTGGTCGATTTAAGTAGAGGTGACATTTTGAGGAATGCATGATGCGGACATCTCTAGGTGTGCCATCTTAGAGCATCTCCAGCCGTTCGGCCCCTTCGGGGCTTGAAATAGCGCGGCCTGGGGGCGAACCGGCGATAAATTCGGCGTGGGGGCGGCCGGTTTCCCGCCGCCGCCCCAAGGTCGCTCCAGACGCCGTTTTTTTTAAACCAAACTCGGCCGAATTTCGTCGAAACACAACACAAATTCGGCCAAACTAGCGATTTCATTTATATTTGTACAAAAAACTAAAAACATAATTTAAAAACAAGTAAAACGACAACTAAAACTACTACTACTGTGCCGCCGCCCGCCTTCTACATGCCGAGCAGCCTGTACATCTTGGTGTAGTCGCCGTCGTCGTCGTCACCGTCGTCCCTGCTGTAGCCCTGACTAGGGTCGCCGATGCGTGGGGGGTTGGATGTCCCGGGCGCCTCCTCGTCGCTGTCGTCGAGGATGACGATGCCGTCCTCCTCATGTCCGCGACGCCGAGCGGCGATCTCCTCGAGGGCGCGGCCCTGGCGCGCCATCTCCTCGCGAACGTAGTCCTCCCGCGCCCATCTGAGGGCGGTCTCGTCGGCGGCGGCCATGTCCTCGTGCTCCTTCTTCACGGGGAGCAGCCTCGGCTCGGTCTTCGGCCGGACGAGGCGGGAAGAGGAAGGAGAGGGGCGACGGCCGCCCTCGTTGATGACTAGGGCGCCGCCACGGGTGCGGCGCCCGAGCGGCGTCTCCTGTGGCTCCGGCTTGACGGGGCGGAGCGCCGGTGATCCGGACGACAGGGAGCCCGACGACGAGGAGGTTGCCGTCCCCATTCGCCGCGGCATCCAGGAGCTGCCGCGACGGCGAGAGAAAGAGGGGGGCGCCGGGTACTCCAAGCGCGGCGTGTTGCCGAACTCGATGTACTCGAGGACGGCCTCGAGGGTGCGGCCGGGGACTCCCCACCATTGGCGCCTTCCCTCGGAGTTGAGATGGCCGCGGGGCTCGACGCCGTTGGTGGAGGCGAGCTGCTCCTCGTGGCGGTGTTCGAAGTACGCCGTCCATAGCGTGTTGCTGTCGGGGGCGTCGCATCGCCTGGGTAGCTGATGCGGAGCATCCTACGGTCATCCCCATGGACCTACCACCGTCTCACCAAGTGCCAAGAGGACCTATGACACGAGCACGAGCTAGAGCTCTCGAGACCGAGGTGACTTCTTTCCTTAGTGATATTACATTTGATCCACTCGAGACATGGCTACTACCTAAGTCCGGAATGTTATGCATGATCAGGTACCGAGAAGGCCCTCCTGAAGATGGACGTGAAGACGGACAAGTCCCCAAGTTCACGGAAGAAGAGAAACAACGGAAGGATCCGAAGAGGTCTCCAGGACTCGGACATCCGGCCCCAAGCCCCGGACATCCGGCCCCTGGAGCATCTGCCGCAGCAACAGTCCAGCCGAACAGCTACAGGGCCCGGACATCCGGCCAGGTCTCGGACATCCGGCCCGACAAGCCCGGAAATTCGGCGCCTCCTCCGGACATCCGGCGCCCCGTCACAGAACCTGCAGGAGCTACCCTCGCCAGCCCGGACATCCGGCCTGACGCGAGCGGCCGGACATCCGGCCCCTAGCCCGGAAATCTGGCCCCGCCTATCCAGAAAGCATCAGGAATCAGCCTCCTCAGCTCGGACATCCGGCCTCCTCAGCCCAGACATCTGGCCCGTCGCGAAGCGCCGGACATCCGGCTTCCCCTGTCTGTGCACAGTGAAAAGGGCCGTGGCCCGTGTACCCCTTCGCCCTTAGACTATATATACTCCTCCTCCTCCCTCTTTCTAGGGTTAGCAAATGTGATAGCTCATTTGAGAGATAGAGCTTTGCTCATCCATCCGGATCTACTCCTCCGAGAGAGACCGTGCCTCTACGGAGAAGATCCACTTGGATTCAAGACCCCTAACGGGAAGAACTCAAGACCTCCTCACGGAGAAGAACCGGTTACCCTATGTATCGTCCTTTGTTGGATTCGGATCGTGTATCTCTTTGTGTTTCGAGGATCTAGCACATGTGTAATCGAATCTTGTTGGTTTGAGTGATTTCTCTCGTTTTCCCTCGTGTTTCTCCTCGTGTTCTTCGTAGGATCCGCTCCAATCGTGAAAGATCGGCCCTAGGGTTTCCACCCTACATCATCTTGGATCAGAGCAAGGTTGATCACGAATTTGGAGCCCCTACCCCTCTTTTTCTAGCCTAATTTTGTTGTGTTCTTCCCCAATTTCGAAAATCCCCACAAAAATAGCCCCAATTTTTTTTTGTGATTTGTTGGTGCGATGAAGTTTTGTTGGATTTGATCCGTGGATTTCATGTGTTGCAAGTAGATCTAGCTTTCCCCCATCTTTCCATCCACAAAATCTTCCGAATTTTGCCCCGATTTTTGCCTTTTCCACGCAAAGTTCATCAAGTTCATCCACGGATCCTGAGCCCAGACATCCGGCCCGTCCCCCCGGACATCCGGCCACCCCGGACATCCGGCCCTGAAGCCCGGACATCCGGCCCGTGTCAGCATCACTTCCATCCGCCGCTCCGTTTCCCGCCTAACTTTCGCCAAATTTTGCTCCGGTGCCCACGTACACTTCCGCATACCCACTTACAATTCCGCATACCACGACCGCTTTCCGCAAACTCCACCACATACCCGCCACCAACTCCGACAATTTTGACACGTTTTGTTTTGAGAATTTGAGTTGCGTTTTCCGTTTCCTAACGCGTTTCGGCAACTTAGGGACGGTTCGACATCAACATCACCGCCGCTCATCTTTGCCACAGACTCGTCATCGACAACAACCGCTCAACAATTTTGACACCCTCAACCGTAAGCAAGGACGGTAATCTCGACGACATCTTGGTCTACTCCTTGCCATTACTTTGATAACCACCATAGCCCAATTTTGCGTATCTTGCCTATCGAGACTAGCCTTTGAGTATTGCCGGCAACGTCACTTGTGCACATTAGTGATCATACTCCCCATAGCATATATACCATATCATCGTGGTGCATATCTTAGTATCATCTCTTGTGTCACAAGGTTGTCATAACATACACAATTGCTATCTTGGTTCGTGAAGTTTTGCATGAGAAAAGAGCTCAAAAGAGAAAGAGCCAAACAAGCTTTTAAGCAAAAGAAAAAGATAAGCAAAGAGCTTACAAGCAAGAACCATAGCATCATACTACATTAAGATTGTCATACTCGATCATCTTGGATCATATCATCGGAACACAATACATATAGCATACTTGGGATAGAAGTCGTTGCATTTTCGCTTAGTAGGTTGTGCACAAGTTTCGTATCCGCCTATTGTGCAATCGTGCTAGCGTCTCTCTAGTGTTGTGCAACAAGAGCATTTTCCGTGGATTCCACATTTTCCGCTCATTTTTGGTTGCACGACCCCATTTATCTATTTGCGTGTGTGTTTCCGTGTACCACTACTTGCTTGGTCTACTTGTTGCATTTGCAAATTTGTGAATCTTTTCCAACATTATTGAGGCTCACTAACAATTACATCGAATTTTGTGCCACCATCCTAACCGAGCTCCACCATAAGCTTTTATTTGTGTAGGTGTGAGAAACCGACAAGAATCGGTACCAATTGTGCTATTTCCTTGTTCCACATTTGAGTGATCATTGATCCATCTTCAACATCGGTCAAGGTACATTTGGTATAAGTTCTTCTCTTTCTTCCACTCACATATTTGCTTGGAAGGATGGATAGGCCAAGTTCTTCTACCAACCCACTCTTCATCGAGCAAGACGACGACCCGAACACCTACGTCACTAAGAGCCACCTCTTCGGTGCACAACGAGCTTTGCATCAAGAACAACAAGCAATGAGCGACCGCATCGACAATCTCGCCACCGACTTACGCCTCTCCGAGCAACGTACAAGAGACTACTTCGACCACAAGCTCGACGAACACAAACAAGAGAACGATGCAAGAATGGACGAGATTCGTGCCTTGTTGGTCAAAGGCTCTTCTACCACTCTGTCCTCCTCAAGACGGAGCCATTCAAGTCGACACTCCTCCAACAACTCAAGTACACCGACGTCGAACACTCTTCGCCAAGCTGCGCGCCTAGACCGTCAAGCAAACCGCAATCCTCTACACGGAACCGATTCTCAAGAGCAACTTCGAGCGCAAGAGCACCGACATCGCCTCAACCAAGCTACCTTTGCGCAAGCACAAGAACGGCAACGTCGACGCCAACAAGAGGAAGAACGCGCACGCCTACACCAAGACGAGCAAGATGCCGAGGCACAATGTCAAGACCAACTACGGCGAGAAGCTCAAGCACTTGAGGCGCAACGTGCCCTTTGAGATTCAAGTCGAGCCGTCGCCACATGAAACAGGCAAGCTCGCGAACAAGAAGAAGCACTTCGCGAAGAAGTTCAAGAGAGGATTTATCAAGCACGGTTGCATAGACAAGTTCCTCCTCAAGCTCGACAAGCTCCTCCACAAGCTCGACAAGAACCTCAAGCTCAACAAGAGCAATAAGACAATGGAAATCCTCCACGACAAGAGCAAGTTGAGGGAGATAATCCTCCTTGTCTAGGACGTCATCACCCTCGACCTCAACACAATGAAGAGCAACGCTACGGCAAGCTCAAGTTCACCATGCCCAAGTTCAACGGAAGCAACGATCCCGAAGAGTACCTCTCATGGGCATTGAAGGTTGACAAAATCTTCCGCTTCCACAACTATGAAGAAGAGAAGAAGATCGCTATGGCATCCCTTGAGTTCCAAGATTACGTCCTCATTTGGTGGGAACAAGTCATTGAGCGTCGTCAGGCAAGAGGTGAACCACCAATCACCACTTGGGCGCAAATGAAGGATGTCATGAGAGCACGTTTTGTGCCCACTTACTACATCCGCGACCTCTTCAAGAAACTCCAACTCCTCAAGCAAGGAACCAAGAGCGTTGAAGAGTACTACAAGGAAATGGAGATTGCCATGATACGAGCCAATGTCACGGAAGATGATGAGCAAACTATGGCACGTTTCTTGAATGGACTCAATCATCCTATCAAGAAGATCGCCGACTTCCAACCTTACTCAAACCTCATTGAGCTAGTGCATCAAGCTACCAAGGCGGAACGTCAAGTGCAAGATGACTTCAAGTATGCCAAGTTCTCATCCAAGTCCTATGGCTTCTCCAACACCCAAGCTTCAACGACTCCAATAACTTCTACCTCAACAAAGACTTCTACAAGCAACGCCGACAAGTCAAGTTACAAGAAAACTTCGACAACATCAAGTCGTCCTCCTACCTTAAGCAACATCAAGCCAAGAGCTTCTTCATCATCTACTCCAACCGATGAGACCATCAAGACAAGTTCCATCAAGTGCTTCACATGCGGCGGCCGAGGCCACAAGTCATTCGAATGTACCAACAAACGCACCATGATCTTCAACGACGATGGTACATACGACTCAATGAGTGAAGGCGAAATGGAAGCCCTTGAGCAAGTGGCCATGCACCGGCAAGTGAACAACGATGAAGATGATCAAGTCTTTTGTGACGAAAATCCGAGCCCCGCTCTTGTTGTCTCCAAGGTCTTGACTCTTCAACATCAACAAGAAGACCAAAGATGCCATATCTTCCACACCAAGGCCGGCATCAATGGAAGGTCCGTGAAGGTCATCATCGATGGAGGAAGTTGTCATAACTTGGCAAGTGAAAAACTATGCTCCAAGCTCCAACTAGTCAAGATGAAGCACCCGCATCCTTACAAGGTTCAATGGCTAAGTGACTCCGGCACTATCCAAGTCGAGCATATGGTGCAAGTTTCCTTCAAGATCGGAGCATACGAAGACACTTTGGAGTGTGATGTCGTTCCGATGTCCGTTTGCCACCTCATCCTTGGACGACCATGGCAATTTGACCAAGGTGTCATCCACAACGGGCGTACAAATCACTATAGCTTCAAGATGAAAGGAAAGGAGTACGTGCTACGACCTATATCTCCAAGTCAAGTGATCGCCGACAAGCACGCCACCCATCGTGGAGAGAATAGTGAGAGAGCGAACCACCATAAAGAAAGTGAGCGCCACAAGCCCAAATCGACCGCCCCCACGGTGAGCGACAAGAAAAATCTACTCCTCTTTGCCACCAAACGTGAGATGAGAGAAGTGTGTGAGAACCCATCCAGTGTTATGCACTATATCCTTTTGTGCAAGGATGAGGCACCCAAAACTAACAACTCTCACAATCTACCTTTAGTGTTATCTTCTCTATTGCAGGAATTCCAAGATGTTTTCGCCGACGAGCTACCTCCGGGTCTACCCCCTCTACGAGGCATCGAACACCGAATCGACCTCATCCCCGGAGCACCCCTTCCTAACAAGGCTCCCTACCGCGTCAACCCCGAGGAAACCAAGGAGATCCAACGGCAAGTACAACAACTCATCGACAACGGCCATGTACGCGAAAGCTTGAGCCCTTGTGCCGTCCCGGTAATCCTTGTTCCCAAGAAAGATGGTACATTTCGCATGTGTTCCGATTGTCGTCCTATCAATGCTATCACCGTGCGTTATCGTTACCCCATTCCACGCCTAGATGATATGCTAGATGAGCTTAGCGGAGCCACTATTTTCTCTAAAATTGATCTTAAAAGTGGCTACTATCAAATACGAATACAAGAAGGTGATGAATGGAAAACCGCATTTAAGACCAAATTTGGCTTATATGAATGGCTTGTTATGCCAATGGGTTTATCCGAAGCACCCGGTACTTTCATGCGCGTCATGCATTTTGTTCTTCGACCCTATATTGGCGTATTTGTTGTGGTCTACTTTGACGATATTCTTGTATTTAGCAAATCTCTCAAAGATCATGTCACCCATCTTAGAACCGTGTTGCAAACCCTTAGGAAAGAGCGCCTTTATGCTAATATGGACAAATGCCTTTTTGGTGTTGATAAGCTTGTTTTCTTGGGTTTCGTTGTGTCTTCTAAGGGTGTACATGTTGATGAATCTAAGATCAATGCTATCAAAACTTGGCCTCAACCAACCAACTTGCAACAAGTGCATAGTTTTCTTGGTTTAGCCGGTTTCTACTGTAGATTTGTTAAGGATTTTAGCACCATTGCATCTCCTTTACATGCTTTGAGTAAGAAGAATGCACCATTTGTTTGGGGACCATCCCAAGATACCGCATTCAATGAGCTAAAGAATTTGCTTACACATGCTCCTTTGCTTGCTTTACCAAACTTTGATAAACCCTTTGAGATTCATTGCGATGCTAGTGGTTATGGCATAGGAGGTGTGTTAATGCAAGAGAAGCGCCCCATCGCTTTCTTTAGTGAAAAACTCTCCGGAGCGCAACTCAATTACCCCATCTATGACAAAGAGCTATATGCTTTAGTTAGAGTCTTGCATGTTTGGGAACATTATCTCCGCCCTCATGAGTTCATTCTTCACACCGATCATGAAACACTTAAGTATCTTAAGGGTCAAACTAAGTTGAACAAGCGTCATGCTAAGTGGAGTGAATTCATTGAGTCATTTCCTTATGTCATCAAGTATATTAAAGGTAAGGAAAATGTTGTCGCGGATGCTCTTTCCCGTAGATGCATGCTTGTTACCCAACTTGAATTGAATGTCATTGGTTTTGAGCACATAAAAGACTTGTATGCGCATGATCCTACTTTTGCTACCCCTTATGCCAAATGTTTGACGCATACGTCTTGGGAATGCTATTACATAAAAGATGATTATCTTATGAGAGCTAACAAATTGTGTATCCCCGAGTCTTCTCTTCGTTTGCTCCTTTTGCAAGAATCTCATGGAGGAGGGCTAATGGGACACTTTGGACAGGACAAAACATTCGCTACGCTCTCCAAGAACTATTTTTGGCCCAAGATGTTCCGCGACGTTTCACGCTTCACCAACCGGTGCTCTACATGCCGCAAAGCTAAGTCTAAAGCTCAATCCCATGGTCTATATATGCCACTTCCAATTCCATACCACCCATGGGAAGATATTAGCATGGATTTAGTACTTGGTTTGCCTAGAACAAAAAATGGAAAGGATTCCGTGTTTGTTGTTGTGGACCGATTCTCTAAAATGGCACATTTTATACCATGCAACAAGATAGACGATGCTTCACATGTTGCAAATCTTTTTTGTAGGGAAATCTTGCGCCTACATGGAGTACCAAAGACGATTGTCTCGGACCGCGACGTCAAGTTCTTGAGCTATTTCTGGAAGACTCTATGCGCCAAGCTCGGAATCAAGCTCTTGTTCTCTTCGGCATACCATCCTCAAACCGATGGCCAAACGGAGGTGACGAACCGAACACTCTCCACTCTACTACGCGTGTTGATCAAGAAGAACATCAAGGAGTGGGAGGAGTGCCTACCCATTGCCGAGTACGCCTACAACCGCGCAAGACATTTGACTACCGGCAAGTCCCCTTTCGAGGTCGTCTACGGTTTCAACCCGTTGTCCCCTTTGGACATTCTTCCTCTTCCACTACAAGAGCGCACCAACATGGACGCGAGTGCCCGAGTGAACTACCTCAAGAGGATGCATGAAGATACAAGGCACACTATCGAGCGCCAAGTACAACGACTCGCGACCAAGCTCAACATCAACAAACAACCCATGGTATTCAACATTGGAGATCTTGTGTGGCTACACCTTCGCAAGGACCGCTTCCCCAACGAACGCAAGTCCAAACTTCTACCATGAGCAGATGGACCCTTCAAGGTGCTTGAACGCTACAACAACAACGTCTACAAGATCGAAATTCCTCGCGACAAGTACTCCGTGAGAGACATATTCAACATCCAAGATCTCTCCCCGTACCATGGTGATGAGGATTTCGATCCGAGGTCGGATCTTTCCCAAGGGGGGGGGGGGGGAGATGATGCGGAGCATCCTACGGTCATCCCCATGGACCTACCACCGTCTCACCAAGTGCCAAGAGGACCTATGACACAAGCACGAGCTAGAGCTCTCGAGACCGAGGTGACTTCTTTCCTTAGTGATATTACATTTGATCCACTCGAGACATGGCTACTACCTAAGTCCGGAATGTTATGCATGATCAGGTACCGAGAAGGCCCCTAACGGGAAGAACTCAAGATCTCCTCACGGAGAAGAACTGGTTACCCTATTTATCGTCCTTTGTTGGATTCAGATCGTGTATCTCTTTGTGTTTCGAGGATCTAGCACATGTGTAATCGAATCTTGTTGGTTTGAGTGATTTCTCTCGTTTTCCCTCGTGTTTCTCCTCGTGTTCTTCGTAGGATCGGCTCCAATCGTGAAAGATCGGCCCTAGGGTTTCCACCCTACATCAGTAGCGCTTGGCCATACTCGTCGGCGTGGGTGAGAGGAGAGACGCGTCAGCGGTGAGAGGTCGAGAGGGGGAGAGGGTTCTGTGGCGATCGAGTGTGCGCTCATCGGCGAGGGAGGGCGACTTTTATAGCCGTGCGTGGGCGGCGAGAGAGCGGCCGCCGTGTGTATGCGTGGCGGGAGCGGGCGGAACACGCGTCGCCACGCCTTCACTGCGCCACCCGTGAGGCGTCAGCGGAAGGCTGACAGGCGCGGCAGCGTGGCAGCCTTCGCATTGATTCCCGCGGGAACCGAGGCGATGAGGACAACGAAGGCGCCGAGTCGCTGACTCGGTAGGCCCACTCATTTTTGCGCCAACAACCATTTTCCCGGCGCCCCCAAGCGCCTCTAGCGCGCCGGGTTTGGCCTGGGTCCGCCGGTGCCAAATTCGGCCCTAACCGACGAAAAGTGGGCTTCTGGGGGCGCGATTGGGCCGATTTTTTTGGCGCCGGCGATAAAAAAAGGGCCTTGGGGGCTTGTTGGGGGCGCGGCTGGAGATGCTCTTAACCTCATGGCGCACCAGGACAGCCTACGATAGGTAGGAGAAAAAAATAAAAAAAATATAAGATTGCACCATCATCGATTAAAGGAGAGAATACAACATGCAAACAAGATGTTCCGTTGGACTCGGATCGACTATTGGGAGGTCCAAATTTGAAACATTGCAAAAATCTAGGAGATCCAATTTGAAACATTGCAAAAATCTAGGATTGAGGGAGAGGGAGGTGGGGTATTGGAAGTGGACAGATGTCACCAATTTGGAACTTTAGAAGTACTCTCTCCGTAAAGAAATATAGAAGCGTTCAGATCACTAAAATAGTGAAGTAGTAAAGATTACATAGGAGTATGATTTATTAAGAACCAACAGATGTCGGGATCCCCTAGGGTTTACCTAGAGTTTTCCAGTCCTCTCGGCGCTGGCCGTCGTGAGCCCTCCTGTCGACAAGGACGACTGGTGGACATCCTTATGATCTACAACCGCCCTAGGTGTTTTCTTGGGTCGCTGAGATTGGAGTTTTATTGAGGGACATACCAAGATTTTGAGTGGGATCTCAAACTCCACGGAAGGATCGGGGTCGCAGGGCCTAGTAGTGGAGGATCCAAGCAAGCTTCTAGAGAGATTGCACTTACAGGATGAAGAGATTGATGAACTAACCTGGGAAGATGAGGTTGATGTGACGGAGGGGAAGCCCAAGTGGCTAGCCTAGTAAAACTTTTGACAAAGAAAAGTTTCAGTTAGAGTGCGCTAATTGGTGACATGCGTGCGGCATGGAACCCGCTCAGGAGGTAGTGTGGAGGAGGATAAATTCAAACCTCTTTTCATTACAATTTTACTACCTGGCGGACTGGAACAAGGCCATGCATCAAGGACAATGGGATTTCAAAGGTTGTGCTCTGTTGGCTGAATATGATGGGTTTACAACCCTGAGAGTCAAGTTGAATCCACTTGAGACATGGTGCTAGATCCATAAACTCCCCAATGGAGTCTTGAAGAACAAACCCTTTTTGCAAAACTTGGCGAAATGTATAGGGGAAGTGCAAGAAGTTCAGATTACACTCCCTGATGGATTCGTAGGCGAGTTCATCCGAGTCGGAGTAAAACTTGATGTTAACAAGAAACCCATATGTTTTGTGGGTTCACAGTAAAGGGTGAGACTGAATTCTACCAAGTTCAATTTGAGAAGTTCTCGATGCTTTTTCACGCCTATGGGAAGACGGGACATTGGCATGAGGATGGAGTCCCTTTATTCTTGCTTCGAGAAGGGGGCGAGGCGGTGGTCGTGGTGCTAGTGGTGGTCGTTCATCGGGTGCTGGCCATGGAGATATGAACAGGAGGTGGTTGGACGATCAGGCAGAGGCATGGATGGAAGATTTGGTGAAAGAGCTTGCCGATGGAATTATGAACCTGCAAAGAACCCATCTGATCTGGAGGGTATGGACCTGGATGGCTCTGGAAAGGATGGGGACATGAATGATGGTACATCAATGGTGCTAAGATATATACAAAAAATCAAACTTTGTTGGGAAAAAGGCAAGCTGATGGCAGAACAACTGTACCCTCAACCACAGAAACACTTGAAGTGGGTGGGGCGGTGGTGAATATGTTAGTTAAATTTGAACCTCCGCTTATAGTGGTTGCTGCGGGAAAAGGTGGTGCGAGTACTCCATAGAATGATAAGAATAAGAAGCCAAGGACACAGGAGAACAGTGAATATTCTTCATCGGAGCAGGTGGGAGACGAATAAAAAATGAAATGATATCGTCGGGCTCGGATGTCGAGGCTGACCAAAAGCAATGAAAATCCTAAGGTACAACGGTCGTGGCCTCATTGTGGCCGTGGCGGTCCGGTTAACGGAGCTAAATCGGACAGATCTCGGGTAGGGGCCCCCGAGCTGGTGATCTTGGCTAGATGGTAACAGGACGAAGAAAAGACACAATATTTACCCAGGTTCAGGCCCTCTCGAAGAGGCAAAACCCTATGTCCTACTTGTATTGTATTGATTGTGGATGGGGCACAGAGTCTAGGTTGATCTACCTCAAGATCGTATGTGTGAATGAATCTACCTCTATGGTCTAAACCCCTTGGCTTATATAGACACCAGGGGTACCTAGGGTTACACCTAGGTCGGTTACATCGGAGGGTAAATATGCTGAGGACTACATCATGCCTTGGAGTGTGCGCCAAGTCTTCGGAAGATTCCATCTTGAGTATGCCGTGGGGCTTGTCAAATGTGGCCCACTTGGTTGATAGTTTGGGGGTCCTCGGTCTAGCCCGCGCTTGGGGGCTGACGTGCTTAGCACCCCCTTATCCAGGACACCATCAGTAGCCCCTGAAAACGGTCTTCCAAGCCAAGGACAATCCTCAAATGTTTTGTTCTCCTTCATTGGTCTTCGGTCTTGCAAACTGGTTCAACTTCCTCCAATGCAACCATGGCTTTGTGTTCGAGGAGTTATAGACTTCCGAGGAGCCCCAAACGAGCTCTTCCCGAGAAGTTTTTTTATATTTTGGTTCCAAAGACCCTTACCTCGTCTAGTTAGCTTAACGATGAAATCTTCTGTTGGTGCAATAATTTGCCTCCTTATGTTTTGGAGATTGTTGACATAAACAGTAAGGGCCTGATGTGATTGCTAGTGCAAGAGTAACAAGTCCCTAGAGTCATGGGGAGTTTGGTACAAACTTCGAAGATAATCTCCTGCGTGGCAGCGAGGATTATCACCGAAGATTATGCTGTCGGGAGTGACCCCCCAAAAATGAATTAACTGGTTCGGTGCCGTCTGAAGGAATTGACCGTAGCCGAGAAGTTGAAGACGAAGCATTTATTTCTTCTTCTTTCTCTCTATTAGTCATAGGACCACCGTACTAGGAAGAGCAGTATAGTGTTTGAAACTTTGATTCTCTAATGCTAAACCCAATCCAATGTGAGTTTAGAGAGAAATATCTTTGTGTTCCGAGCAAGTACTTGCAGCAAGAGACTGTGATCTTCTTCGCTGCGAGAGACTTGTCTCTGACTGAAGAGTTAGCATTACTTGTTCCTCAAGTAATGTTACTGTTGCGTCCAAAATCCGACCGTTGAGAACGTGTCGGTTGCCCGTTAGCTGGACCGAGTGTCCAAAATGGTCATTTCCCATCAGGGGAGGCTGCGGCTATAAATAGCCACCCTGCACCGGCTTTGTCCGGTGGCTGCTCCATTTGATTCCGAGAATATTATTGAGCAACCCTCTCTCCAGAGTGATTTGATTTTAAAATCCATCAAGAGAAAAATCCCATAGCCAAAAAATTAGATAGTGGTTCAGCATCACTTGAATCTAAGTCCAGTACGCTCCACCTATTACTCTTGAGAGTTGCGAACTGTCTAGACGGTAAGGTGTCAATTTCTTCAGAGACCAAGATTAATTGTGGTTCTCGAAGAAGAAGTCTGTAAAGGTTCGGAGATCTCCTCGAGCATCTACCATGAGTGATCGACATTGGTTGACGAACCAACAGTCGAGGAGAATAGGGCGAAGAGAGTTTGTCTTCCATGTTAAGTCACAACCCCTCCAACCAGACCTAGTCCTTTTGCAGAAGGGCGAACTGGTCTACCAAATCCCTTGTCGCCATCGAGCATCACCAGTTATCTCTACACTTATTTTCATTCGTCTGTGTTGTACGATAAATTTTGATCATGTGATTCTCTTAGATGCATGCGATTAGTTCATGTTCGCTAGTTTGTTTTCGCTCACTGTAATCTATTTTCATTCGCTCCGCTGCTGGTTCTGATAGTTTTGAAGTTTCCATAGAAATTTTAAAACTCCCATTCACCCCCTCTAGTAGACATACTTCTTTCCTACAATTGGTATAAGAGCAAGCTACTCCTTGACTCTGCTCATTTTGGTCCAACAACCTAGGAGTTTAAGTATGTCCTTAGTGAGTTACAAGTCGCACCTCAAGATCCCCATCTTCGATGGGACGGACTACCCCTTCTGGAAGGAGAAGATGAAGATCTGTCTCCGAGCAATTGATGACGAGATGTGGAATGTGGTGCAGAATGGGTTCTCAGTTGAAGTGCCTCAAGTTTCCATGGACCACGAGAAGAAACTTATGTAGATGGATGCTCAAGCCAAAGATGAAATTGGTGGTCATCTCTCTCATGCTCAATTTCTTCACTATCGCCAGTGTGAAATTCCGAAGGAATTATGGGACATTCTGGAGAAGATCAATGAAGGTGTCTCAACTCAGAAAGAAGCTCACATTGATACCCTCCATGCAAAGTTCAACCGATTCAAGAGAATTGGCAATGAAAGTTGTCAGCAAACCTTCAATCGTCTGAGTGACATTGCTAACGAGCTGCAAGGTCTCGGCACCAAAGACATCACTGATCCCGAAGTTGTGAAGAAGTTGCTCCGATCTCTAGACAGTTCTTTCGACATCCTGGTTCTGATGATTCGTGAATGAGCTGATTTCAAGGTTCTTGACTTTGCTGATATCTTGGAAAGGTTGAACACCCATGAGGAACAGGAAGAAGAAAATAGAGTCCTCTATGGCTCTAGTCACCCAAAGAGTCACGCGCTCAAGGTTGTGGCTGATTCTTCCTCAGAAGATAATGCCGAGGAAAATTCTGATGACCCAGAAAGGATCAGCAAGGTTCTCGCATTGATCACAAAAATATTCCAGTGCTTCCGAAACAAAAATCATATTCAGAGAAAAGGATCCAGCAATTCTGGTAGCTCAAAGTCTTCGCCAAAACCTACTGGAGATTACACCCGTTTCAAGTGCAAAAAACCAGGACATTTCATCTCGGACTGCCCTCTTTGGGAAGATGAGATTCGTGTCAGTGGAAGATTTGACTCAGGAAATAGCAACCATGGAAAAGGGAAGAGCAAGAACTACGACTCGGATGATGAGAAGAAAACAAAGAAGTTCTTAAAAAAGGACAGTTCCTCCTCCAAGTCCTCGTCAAGATCTTCTTCACGGAATCCCTCCAAGTCCTTATCCAACCGCAAGAATACCTCTCACAAGGACAAGGTGTACATCGGCAAGGAGATGGACTCTGATGAGGAGGAGTCATCTCACTCCAAAGAAGATGCTGAATCCGATGATGATTCAGACTCTGGCATGGCCGGCATAGCATGTGCCTCTACCCCAGCATCAAACTTCTTAGAGAAGCATTCAAGCGATAACGAGTCTCCTACCTTCTGCTTTATGTCCAAATCCTCGAAAGAAAAGGTACCCTCCAAACATCACAAGGTTTACACCAGTGATCAATTTTCTTCTAATGAGGATGCCCGATACGTCTCCAACGTATCTATAATTTTTTATTGTTCCATGCTATTATAGTATCAATCTTGGATGTATAATATTCATTTACAAGCAACTTTATATCATTTTTTGGGACTAACCTATTAACTTAGTGCCCAGTGCCAGTTGATGTTTTTTACTTGTTTTTGACTTTTCAGGAAATCAATATCAAACAGAGTCCAAACGGAGAAAAAACTTTGGAATAATTTTTTCTAGACCAGAATAGACCCTAGAAGGTTCGGGAGAAGACCAGACGAGTCACGAGGGAACGACAAGCTCGGGAGGCTCGCCCCAGGGGGGTGCCCCCAGGCTTGTGGGCCCCTCATGGCACCTCTTGACCTAATTCCGCCACTATAAATTCTCAAATATTCCCCTGACATCAGAGAGCCACCCGAAATACTTTTTCCGTCGCCGCAAGTTTCTATTCTCGTGAGATCCCATCTGGAGGCCTTCTCCGGCACTTCGCCGGAGGGGGAATCGATCACGGAGGGGCTCTACATCAACCTTGTTGCCCTTTCGATGATGTATGCGTAGTTTATCACAGACCCGCGGGCCCATAGTTAGTAGCTAGATGGCTTCTTCTCTCTATTTGATCTTCAATACAATGTTCTCCTCGATGTTCTTGAAGTTCTATTCGATGTAATCACTTTTTTCGGTGTGTTTGTTGGGATCCGATGAATTGTGAGTTTATGATCAGATTATCCATGAATATTATTTGAGTCTTCTCTAAACTCTTTTATGCATGATTATTATAGCTTCATATTTCTCTCTGATCTATTGATTTGGTTTGGCCAACTAGATTGATTTATCTTGCAATGGGAGATGTGGTTTGTAATGTGTTTGATCTTGCGGTGCTCAATCCCAGTGACAGAAGGGGACATGACACATATGTATCATTGCTCTTAAGGGTAAAAATATGGGGTTTATTCATGCATGAGTTTACTTTGTCTACATCATGTCATCTTGCTTAAGGCGCTACTCCGTTCTTTATGAACTTAATACTCTAGATGCATGGTGGATACCGGTCGATGTGTGGAGTAATAGTAGTAGATGCAGGCAGGAGTCGGTCTACTTGTCTGGGACATGATGCCTATATACATGATCATTGCCTTGGATATCATCATGATTATTTGCTTTTCTATCAATTGCCCAACAATAATTTGTTTACCCACCGTATGCTATTTTCAAGAGAGAAGTCTCTAGTGATTATTATGGCCCTTGGGTCTACTTTTATCATACTAAAAATCCTATAAAACCTTGCTGCAATTTTATATTATTTATTTTATTTTGTATTTTTGTTCTATCTATCTATCAATTAGTACACAATTTTATCTTGCATGTAACCGCCAAGGGATTGACAACCCCTTGTTCGCGTTGGGTTGCAAGAATTTGTTATTTGTGTGCAGGTGCTGGTAACGAGGTGTTGCGTGGTTCTCCTACTAGATTGATAACCTTGGTTCTTAACTGAGGGAAATACTTATCTCTACTGTACTGCATCATCCTCTCCTCTTCGGGGAAGTAACAGGAAGAATTTCTGGCGCCGTTGTCGGGGAGACATCATCAACACCTATCAAGTACCTATGCATAAATTTTCATCTCCTTGAATTTACATTATTTGCCTTTTGCCTCTCATTTTCATCTCCCCCACTTCTATTTTTTTACAAAATTACAAAAATATTTTCCGCTTGCTTTTTGCTTGTTATCTTGTTTGCCTAGTTAGGATGTCTCAAGAAAATACAAAATTGTGTGATTTTTCCAATACTAATAATAATGATTTTATTAGTACTCCTATTGCTCCTCCCGCCGCTAGTGCGGAGACTTGGTGATATTAATGCCGCTTTGTTAAATCTTGTTATGAAAGAACAATTTTCTGGTAGTCCTAATGAAGATGCTGCATCCCATCTTAACACTTTCATAGAATTGTGTGACATGCAAAAGAAAAAATATGTGGATAATGATATTGTGGAATTAAAACTATTCCCGTTCTCATTGCGGGATCGCGCACAAATTTGGTTTTCATCTTTACCATGAAATAGTATTGATTCTTGTGATAGGTGTAAAGATGCTTTTATTACCAAGTATTTTCCTCCCGCGAAAATTATTTCTCTTAGAAATCAAATTATGAATTTCAAGCAACTTGAGCAAGAACATGTTGCCCAATCTTGGGAGAGGATGAAACTAATGATAAGAAATTGCCCTAGTCATGGTTTAAATTTATGGATGATCATACAAAAATTTTATGCGGGGTTGAACTTTGTTTCTAGAAATCTTTTAGACTCCGCCACGGGTGGTACTTTCATGGAAATTACTTTGGGAGAAGCTACCAAATTACTTGATAATATTATGGCAAATTATTCACAATGGCATACTGAAAGAACTCCTACTAGTAAAAAAGTGAATTCCGTTGAGGAAATTAGTACTTTGAGTAATAAAGTTGATGTGCTCATGAAATTGGTTGCTAGCAAAAATGCTCTTATTGATCCTAATGATGTGCCATTGTCCATTTTTATTGAGAAAAATAATGATCCCATAGATATGAATTTTGTCTCACGAAACAATTTTAATAGTAATGCTTATAGAGGTAAGTTTAATCCTAGGCCATTCCCTGGAAATTCCTCTAATAATTATGGAAATTCTTATAATAATAATAATAATAATAATAATAATAATAATAATAATAATAATAATAATAATAATAATAATAATAATAATAGGACGCCCTCTGATCTTGAGAGTAATATTAAAGAATTGATTAATGCTCAAAAAGTTTTCAACACTACGATAGAAGAAAAATTGAGTAAGCTTGATGATATGTCTAGGAGCATTGATAGAATTATCCATGATGTGGAAAATCTTAAGTCTAAAATTTTGCCACCCAATATTGATATTAATGAATCAATTAAAGCTTTATACGTATCCATGGATGAAAGTAAAGAGAGAACCGCCAAGTTGAGGGCTAAGCGGGAATTCTTAGAAAAGCAATTCTGCCCGGTTTTTATCGTAGTAATGATGAAGATATTAAAATGATTGGTGTTTCTTCTATTGAATATTTATTTAGTAATGTGAAACTTGATGAAAATTAGACTGAAGAAGAGTCAACTTTAGCTAAGAGGCATCCCCATAGTTTGGAGGGTGAAAATCTTAATGAAAAAATTGATAAAAGTGGGTTTGGAGAACTTTAAATAGTGATTTACCCACTCTTTTGGATTACAAAGACTTTAATTATGATAGTTGTTCTTTGATTGAGTGTATTTCTTTGTTGCAATCCATTTTAAATTCACCCAACGCTTATGAACAAAATAAGGCTTTTAGTAAACATATTGTAGAAGCAATGATGAAATCTTTTGAAGAAAAGCTAGACTTAGAAATTTCAATTCCTAGAAAATTATATGATGAGTGGGAACCCACCATTAAAGTTAAAATTAAAAATTATGAGTGCAATGCTTTTATGTGATTTAGGTGCTAGCGTTTCCACAATACCAAAATCTCTATGTGATGTGCTAGGTTTTACCATTATGGATGAATGTTCTCTTAATTTGCACTTAGCGGATTCTACTATCAAGAAACCCTTGGGTAGAATAAATAATGTTCTTATTCTTGCAAATAGGAATTATGTACCCATTGATTTTATTGTACTTGATATTGAATGCAATCCGTCTTGTCCCATAATACTTGGTAGACCGTTCTTACGAACCGTAGGTGCTGTTATTGATATGAAAGAAGGGGATATAAAATTTCAGTTTCCATTAAAGAAGGGTATGGAACACTTCCCTAGAAAAAAAATTAGGCCACCATATGAATCCATTAGGAGGGCAACCTATGGAGTTAATTTTAAAGATGATAATACTTGAAACTATGCATTATGCCTAGCTAGGGGCATAAAACAATAGTGCTAGTTGGGAGGCAACCCAATAGTTATCTTAATTTTCTTGTTTATTTTTCTGTTTTCTTGTGTGCACACAATTATTCTACTGTTATGGTTGTGTTTTTGTGTTTAAATTAGTGTTTGTGCCAAGTAAAGCCTTTAGGATGATTTGGATGATAATTGCCTTGATTCTATGAAAAAATAGAAACTTTTACGTCCAGTAGCAGAATTATCAAAATTTGCTGGAACCTGGAAACATTCTGAATTTTTTACACATGATTTATATACAAATTTCCTATGTTGTCCTAAGTTTTTAGAATTTTTGAGTTACAAAGTATAGTGAATATTCAGATTGCTACAGACTGTTCTGTTTTTGACAGATTCTGTTTTTGATGCATTGTTTTGCTTGTTTTGATGAAACTATGGATTGTATCGGGGGGTATAAGCCATGGAGAAGTTAGAATATAGTAGGTATAATGCAAAAATAAAATATGAATGGTTTGCAACAGTACCTAAAGTAGTGATTTGTTTTATTATACTAACGGATCTCATGAAGGTTTGTTAAGTTTTGTGTGATTGAAGTTTTCAAGTTTTAGGTGAGATCACGATGGATGAAGGAATAAGGAGTGGAAAGAGCCTAAGCTTGGGGATGTCTGAGGCACCCCAAGGTAATATTCAAGGAATCCCAAGCAACTAAGCTTGTGGATGCCCCGGAAGGCCTCCCCTCTTTCTTCTACCGACCATCGGTAATTTTACTCGGCGCTATATTTTTATTCGTCACATGTCATGAGTTTTGCTTGGAGCATCATGTATTATATGAGTCTTTGCTTTGTTTGATTTTTAGCTTGTCATAATCATCTTTGCTAAACACACCTATTTTGATAGAGACACACATTTATCATGATTTGTTAGAATACTCTATGTGCTTCACTTATATCTTTTGAGCTAGGCGATTGCTCTAGCGCTTCACTTAAATCTTTTTGAGCACGACAGTGATTATATTTTGAAGAAATACATGCACTCCCATGCTTCACTTATATTATTTTGAGAGTTGATAATATTATATTGTGAAGAAATATTTGCACTCTCATGCTTCATTTATATCTTTTGAGAGTTGATAATAGTAATAGTAATTTGCACAAGCTATGCATTTAGTCCCAATGTGATGAATATCTAAGAAGGATATAATAAAAACTTTCATGAAGATCATTGGATATAATAAGTTTGATTCCTTGCAATAGTTTTGCGATATGGAGATGATAATGTGGGAGTCATGTTAGTGAGTAACTGTGGTTTAGTAAGAATATTGGTGTTAAGGTTTGTGATTCCCTATGCATGCACGTAAAGTCAATCGTGATGCAACGAAGTTATATCCTTCTTGTGGTGCATTATTCAGCGTTAGTTATGTTCAATGCATGTTTATGACCGTTTTCGTTTTTTGGTTGGTCGCTTCTCAACCTATTTGCTAGCCTTCATTTGTATTAAGCGGGAATACTGCTTGTGTATCCAAACTCTTAAACCCAAAGTTGTGCCAAATGAGTACACCATACCTACCTATATGCGGTATTTAGATGCCGGCCCAAGTAAATTTGCATGTGCCAACTCTAATTATTCAAAATAAATTTCCGTTTTGTGTGCCCGTACCACTCATGTGGCGGCAGGGGGTGGACGATATCTTTCATGCTAGGCGGGTTATTCTCACGATGAGTGATTATTCACTTGTCATCGCACGAGAAAGTGGCAAGGTAATAGGGATGCCAAGTCCCGAAATGAAAATAAATAAATAATAATAACAATAACAATAAATTCCTTGGAAAGTGTTAGTATGGAAGGCACCCGTCGATACGACTAGCCATGGATTGTGAAAGAATGGTGGAAAGGAAATGAACTTTATCTTCTGTTTGCGAACCGCCTATAATGTGTCTAGCACGGAAGATGTTGGGAACTCTTGGTCATAGCGTTGACAGGAAAAGCATGCCTCTCAAAATAATTTTATATCTCTAGTTTAAGCTTTGAGCTCTGGCACCTCTGCAAATCTCTGCTTCCCTCTGCGAAGGGCCTATCTATTTACTTTTATGCAATTTTTATTTTTATTTTTGAGTCTCCATCTTCTCTTATAAAGCACCAACTGGAGAACACTATTGTCATACTTGTGCATTGGGTGTAGCTAATATTTGAGTATGTTTCATGGTTGGATCAATGATTGAGCATAATGGGCTAGGGATAACTTTCTTTAGCGTTGATATTTTGAAAGACATAGTTGCTTGTTGATATGCTTGAGTATTTATGTCTTCATGTAAAACTATAGACTATTGCTTTGAATCACTCAAATTCAAATGTCCATGCAACAAAAGAAAAGATTATATGATGAATATGATAGGTAGCATTCCACATAAAAAATTCTGTTTTTATCATTTACCTACTCGAGGATGAGCAGGAATTAAGCTTAGGGATGCTTGATACCTCTCCAACATATCTATAATTTTTTATTGTTCCATGCTATTATAGTATCAATCTTGGATGTTTTATATTCATTTACAAGCAACTTTATATCATTTTTTGGGACTAACCTATTAACTTAGTGATCAGTGCCAGTTCCTGTTTTTTTGCTTGTTTTTTACTTTTCAGGAAATCAATATCAAACAGAGTCCAAGCAGAGAAAAAACTTCGGATTAATTTTTTCTGGACCAGAAGAGACCCTAGAAGGTTCGGGAGAAGACCAGACGAGTCACGAGGGAGTGATAATTGCTTTGTGGGTCTGGTCTTCTCCATGCACGCCCTTTTACCTTGTGGGCCCCTAATTCAAATGTCCATGCACACCCTTTTACCTTGTGGGCCCCTCGTGCCACCTCTTGACCTAATTCCGCCACTATAAATTCTCAAATATTCCCCTAACATTAGAGAACCACCCGAAATACTTTTTCCATCACCGCAAGTTTCTGTTCTCGTGAGATCCCATCTGGAGGCCTTCTCCGGCACTCCGTCGGAGGGAGAATCAATCTCGGAGGGGCTCTACATCAACCTTGCTGCCCTTCTGATGATGCGTGAGTAGTTTACCACAGACCTACGGGTCCATAGTTAGTAGCTAGATGGATTCTTCTCTCTATTTGATTTTCAATACAATGTTCTCCTCGATGTTCTTGGAGTTCTATTTGATGTAATCACTTTTTGCTGTGTGTTTGTTGGGATCCGATGAATTGTGAGTTTATGATCAGATTATCCATGAATATTATTTGAGTCTTCTCTAAACTCTTTTATGCATGATTATTATAGCTTCGTATTTCTCTCTGATCTATTGATTTGGTTTGGCCAACTAGATTGATTTATCTTGCAATGGAAGAGGTGCTTTGTAATGGGTTCGATCTTGCGGTGCTCAATCCCAGTGACAGAAGGGGACGTGACACATATGTATCATTGCTCTTAAGGGTAAAAGGATGGGGTTTATTCATGCGTGAGTTTACTTTGTCTACATCATGTCCTCTTGCTTAAGGCGTTACTCCGTTCTTTATGAACTTAATACTCTAGATGCATGCTGGATAGCGGTCGATGTGTGGAGTAATAGTAGTAGATGCAGGTAGGAGTCGGTCTACTTGTCTCGGACATGATGCCTATATACATGATTATTGCCTTGGATATCGTCATGATTATTTGCTTTTCTATCAATTGCCCAATAGTAATTTGTTTACGCATTGCTACTTCTTGAGCTTGCGTTGGTTTTTCCCTTGAAGAGGAAAGGGTGATGCAGCAAAGTAGAGATAAGTATTTCCCTCAGTTTGAGAACCAAGGTATCAATCCAGTAGGAGGTACACGCAAGTCTCCAATCTATGCACCTGCACAAACAATCAAACACTTGCACCCAACGCGATAAAGGGGTTGTCAATCCCTTCACGGTCACTTGCAAGGATGAGATCGGATAGAGATAGATATAAAAGATTACTAAAACATAAAACAAAATAAAAGTAAATAAATTGCAGCAAGGTATTTTTGGGTTTTTTTTGTTTATAGAGCTTAAATAATATGATGGAAAATAGACCCGGGGGCCATAGGTTTCACTAGAGGCTTCTCTCTTGAAAGAAAACATACGGTGGGTGAACAAATTACCGTCGAGCAATTGATAGAAAAGCGTAAAGTTATGACGATATCCAAGGCAATGATTATGAATATAGGCATCACGTCCGTGTCAAGTAGACCGACTCCTGCCTGGATCTACTACTATTACTCCACACATCAACCGCTATCCAGCATGCATCTAGAGTATTAAGTTCATAAGAACGGAGTAACGCCATAAGTAAGATGACATGATGTAGAGGGATAAACTCAAGCAATATGATGAAAACTGCATCTTTTTACCCTTGATGGCAACAATAAAATATGTGCCTCGCTACCCCTACTTTGTCACTGGGTGAGGACACTACAAGATTGAACCCAAAACTAAGCACATCTCCCACTGCAAGAAGAACCAATCTAGTTGGCCAAACCAAACCGATAATTTGAAGAGAAATACAAAGATATCAAATCATGCATATAAGAATTCAGAGAAGACTCAAATAATATTCATAGATAATCTGATCATAAATCCACAATTCATCAGATCTCGACAAACACACCACAAAAGAATATTACATCGGATAGATCTCCAAGAACATTGAGGAGAACATTGTATTGAAGATCAAAGAGAGAGAAGAAGCCATCTAGCTACTAGCTATGGATCCATAGGTCTGTGCTAAACTACTCACGCTTCATCGGAAGGGCAATAGAGTTGATGTAGAAGCCCTCCGTGATCGAATCCCCCTCCGACAGGGTGTCGGAAAAGGCCCCAAGATGGGATCTCACGGGTACAGAAGGTTACAGTGGCGGAAAAGTATTTTGGTGGATGCTTTTGGTCGTTTGGGAATATTTGGGAATTTATAGAGCTGGAATTAGGGTTAGGGGACCTCCGAGGGGCCCACAAGCCCTCAGGGCGCCCCCTTGGGCGCGGCCCTGAGGCTTGTGGCCTCCTCGGGGATCTTCTGGCCCCCTCTCCAAGTTACGTTGGTGTCATCTGGTCCAAGAAAAATCATCGCGAAAGTTTTATTCCGTTTGGACTCCGTTTGATATTCCTTTTCTGTAAAACTAAAAAACAAGGACAAAATAGAAACTGGCACTGGGCTCTAGGTTAATAAGTTAGTCCCAAAAATAATATAAAATAGCATGTTAATGCATATAAAACATCCAAAACAGATAATATAATAGCATGGAACAATAAAAAATTATAGATATGTTGGAGACGTATCAAGCATCCCCAAGCTTAATTCCTACTCGTCCTCGAGTAGGTAAATGATAAAAACAGAATTTTTGATGTGATATGCTACCTAACATATTTATCCAAGTAATTTTCTTTATTGTGGCATGAATATTCAGATCCATAAGATTCAAAAAAAAGTTTAATATTGACATAAAACAATAATACTTCAAGCATACTAATAAAGCAATCGTGTCTTCTCAAAATAACATGGCCAAAGAAAGTTATCCCTACAAAATCATATAGTCTGGCTATGCTCCATCTTCATCACACAAAGTATTAAATCATGCACAACCCCGATGACAAGCCAAGCAATTGTTTCATACTTTTAATGTACTCAATCTTTTGCAACTTTCACGCAATACACGACCGTGAGCCATGGATATAGCACTATAGGTGGAATAGAATATGGTGGTTGTGGAGAAGACAAAAAAGAAGGAGAAAGTCTCACATCAACTAGGCGTATTAACAGGCTATGGAGATGCCCATCAATAGATATCAATGTGAGTGAGTAGGGATTGCCATCCAACGGATGCACTAGAGCTATAAGTGTATGAAAGCTCAAAAAGAAACTAAGTGGGTGTGCATCCAACTCGCTTGCTCACGAAGACCTAGGGCAATTTGAGGAAGCCCATCATTGGAATATACAAGCCAAGTTCTATAATGAAAAATTCCCACTAGTATATGAAAGTGACAACATAGGAGACTCTCTATCTACTTTGAAGCACAAGTGTGGTAAAAGGATAGTAGCATTGCCCCTTCTCTCTTTTCTCTCATTTTTTTCTAATAATGATGATCATCACACTTTTCTTTACTTACAACTCAATAATTACAACTCGATTCTAGAACAAAATATGACTCTATATGAATGCCTCCGGCGGCGTACCGGGATGTGCAATGATCAAGAGTGACATGTATAAAAAATATGAACGGTGGCCTTGCCACAAATACTATGCCAACTACATGATCATGCAAAGCAATATGACAATGATGAAGCGTGTCATAATAAACGGAACGGTGGAAGTTGCATGGCAATATATCTCAGAATGGCTATGGAAATGCCATAATAGGTAGGTATGGTGGCTGTTTTGAGGAAGGTATATGGTGGGTTTAATGCACCGGCGAGAATTGCCCAGTACTAGAGAGGCTAGCAATGGTGGAAGGGTGAGAATGCGTATAATCCATGGACTCAACATTAGTCATAAAGAAATCACATACTTATTGCAAAAATTTATTAGCTATCAAAAAAAAGTACTACATGCATGCTCCTAGGGGGATAGATTGGTAGGAAAAGACCATCGCTCGTCCCCGACCGCCACTCATAAGGAAAATAATCAATAAATAAATCATGCTCCGACTTCATCACATAACGGTTCACCATACATGCATGCTATAGGAATCACAAACTTTAACGCAGGTATTTCTACCAATCCACAATTACTCACTAGCATGACTCTAATATCACCATCTTTATATCTCAAAACAAATGCAAGGAATCAAACTTCTCATAGTATTCAACGCTCTTTATATGAAAGTTTTTATTATATCCCTCTTGGATGCCCATCATATTAGGACTAAATTCATAACCTAAGAAAATTACCATGCTGTTTAGAGACTCTCAAAATAATATAAGTGAAGCATGAGAGTTCAACAATTTCTATAAAATAAAGCCACCGCCGTGCTCTAAAAAGATATAAGTGAAGCACTAGAGCAAATTGCCTAGCTCAAAAGATATAAGTGAAGCACATAGAGTATTCTAATAAATCATGATTCATGCATGTCCCTCTCAAAAGGTGTGTACAGCAAGGATGATTGTGTCAAACTAAAAAGCAAAGACTCATATCATACAAGACGCTCCAAGCAAAACACATATCATGTGGTGAATAAAAATATAGCCTCAAGTAAATTTACCGATGGATTGAAGACGAAAGAGGGGATGCCATTCGGGGCATCCCCAAGCTTAGATGTTTGGTTGTCCTTGAATATTACCTTGGGCATCCCCAAGCTTAGGCTCTTGCCATTCCTTATTCCATAGTCCATCAAATCTTTACCCAAAACTTGAAAACTTCACAACACAAAACTCAACAGAAAACTCATGAGATCCGTTAGTATAAGAAAATAAATCACCACTTTTTGGTACTGTTGTGAACTCATTATTTATTTATATTGGTGTAATATCTACTGTATTACAACTTTTCCATGGTTCATACCCCCCGATAGTACCCATAGATTCATCAAAATAAGCAAACAACACATAGAAAACAGAATCTGTCAAAAACAGAATAGTCTGTAGCAATCTGTAAACTTCGTATACTTCTGTAACTCCAAAAATTCTGAATAATTAGGAAAACCTGGGTAATTTGTATATAAATCTTGTGTAAAAAATTCAGATCAAAATCACATTTCTGTGATTTTTTACAATTGTTTTACTAAGCGCAAAAGTTTCTGTTTTTCAGCAAGATCAAATCAACTATCACCGTAAGCCATCCCAAAGGTCTTACTTGGCTCAAACACTAATTAAAACACCAACACACAATTAATACAGAGGTAATAATGTGTATTTATTGAAAAACAGAACCAAAAACAAAAAACATAAAAATAAAATTGGGTTGCCTCCCAACAAGCGCTATTGTTTAACGCCCCTAGCTAGGCATAAAACATAGATCTAGGTATTGTCATCCAAGTCCTTCTTAATCAAATCTTCCAAAACTTTTCTTAGAAAATCTTTATTTTATTTTCTTTCCCTTCTAGTAGGTGAACTTAATTCATGAAAAGGACTTTGATTAATGATTTTGACATTCATAAACCCATAGTCTGGATCATCACCATATATATCATCATATAAAATGCGTATCTCATTTTTAATTGGTTCCCTAGTCATCTCTTCCAACCAATCATCATTAAATCCTACATAAATTCCCCGAGTTACCCAATCAAATTTATCATAAGTATCAAGGTAAAGGGCTTGAGTAATTTCTGAATAAGGCACTCTCCTCATAAGATTGTCACTGTAAGATTGATAATCAATAGATTCCAGGCTATGCAAAGTTTCTTTATCATGGAGAATTTCTTCAATCAGAGGATGCTCAATATCTTTATTGTAGAAAAAAAATTCCCTAGCTTCTTGTATTATAAAATCAAATTCCCGCATAAGGATAATAGAGGCAATCTTTTTAGCCTTAGGATGATGAATATTGGGAAGTTCATAAAACATCTTTTGCAAAGCGGGGAGGATGTGCACACATTTTCTTTCTAATTTATCAATAAGCATGGCAATGGCATCCGCATAACAATTTGTATCAAGAAGTATAGATCTCTTATTAATAGGCAAAGTTCTCGTACAATCAAAGAATTCTTGAATAATACTTTTCCCGATAATATTACCGTCTCCCACATGAAAAGTGTTTGCTTTATAATTAGGGGGAGTTTCAGTTTCACGATCTAAAGAACATGAACCAAGTTTTTCCTCAAGATTTATGCTAGCAATATTCTCAAAATTTTCAACGATAACCTCCCCAGATTCAGACATGGTGGCAACAAACCGATCTAGTAAACGAGCAACCAAAAAGCAAACGAAAAGACGACCGGAGAAGGGCGAATAAAAAGGCAAATCTTTTTGTGTTTTTCTGAAATTGTTTTAGAAGTGGGGGAGAGGAAAATGAGAGGCAAATGGCAAATAATGTAATGCAAGAGATGAGAGTTTATGGTGGGTACTTGGTAGGCTTGATGCAGAACCTACCCGGCAACGGCGCCAAAAATTCTTCCTGCTACTTCTTGAGCTTGCGTTAGTTTTTCCCTTGAAGAGGAAAGGGTGAAGCATCAAAGTAGAGATAAGTATTTCCTTTAGTTTGAGAACCAAGGTATCAATCCAGTAGGAGGTACACACAAGTCTCCAATCTATGCACCTGCACAAACAATCAAACACTTGCACCCAACGCGATAAAGGGGTTGTCAATCCCTTCACGGTCACTTGCAAGGATGAGATCTGATAGAGATAGATATAAAAGATTACTAAAACATAAAAAAAAATAAAAGTAAATAAATTACAACAAGGTATTTTTGGGTTTTTTTGTTTATAAATCTGAAAATATATGATGGAAAATAGACCCAGGGGCCATAGGTTTCACTAGAGGCTTCTCTCTTGAAAGAAAACATACGGTGGGTGAACAAATTACTGTCGAGCAATTGATAGAAAAGCGCAAAGTTATGACGATATCCAAGGCAATGATTATGAATATAGGCATCATGTCCGTGTTAAGTATACCGACTCCTGCCTGCATCTACTACTATTACTCCACACATCGACCGCTATCCAGCATGCATCTAGAGTATTAAGTTCATAAGAATGGAGTAACACCTTAAGTAAGATGACATGATGTAGATGGATAAAATCAAGCAATATGATGAAAACCCCATCTTTTTACCCTTGATGGCAACAATACAATACGTGCCTCGCTACCCCTACTTTGTCACTGGGTGAGGACACCGCAAGATTGAACCCAAAACTAAGCACCTCTCCCATTGCAAGAAGAACCAATCTAGTTGGCCAAACCAAACCGATAATTCGAAGAGAAATACAAAGATATCAAATCATACATATAAGAATTCATAGAAGACTCAAATAATATTCATATATAATCTGATCATAAATCCACAATTCATCGGATCTCGACAAACACACCGCAAAAGAATATTACATCAGATAGATCTCCAAGAACATCGAGGAGAACATTGTATTGAAGATCAAAGAGAGAGAAGAAGCCATCTAGCTACAAGCTATGGACCCGTAGGTTTGTGGTAAACTACTCATGCTTCATCGGAAGGGTAATAGAGTTGATGTAGAAGCCCTCCGTGATCGAACCCCCCTCTGGCAGGGTGCCGGAAAAGGCCCCAAGATGGGATCTCACGGGTACAGAAGGTTATGGCGGCGGAAAAGTATTTTGGTGGATGCTTCTGGTCGTTTGGGAATATTTGGGAATTTATAGAGCGGGAATTAGGGTTAGGGGACCTCCGAGGGGCCCACAAGCCCTCAGGGCGCCCCCTAGGGCGCGGCCCTGAGGCTTGTGGCCTCCTCGGGGATCTTCTAGCCCCCTCTCCAAGTTACGTGGGTGTCTTCTGGTCCAAGAAAAATCACCGCGAAAGTTTTATTCCGTTTGGACTCCGTTTGATATTCCTTTTCTGTAAAACTCAAAAACACAGAAAAAACAGAAAATGGCACTGGGCTCTAGGTTAATAAGTTAGTCCCAAAAATAATATAAAATAGCATATTAATGCATATAAAACATCCAAAACTAAAAATATAATAGCATGGAACAATCAAAAATTATAGATACGTTGGAGACGTATCACCCATCATATGCTATTTTCAAGAGAGAAGCCTCTTGTGAAAACTATGGCCCGTCGGTCTACTTTTATCATACAAAAAATCCTACAAAAACCTTGCTGCAATTTTATCTTATTTATTTTATTTTGTATTTTTGTTCAATCAATCTATCAATTACTACACAATTTTATCTTGCACGTAACCGCCAAGGGATTGACAACCCCTTGTTCGCGTTAGGTTGCAATTGAAGGAAATATGCCCTAGAGGAGATAATAAAGTTGTTATTTTATATTTCCTTATATCATGATAAATATTTATTATTCATGCTAGAATTGTATTAACCGGAAACTTGATACATGTGTGGATACATAGACAAAACACCGAGTCCCTAGTAAGCCTCTACTAGACTAGCTCGTTAATCAAAGATGGTTAAGTTTCCTAACCATAGACATGTGTTGTCATTTGATGAACGGGATCACATCATTAGGAGAATGATGTGATGGACATGACCCATCCATTAGCTTAGCATATTGATCGTTCAGTTTTACTGCTATAGCTTTCTTCATGACATATACATATTCCTTTGACTATGAGATTATGCAACTCCCGGATACCGGAGGAATACCTTGTGTGCTATCAAACAACACAACGTAACTGGGTGATCATAAAGATGCTCTACAGGTATCTCCGAAGGTGTTTTTTTTGGGTTGGCATAGATCGAGATTAGGATTTGTCACTCCGAGTATCGGAGAGGTATCTCTGGGCCCTCTCGGTAATGCACATCATAATAAGCCTTGCAAGCAATGTGGCTAATGAGTTAGTTGTGGGATGATGTATTACGGAACGAGTAAAGAGACTTGTCGGTAACGATATTGAACTAGGTATGAAGATACCGACGATTGAATCTCGGGCAAGTAACATACCGATGACAAAGGGAACAACGTATGTTGTCATTGCGGTACGACCGATAAAGATCTTCGTAGAATATGTGGGAACCAATATGAGCATCCAGGTTCCGCTGTTGGTTATTGACCGGAGAGGTGTCTTGGTCATGTCTACATAGTTCTCAAACCCGTAGGGTCCCCACGCTTAACGTTCGATGACGATTTTGTATTATATGAGTTACGTGATTTGGTGACCGAATGTTGTTCGGAGTCCCGGATGAGATCATGGACATGACGAGGAGTCTTGAAATGGTCGAGAGGTAAAGATTGATATATAGGACAATGGTATTCGGACACCGGAAGTGTTTCGGGATGCACCGGGTAGTTATCGGGTCACCGGAAGGAGTTCCGGGCACCCCCCGGCAAAAGATATGGGCCTTATGGGCCAAGAGGGGAAACACACCAGCCACAAAGGGGCTGGTGCGCGCCCCCCCCCCCCATATGGGCTGGCCAAATTGGAGAAGGAAAGGGGAAGGAGGAAACGAAAAAGAGAATAGGATTCCCCCTTCCCCCTCTTCCCTTCCTACTCCAAATAGGAATAGGAAAGGGGGGAGGCCGAATTGGGAGCTCCCCAAGTAGGATTCCTCCTACTTGGGGCGCCCCCTTGGCTGTCCTCCTCCCCCTCCCACCTATATATACATGGGGAGGGGGCGCCTAGAACACACACCAACGATTGTTAGCCGTGTGCGGCGCCCCCCTCCACAGTTTACGCCTCCGGTCATATTCACGTAGTGCTTAGGCGAAGCCCTGCGCGGATTACTTCACCATCACCGTCACCACGCCGTCATGCTGACGGAACTCTCCCTCGACACTTTGCTGGATCAAGAGTTCGAGGGACGTCATCGAGCTGAACGTGTGCAGAACTCGGAGGTGCCGTACGTTCGGTGCTTGATCGGTCGGAACGAGAAGAAGTTCGACTACATCAACCGCGTTGTCAAACGCTTCCGCTTTCGGTCTACGAGGGTATGTGGAAACACTCTCCCCCTCTCGTTGCTATGCATCTCCTAGATAGATCTTGCGTGAGCGTAGGAATTTTTTTGAAATTGCATGCTACGTTCCCCAACAGTGGCATCCGAGCCAGGTCTATGCGTAGATGATATGCACGAGTAGAACACAAAGAGTTGTGGGCGATGATAGTCATACTGCTTACCACCAACGTCTTATTTTGATTTGGCGGTATTGTTGGATGAAGCGGCCCGGACCAACCTTACATGACCACGTTCATGAGACCGGTTCCACCAACAGACATGCAACTTGTTTTGCATAAAGGTGGCTGGCGGGTGTCTGTTTCTCCAACTTTAGTTGAATCAAATTTGACTACGGCCGGTCCTTGTTGAAGGTTAAAACAGCAAACTTGATGAAACACCGTTGTGGTTTTGATGCGTAGGTAAGAACGGTTCTTACTAGAAGCCCGTAGCAGCCACGTAAAACTTGCAACAACAAAGTAGAGGACGTCTAACTTGTTTTTGTAGGGCATGTTGTGATGTGATATGGTCAAGACATGATGTGATATACGTTGTTGTATGAGATGATCATGTTTTGTAAAAGTTATCGGCAACTGGCAGGAGCCTTATGGTTGTCGCTTTATTGTATGAAATGCAAACGCCATGTAATTTCTTTACTTTATCACTATGCGTTAGCGATAGTTGTAGAAGCAATAGTTGGCGAGACGACAACGACACTACGATGGAGATCAAGGTGTCAAGCCGGTGACGATGGAAATCATAATGGTGCTTTGGAGATGGAGATCAAAGGCACAAGATGATGATGGCCATATCATGTCACATATTTTGATTGCATGTGATGTTTATCTTTTATGCATCTTATTTTGCTTAGTACGGCGGTAGCATTATAAGATGATCCCTTACTAAAATTTCAAGGTATAAGATGATCCCTGAGTATGCACCGTTGCGACAGTTCGTCGTGCTGAGACACCATGTGATGATCAGGTGTGATAAGCTCTACGTTCACATACAACGGGTGCAAGATAGTTTTGCACATGCGGAATACTCGGGTTAAACTTGACAAGCCTAGCATGTACAGACATGGCCTCGGAACACTGGAGACCGAAAGGTCGAATGTGAATCATATAGTAGATATGATCAACATAGAGATGTTCACCATTGAAAACTACTCCATCTCACGTGATGATCGGACATGGTTTAGTTGATTTGGATCACGTGATCATTTAGATGACTTGAGGGATGTCTATCTAAGTGGGAGTTCTTAAGTAATATGATAAATTAACTTAATTTATCATGAACTTAGTCCTGATAGTTTTTGCATATCTATGTTGTAGATCAATAGCTCGCGTTGTAGCTCCCCTATGTTTTTGATATGTTCCTAGAGAAAACTAAGTTGAAAGATGATAGTAGCAATGATGCGGACTGGGTCCGTGATCTGAGGATTGTCCTCATTGCTGCACAGAAGAATTATGTCCTTGATGCACCACTAGGTGACGGACCTATTGCAGGAGCAGATGCAGACATTATGAACGTTTGGCAAGCTCGAAATGATGACTACTTGATAGTTTAGTGCGCCATGCTTTACGGCTTAGAACCGGGACTTCAAAAATGTTTTGAATTCCACGGAGCATATGAGATGTTCCAAGAGATGAAATTGGTATTTCAGTCTCATGCCCGTGTCGAGAGGTATGAGACCTCTGACAAGTACTTTGCCTACAAGATGGAGGAGAATAGCTCAACCAGTGAGCATGTGCTCAGAATGTCTAGGTACTGCAATCACTTGAATCAAGTGGGAGTTAATCTTCCAGATAAGATAGTGATTGACAGAAGTTCTCTAGTCACTATCACCAAGCTACTAGAACTTCGTGATGAACTATAATGTGCAAGGGATAACAGAAAAGATTCCTGAGCTCTTCGCGATGCTGAAATCGATGAAGGTAGAAATCAAGAAAGAGCATCAAGTGTTGATGGTTAACAAGACCACTAGTTTCAAGAAAAGGGGCAAGGGAAAATAAAGGGAACTTCAAGAAGAATGGCAAGCAAGTTGCCACTCCCGGTAAGAAGCCCAAGTCTGGACCTAAGCCTGAAACTGAGTGCTTCTACTACAAAGGGAATGGTCACTGGAGGCGGAACTACCCCAAATACTTGGCGGATAAGAAGGATGGCAAAGTGAACAAATGTATATTTGATATACATGTTATTGATGTGTACTTTACTAGTGTTCATAGTAACCCCAGGGTACTTGATACCGGTTCAGTTGCTAGGATTAGTAACTCAAAACAGGAGTTGCAAAATGAACAGAGACTAGTTAAGGGCGAGGTGACGATGTGTGTTGGAAGTGATTCCAAGGTTGATAAGATCACCATCGCACACTCCCTCTACCTTCGGGATTAGTGTTGAACCTAAATAAATGTTATTTGGTGTTTGCGTTGAGCATAAATATGATTTGACCATGTTTATTGCAATACGGTTATTCATTTAAGTCAGAGAATAATTGTTGTTCTGTTTACATGAATAAAACCTTCTATGGTCATACACCCAATGTGAATGGTTTATTGAATCTCGATCGTAATGATACACATATTCATAATATTGATGCCAAAAGATGCAAAGTTGATAATGATAGTGCAACATATTTGTGGCACTGCCGTTTAGGTCATATTGGTGTAAAGCGCATGAAGAAACTCCATACGGATGGACTTTTGGAATCACTTGATTATGAATCATTTGATGCTTGCGAACCATGCCTCTTGGGCAAGATGACTAAAACTCCGTTCTCCGGAACAATGGAGCAAGCCACTGACTTATTGGAAATAATACATACCGATGTATGCGGTCCGATGAGTGTTAAGGATCGCGGCAGGTATCATTATTTTATGACCTTCGCAGATGATTTGAGCAGATATGGGTATATCTACTTGATGAAACACAAGTCTGAAACATTTGAAAAGTTCAAAGAATTTCAGAGTGAAGTGGAGAATCATCGTAACAAGAAAATAAAGTTTCTACGATCTGATCGCGGAGGCGAATATTTGAGTTACGAGTTTGGCCTTCATTTAAAACAATGTGGAATAGTTTCACAACTCACGCCACCTAGAACACCACAGCGTAATGGTGTGTCCGAATGTCATAACCGTACTTTATTAGATATGGTGCGATCTATGATGTCTCTTACCGATTTACCACTATCGTTTTGGGGTTATGCATTAGAGACAGTTGCATTCATGTTAAATAGGGCACCATCTAAATCCGTTGAGACGACACCGTATGAACTGTGGTTTGGCAAGAAACCAAAGCTGTCGTTTCTTAAAGTTTGGGGTTGCGATGCTTATGTGAAAAAAAGCTTCAGCCTGATAAGCTCGAACCCAAATCGGAGAAGTGCGTCTTCATAGGATACCCAAAAGAAACTGTTGGGTACACCTTCTACCACAGATCCGAAGGCAAGATCTTTGTTGCTAAGAATGGATCCTTTCTAGAGAAGGAGTTTCTCTCGAAAGAAGTGAGTGGGAGGAAAGTAGAACTTGATGAGGTAATTGTACCTTCTCTCAATCTGGAAAGTAGCTCATCTGAGAAATCTGTTCCCGTGATGCCTACACCAACTAGAGAGGAAGCTAATGATAATGATCATGAAACTTCAGATCAAGTTACTACCAAACCTCGTAGGTCAACCAGAGCACATTCCGCACCAGAGTGGTACGGTAATCCTGTTCTGGAAGTCATGTTACTAGACCATGATGAACCTACGAACTATGAAGAAGTGATGATGAGCCTAGATTCCGACAGATGGCTTGAGGCCATGAAATCTGAGATAGGATCCATATATAAGAACAAAGTGTGGACTTTGGTGGACTTTCCCGATGATCGGCAAGCATTGAGAATAAATGGATCTTCAAGAGGAAGACAGACGCTGATAGTAGTGTTACTATCTACAAAGCTCGAATTGTCGCAAAAGGTTTTCGACAAGTTCAAGGTGTTGACTACGATGAGATTTTCTCACTCGTATCGATGCTTAAGTCTGTCCGAATCATGTTAGCAATTGCCGCATTTTATGAAATCTGGCAAATGGATGTCAAAACTGCATTTCTTTAATGGATTTTTTAAGAAGAGTTGTATATGATGCAACCAGAAGGTTTTGTCAATCCTAAAGGTGCTAACAAAGTGTGCAAGCTCCAGCGATCCATCTATGGACTGGTACAAGCATCTCGGAGTTGGAATATATGCTTTGATGAGTTGATCAAAGCATATAGTTTTATACAGACTTATGGTGAAGCCTGTATTTACAAGAAAGTGAGTGAAAGCACTACAGCCTTTCTGATAAGTATATGTGAATGACATATTGTTGATCGGAAATGATGTAGAATTTTCTGGAAAGCATAAAGGAGTGTTTGAAAGGTGTTTTTCAAAGAAAGACCTCGGTGAAGCTGCTTACATATTGGGCATCAAGATCTATAGAGATAGATCAAGATGCTTGATAAGACTTTCGATGAGTACATACCTTGATAAGATTTTGAAGGAGTTCAAAATGGATCGGTCAAAGAAGAAGTTCTTGCCTGAGTTGTAAGGTATGAAGTTGAGTAAGACTCAAAACCCGACCACGGCAGAAGATAGAGAGAGAATGAAAGTCATTCCCTATGCCTCAGCCATAGGTTCTATAAAGTATGCCATGCTGTATACCAGACCTATTGTGTACCTTGCCATGAGTTTGGCAAGGGGGTACAATAGTGATCCAGGAGTAGATCACTGGACAGCGGTCAAAATTATCCTTAGGTACCTAAAGAGGACTAAGGAAATGTTTCTCGGTTATGGAGGTGGCAAAGAGATTGTCGTAAAAGGGTTATGTCGATGCAAGCTTTGACACTGATCCGGATGACTCTGAGTCTCAATCTGGATACATATTGAAAGTGGGAGAAATTAGATAGAGTAGCTCCATGCAGAGCATTGTAGACATAGAAATTCGCAAAATACATACGGATCTGAATGTGGCAGACCCGTTGACTAAACCTCTCTCACAAGCAAAACATGATCACACCTTAGTACTCTTTGGGTGTTAATCACATGGCAATGTGAACTAGATTACTGACTCTAGTAAACCCTTTGGGTGTTGGTCACATGGAGATGTGAACTATTGGTGTTAAATCACATGGCGATGTGAACTAGATTATTGACTCTCGTGCAAGTGGGAGACTGAAGGAAATATGCCCTAGAGGTAATAATAAAGTTGTTATTTTATATTTCCTTATATCATGATAAATGTTTATTATTCATGCTAGAATTGTATTAACCGGAAACTTGATACATGTGTGGATACATAGACAAAACACCGAGTCCCTAGTAAGCCTCTACTAGACTAGCTCGTTAATCAAAGATGGTTAAGTTTCCTAACCATAGACATGTGTTGTCATTTGATGAACGGGATCACATCATTAGGAGAATGATGTGATGGACATGACCCATCTGTTAGCTTAGCATATTGATCATTCAGTTTTACTGATATAGCTTTCTTCATGACATATACATATTCCTTTGACTATGAGATTATGCAACTCCCGGATATCGGAGGAATACCTTGTGTGCTATCAAACATCACAATGTAACTGGGTGATCATAAAGATGCTCTACAGGTATCTCCGAAGGTGTTTGTTGGGTTGGCATAGATCGAGATTAGGATTTGTCACTCCGAGTATCGGAGAGGTATCTCTGGGCCCTCTCGGTAATGCACATCTAATAAGCCTTGCAAGCAATGTGACTAATGAGTTAGTTGCGCGATGATGTATTATGGAATGAGTAAAGAGACTTGCCGGTAACAAGATTGAACTAGGTATGAAGATACCGACGATCGAATCTCTGGCAAGTAACATACCGATGACAAAGGGAACAACGTATGTTGTCATTGCGGTACGACCGATAAAGATCTTCGTAGAATATGTGGGAACCAATATGAGCATCCAGGTTCCGCTGTTGGTTATTGACCAGAGAGGTGTCTCGGTCATGTCTACATAGTTCTCGAACCCGTAGGGTCCGCACGCTTAACGTTCGATGACGATTTTGTATTATATGAGTTATGTAATTTGGTGACCGAATGTTGTTCGGAGTCCCGGATGAGATCACGGACATGACGAGGAGTCTCGAAATGGTCGAGAGGTAAAGATTGATATATAGGATGATGGTATTTGGACACCGGAAGTGTTTCGGGATGCACCGGGTACTTATCGGGTCACCGGAAGGAGTTCCGGGCACCCCCGACAAAAGATATGGGCCTTATGGGCCAAGAGGGGAAACACACCAGCCACAAAGGGGCTGGTGCGCCCCCCATATGGGCTGGCCAAATTGGAGAAGGAAAGGGGAAGGAGGAAAGGAAAAAGAGAATAGGATTCCCCCTTCCCCCTCTTCCCTTCCTACTCCGAATAGGAATAGGAAAGGGGGGATGCCGAATTGGGAGGACCCCAAGTAGGATTCCTCCTACTTGGGGCGCCCCCTTGGCTGTCCTCCTCCCCCTCCCACCTATATATACATGGGGAGGGGGCGCCTAGAACATACACCAACGATTGTTAGCCGTGTGCGGCGCCCCCCTCCACAGTTTACGCCTCCGGTCATATTCACGTAGTGCTTAGGCGAAGCCCTGCACGGATTACTTCACCATCACCGTCACCACGCCGTCGTGCTGACGGAACTCTCCCTCGACACTTTGCTAGATCAAGAGTTCGAGGGACATCATCGATCTGAATGTGTGCAGAACTCGGAGGTGTTGTACGTTCGGTGCTTGATCGGTCGGAACGAGAAGAAGTTCGACTACATCAACCGCGTTGTCAAACGCTTCCGCTTTCGGTCTACGAGGGTACGTGGACACACTCTCCCCCTCTCGTTGCTATGCATCTCCTAGATAGATCTTGCGTGAGCGTAGGAATTTTTATGAAATTGCATGCTAGGTTCCCCAACAGCAATGACTTGTTATTTGTGTGCAGGTGCTGCTAACGAGGTGTTGCGTGGTTCTCCTACTTGATTGATCACCTTGGTTCTTAATTGAGGGCAATACTTATCTCTACTGTACTACATCATCCTCTCCTCTTCGGGGAAATCCCAATGCAGTTCACAAGTAGTAATGACCATGCCAAACTGATTGAAATTGCTAAGAAGCAGCAAAACTCCCTCGAGAAAATTGAGAAAACCATCAGAAAATCCGAAGGGTTGTTGGTTGAGGAGATGGAGAAAAAATAGTCATTGACTGAAGAGCACTCTAATCTTGAGTCTTGAATGGAAGAACTGAAAAATCATCATGATTTTCTCTTGGCTGACCACGAGAATAGAAACTTGAGTCGCTGAGAAAGGCTCATGATGATTTGATCAGAGAAAATTCTCTTCTCACCCAACAACTCAAGGAGAAAAATGAAATGTTTGTACCACCTTGCTTAAAGTGTCTTGAACACAGAAATGCTGAATCCTCTGTGAATGCTAAGCCCTCGGTCAAGGAAAATGAATCTGTGTATGATGAAAATGCTAGGTTGAACGATCTCCTTCAGGCAGGAATGTTCAAAAGTCTCAAAGGGCATCAAACCCTCTGTGACATCTTGAAGAAATCCATTCTTCACAAAAATCACAACAAAGATGGTGTTGGTTTTGAAAGGAAACTGAATGAAAACAATTCTTATTGGGAACCTGATCAATATCCTCGCACTGTGTGGGTGCCTGCCAAGAACAAAACTCTCGACCCTACTTTACTCTCGGGATATGAATGTCCCATTCCTGAATACTCATATGATGATTCTATGGACAACCATAAGTTGTTCAAGAACCAACGTGGTGAGGCAGTTGCTCGCTATGTTGGACCAAACAATAGGAATTATCTCCCAAAGAAAACCATCTGGGTGCCTAAAAAAACTATCGAGGCATTGCCTGTTACCGTGTTACTGACCATGCAGGCTGAAAATGCTCGATACATAATCGAGAAGGCTTGACAAAATGAGTATATGCATACCTGCTCAAATCACTATGATCATTTGTCTGGGAAGAATTTCAATGCATATTCCTTTGATTATGCTCTCACTTCTTCGAGAAACAATTCTTATGGTTATCGAAAGAAATCATATCCTGCTCGCTCATATGTTTCGAAGCCACCTGCAAAGATGTGGTGGTTAAGAAAGCCTGATTCTCCTGCAGGACTATGTCTCTGGGTGTACTGAATGGATCATGGATAGTGGATTGATACGTCTCCAATGTATCTATAATTTTTTATTGTTCCATGCAGTTATATTATCATTCTTGGATGTTTTACAATCATTTTATAGCAACTTTATATCATTTTTTGGGACTAACCTATTGACATAGTGCCTAGTGCCAGTTGCTGTTTTTTTGCTTGTTTTTTACTTCACAGGAAATCAATACCAAACGGAGTCCAAACGCAGCGAAACTTTTTGGTGATTTTTTCTGGACCAGAAGACACACAATGGGCCAAGAAAGTACCTGAGGGGGGCTCCGAGGGGAGCACAACCCACCAGGGCGTGCCTGGGCCACCAGGCGCGCCCAGGTGGGTTGTGCCCACCTCGGCCACCTCCCGCACCGCCTCTTTTCTCTATAAATACCCCAATATTCCAGAAACCCTAGGGGAGTCGACGAAAATCAATTCCAGCCGCCGCAAGTTCCAGAAACCACAGATCCAATCTAGACACCATCACGGAGGGGTTCATCATCCTCATTGGTGCCTCTCCGATGATGCGTGAGTTGTTCATTGTAGACCTACGGGTCCGTAGGCAGTAGCTAGATGGCTTCCTTTCTCTCTTTTGATTCTCAATACAATGGTCTCTTGGAGATCTATTTGATGTAACTCTTTTTGCGATGTGTTTGTTGGGATCCGATGAACTTTGAGTTTATGATCAGATCTATGTTTTTATCCATGAAAGTTATTTGAGTCTTTTGATCTCTTATATGCATGATTGCTTATAGCCTCGTATTTCTTCTTCGAATCTTTGGTTTAGTTAGGCCAACTAGATCGATTTTTCTTGCCATGGGAAGAGGTGCTTTGTGATGGGTTCGATCTTACGGTGCTTGATCCCAGTGATAGAAGGGGAACCGACACGTATGTATCGTTGCTATTAAGGACAACAAGATGGGGTCAATTTCTACATAAATAGATCTTGTCTACATCATGTCATCGTTATTATTGCATTACTCCGTTTCTCCATGAACTTAATACACTAGATGCATGCTGGATAGCGGTCGATGTGTGGAGTAATAGTAGTAGATGCAGGCAGGAGTCGGTCTACTAATCTTGGATGTGATGCCTATATAATGATCATTTCCTGGATATCGTCATAATTATTTGAAGTTCTATCAATTGCCCAACAGTAATTTGTTTACCCACCGTATGCTATTTTTCTCGAGAGAAGCCACTAGTGAAATCTACGGCCCCCGGGTCGATTTTCTCATCATATATTCTCAGATCTATTTTGCTATTTGCCTTTTTATTTATTTGCCACTTTTATTTTTAGATCTATATTTCTAAAAGCCCAAAAATATTTTATTTCACTTTATTTTATTCGCGATCTATTTATCCAATCTACTACAATTTATCTCCGGTCACATGCCAATTTCTGGCGCCGTTACCCGAAAGGGATTGACAACCCCTTTAACACGTCGGGTTGCAAGTATTTGTTCTTTGTGTGCAGGTGCGGTTTACGTAGTGTTGCTTAGTTCTCCTACTGGTTCGATAACCTTCGTCTCATCACTGAGGGAAATACCTACCATTGCTGTGCTGCATCATCCCTTCCTCTTTGGGGAAATACCGACGTAGTTCAAGCCAACATCAAAAGGAATTTCTGGCGCCGTTGCTGAGGAGACATCATCAACATCTACCAGGTTCCTAATCACAAATCTCATCTCCTTGCAATTTATATTATTTGCCATTTGCCTCTCGTTTTCCTCTCCCCCACTTCACAAAAATTCGCCCTTTTTTTCGTTCGCCTTTTTCTCGTCAGATCTCATGTTTGCTTGTGTTGCCATGTGCCTTCTATTTGCTTGCATCTTCGCTTGCTAAAAATCTATTGTTATGGATCCTCATCCACTTGCTAATCTTTTCAAAAGATCCAATTATGATGAACCAATTGCTAGTGAATTGAGTTCACTAGATTATCTTTATGAAGTTTTGCTTGAGATTTATGAATCTGAAAATTGTGATGAAGTGTTAAATGAAGGAATTTATAAAGTGATTCATGATAGCTCCTTGAATGAAAAGCATGATTGCAATGATGTTATTATAAATTCTATTAATGTCAATTGCGCTAATAATATGCAAAACCCCAAGCTTGGGGATGCTAATTTTGATATGTCCACTACTTATTGCAATGATCATGATTGGGGTGATTCTTCTTATGATCTTGAAAATTTATTTAAGCCTCATGATGAATATGTTTGCGATAATATTGAAAGTGGGTTTGGAAGAGTGTCAACTCTAGGTATAAATGATCCCACTACTTTGGAGCATGATCAATCTTATGAAAATTTTGATAAAAGTGGGCTTGGAGAGGTCATGACTTTATATGATAATCCCACTATTTTGGAAGAGTGTCAACTTTGCATGCATGTGGATCATGAAGAGAATTTTTTATATGATAGTTATATTGTTGAATTTGATTATGATCCTACATGTAATTATTATGAGAGAGGAAAATATGGTTATAGAAATTTTCATGTTATTGATTTACCTCTCGTTATGTTGAGATTGCTATTGTTTCTTTCTTCTTCCTTGCATATGCTAGATATTTCTTGTCTTGATAATTTGTTTGCTTATAAAATGCCTATGCATAGGAAGTATGTTAGACTTAAATATGTTTGTCACGTGTTTTATGATGCTCTCTTTGCGTTGCAATTATTATATTTTGTGTGAGCATCAATAAAATATCAAGCCTATCTTAATGGCTATAAAGAAAGAGCTTGTTGGGAGGCAACCCAATGAATAAAATTTATTTTTGTTTTTTCTTTCTGTTCTTGAGTGTTTGCACAATTATGCTACTGTTATGATTGTGTTTTTTGTGTTTTAATTAGTGTTTGTGCCAAGTAAAGCCTTTGGGATAGCTTTGGTGATAGTTGATTTGATCTTGTTGGAAAACAGAAACTTTTGCGTCAGTAAAATAATTGTTTAAAATCACAGAAGTGACAAAAAATTCTGAATTTGTTTACACAAGATTGATATACAATTGCCTCTGTTGTCCTAATTTTTCAGAATTTTTGGAGTTAGAGAAGTATGAGAACAATTCGTATCTTTGCAGACTGTTCTATTTTTGACAGATTCTATTTTCTTTGCATTGTGTGCTTATTTTGATGAATCTATGGTTTGTATTGGAGGTTATAAGCCATGGTAAAGTTAGAATACAGTAGATATAATGCAAGAACAAAATTTGAATGGGTTTTCTACAGTACTTAAAGTAAAGATTGGTTTTCTTATACTAACGGATCTCACGAAGGTTTTGTTGAGTTTTGTGTGATTGAAGTTTTCAAGTTTTGGGTGAGATTACGATGGATGAAGGAATAAGGAGTAAGAAGAGCCGAAGCTTGGGGATTCCCCATGGAACCCCAAGCCATTATCCAAAGAGAAGCAAGCAACTAAGCTTGGGGATGCCCGAGTGGCATCCCCTCTTTCTTCTAACGACCATCGGTATTTTACTCGGAGCTATATTTTTATTCGTCACATATCATGAGTTTTGCTTGGAGCGTCTTGTATGATATGAGTCTTTGCTTATTTTGTTTTTATTTTAAGTCATGAATCCTTGCTGGACACACCTATTTGAGAGAGCCAAAATTATGCTATGACTTGTTAGAATTGCTCTCTATGCTTCACTTAAATCTTTATGAGCTATGGAATTGCTCTAGTGCTTCACTTACATCTTTTTGAGCACGGTGTACTTTAGTATTTTTGAAGAAATGCTCTTATGCTTCACTTAGATTTATTTGAGAGTTAGTAAATTTTTTTTAGAAATTCTCTCTTGCTTCACTTAAATTATTTTGAGAGAAGAAAATTTTATGCTCATGTTCTTCACTTAGATTTGTCTGAGCTATCAAAAGCAACATATGAAATTAGTCCCAAAGTGATAGATATTCAAGAGGGATATAATAAAAACTTTCATGAAGATCATTGGACAAAATAAACTTGATTCTTTGTAATAGTTTTGCGTTATGATGATATAATATGTGAGTCATGTTAATGAGTAATTATGGCTTAGTAAGCATATTGGTGTTAAGGTTTGTGATTCCCTATGCAAGCACGAAAGTCAATAGTTATGCAATGAAATTACATCCTACTTGTGGTGCATTATTCAGTGTTAGTTATGCTTAATGCTCGCTTATGAGATTTTTCGTTTCTTGGTTGGATGCTTCTCAATTTTTTGCTAGCCTTCATTTGCACTAAGTATGATCACTATTTGTGCATCCAAAATCCTTAAAGCAGTTTTTTGCCATATGAGTCCACTATACCTACCTATATGCGGTATTTCCATGCCATTCTAAGCAAATCTGTATGTGACATCTCTAATTTCAAAAAAAATCTCTCTTTTGTGTGCTCGTACCGCTCGTGAAACAGTAGGGGGTGGCTGATATATTTCCATGCTAGATGTGTTATTCTCAAGATGAGTGTTTATTCACTTGTCATTGCACGAGAGTACGGCAAAGGTATTAGGGATGCCCAGTCCCGAAATGAAAAATGAATTTACTTTATATTGTCAAGTAATAAATTCCTTGGAAAGTGTTGGCATGGACGGCTCGTGGATTTGGCTAGCCATGGAATGTGAAAGAATGGTGGAAAAAGGAATAAATTTTATTTTCTGTTTGGGAACCGCCTATGATATATCTAGCATGGAAAGTATTGGGAACTACTCGATCGTTTTCGTTGACAGGAAAAGCATGCCACCCAAAATGTTTTATCTCTACTATTTTTTCGCTTTGAGCTCTGGCACCTCTACAAATCCCTACTTCCCTCTGCGAAGGGCCTTTCTTTTACTTTATGCAATTTTTATTTTGAGTCTCCATCTTCTCTTATAAAGCACCAACTAAGGGGCACTATGATCGTACTTGAGCATTGGGTGTAGCTAATATGCGAATGTGTTTCATGAATGGATCAATGATTGAGCATAATGGGCTAGGGATAACTTGCTTAAGTGTTGATATTTTGAAAGACATGGTTGCTTGTTGATATGCTTGAGTATTGAAATCTTCATGTCAAAACTAGACTATTGCTTTGAATCATATAAAAGTCCAAATGTCCATGCTACAAAGAAAAGAATATGTGATGAACATGTTAGGCAGCATTCCACATCAAAAATTCTGTTTTTATCATTTACCTACTCGAGGACGAGCAGGAATTAAACTTGGGGATGCTGATACATCTCCAACGTATCTATAATTTTTGATTGTTCCATGCTGTTATATTATCATTCTTGGATGTTTTACAATCATTTTATAGCAACTTTATATCATTTTTTGGGACTAACCTATTAACATAGTGCCCAGTGCCAGTTGCTGTTTTTTGCTTGTTTTTTACTTCGCAGGAAATCAATACCAAACGGAGTCTAAACGTAGCGAAACTTTTTGGTGATTTTTTCTGGACCAGAAGACACACAATGGGCCAAGAAAGTACCTGAGGGGGTTCCGAGGGGAGCACAACCCACCAGGGCGCGCTTGGGGGCCCAGGCGTGCACAGGTGGGTTGTACCCACCTCAGCCACCTCCCGCACCGCCTCTTTGCTCTATAGATACCCCAATATTCCAGAAACCCTAGGGGAGTCGACGAAAATCAATTCCAGCCGCCGCAAGTTCCAGAAACCACAGATCCAATCTAGACACTATCACGGAGGGGTTCATCATCCTCATTGGTGCCTCTCCGATGAAGCGTGAGTAGTTCATTGTAGACCTACGGGTCCGTAGGCAGTAGCTAGATGGCTTCCTCTCTCTCTCTCTTTTGATTCTCAATACAATTGTCTCTTGGAGATCTATTTGATGTAACTCTCTTTGCGGTGTGTTTGTTGGGATCCGATGAACTTTGAGTTTATGATCAGATCTATGTTTTTATCCATGAAAGTTATTTGAGTCTTTTGATCTCTTATATGCATGATTGCTTATAGCCTCGTATTTCTTCTTCGAATCTTTGGTTTAGTTAGGCCAACTAGATCGATTTTTCTTACCATGGGAAGAGGTGCTTTGTGATGGGTTCGATCTTACGGTGCTTGATCCTAGTGACAGAAGGGGAACCGACATGTATGTATCATTGCTCTTAAGGATAACAAGATGGGGTCTATTTCTACATAAATAGATCTTGTCTACATCATGTCATCGTTCTTATTGCATTACTCCATTTCTCCATGAACTTAATACACTAGATGCATGTTGGATAGCGGTCGATGTGTGGAGTAATAGTAGTAGATGCAGGCAGGAGTCGGTCTACTAATCTTGGACGTGATGCCTATATAATGACCATTGCCTGGATATCGTCATAATTATTTGAAGTTCTATCAATTGCCCAACAATAATTTGTTTACCCACCGAATGCTATTTTTCTCGAGAGAAGCCACTAGTGAAATCTACGGCCCCCGGGTCTATTTTCTCATCATATATTCTCAGATCTATTTTGCTATTTGCCTTTTTATTTATTTGCCACTTTTATTTTCAGATATGTATTTCTAAAAACCCAAAAATATTTTGTTTCACTTTATTTTATTCGTGATCTATTTATCCAATCTACTACAATTTATCTCCGGCCACGTGCCAATTTCTGGCGGCGTTACCCGAAAGGGATTGACAACCCCTTTAGCACGTCGGGTTGCAAGTATTTGTTCTTTGTGTGCAGGTGTTGTTTACGTAGTGTTGCTTGGTTCTCCTACTGGTTCGATAACCTTGGTCTCATCACTGAGGGAAATACCTACCGTTGCTGTGCTGCATCATCCCTTCCTCTTTGGGGAAATACCAACGTAGTTCAAGCCAACATCATGGATGCATTTGTTATATGACCGGATACAAGTCATTGTTTGTCGACCCCAACTTAACTGCTGCATCTCAGAAGTACATTACTTTCGGCGACAACAACAACGGAAAGGTAATTGGGCTAGGTAAAATTGCTATATCCAAAGACAAGAACATTGACGATGTTTTACTCGTTCAGTCTCTTGGATCCAATCTTATGTCAGGTCGCAAGCTATGTGATCTAAGTATGCTAGTTCTATTTTCCATCACCAAATGCATTGTTCTTTATGGACATTGACAATTCCTTCGTCTTCGAGGGAAATAGAAAAGGTGCTCTTTATATTGTGGATTTCTCTAAGGGTCCCTCATTCCAAACTTGTTTGCTTGCAAAAGCAATCGAAGGTTGGCTGTGGCACGGAAGACTTGGTCATGTGGGTATGAGGAATTTGTAGACTCTTGTGAAGAAAAATCATCTTCGTGGCATTCCTAATGTGAAATTCAACAAGGATTGTCTCTGTGGTGCGTGTGAGGCTGGAAAATTGGCCAAGAAGCACCATTTGTAAAAAACTGTCAGGACCACGACAAGACCTATGGAAATTCTTCATATGGACTTATTCGGGCCTCAGAACTATGCTAGCTTCGGTGGAAGTCATTCTGGTCTGGTTATTGTTGATGATTTCTCTCGCTACACTTGGGTGTTCTTTCTCGAAGACAAGACATGCACCCAAGACGTCTTCAAAAGGTTTGCGAAGAAAGCTCAGAATGAATATGATGTGTGCATTAAGCATGTCAGGAGCGACAATGATATTGAGTTCAAAAATACTCGTATCGAGGATTTTCTCAATGAAATGGTATCACTCATCAGTTCTCTGCTACATACACTCCCCAACAGAATGGAGTTGTTGAGCTAAAGAATAGAACTCTCACTGAAATGGCGAGAACAATGCTCAGTGAGTACAAAACTCCCATTCGCTTCTAGGTTGATGCTATTAACACTGCTTGCCATGTTGTGAATCATGTTTATATTCACAAGTTCCTTCAGAAAACTTCATATGAGCTTATCACTGGCAAGAAATCGAATGTTTCTTATTTACGTGTTTTCGGTGCACCTTGCTAGATTCATGATATGCATCACAATTCTACGTTTGCACGTAAAGCACATCAAGGCTTTCTTGGTTATGGCTCGAACTCGCATACTTATCGTGTTTATAACTCTCACCACAGAAAAGTTATGGAAACGGTGAATGTGCGGTTTGATGAATCTAACGTCTCTCAAAAAGAGCACCTGCCAAATGTAATAGATGAACCATCGATTTTGGATGCTATTCGACAAATGGCTATTAGCGACGTTAGGCCAGTCGAAGGAAATGCTCATGACTCCTTCGATGATGATGCTCCTACTATTCAAAGAAGAACTCGTCAAGCTACTGCTGAAGAAAATGCCACTCCGAACATAAATGGCAATCCGAATGTAAATACCGAACTTAATGGCAATCCTGATGAAAATGGCAATGGCAATGCAAATCCACATGCTGATACCGAGGAAAATGAAAATGAGCATCCAAAAGGAAATCCTCACCCATGAGTAGTAAATTGAGTTGATCCTGCATTAATTCTCGAAGATCTCGAGTATCCAGGTTATTGACCCACAACTCATTCTCGCACTCATTTGGCTAACTACTGTGGCAGTTTCACCTTTGTCTCATTAACAGAACCTACCAAGTACGAAGAAGCCATGAATGATCCAAATTGGATGAACGCCATGCAAGAAGAGTTGGTGCAATTCGAATTGAATGATGTATGGGACTTGGTCGATTGACCGAATCCTAAGAAGCACAATATCATTGGTACCAAATGGATCTTTTGAAACAAACAAAGAATGTCTTGTTGCTCAAGGGTATACACATGTAGAAGGTATAGATTTTTGTGAAACCTATGCTCCTGTTGCTCTCCTTGAGGTAATTCGCATTCTTCTCGGTTATGCAAATTACAATGATATTCTGCTTTATCAAATGGATGTGAAAAAGTTCTTTCCACAATGGTGAAATTGATGAGGAAGTTTATGTGAGGCAGCCACCTGGCTTTGAAAACCCTCAGTTTCCTAACAAAGTTTGCAGGTTGAAAAAGGCTCTGTATGGCTCAAACAAGCCCCTCGGGCCTGGTATGACACTCTGAAGAAGTTTCTGCTTGAAAAAGGGTACAAGCCAGGATCCACTGATTCCACTCTATTCACACGTGCTATTAATGGCGATCTATTTGTGTGTAAAATATATGTGGGTGATATTATTTTCGATTGTACAAACAATGCTTGCGGCATGGAATTCGGGCGAATGATGTCCGAGAAATATCAAATGTCTATGATGGGTGAACACAAGTTCTTTCTCAGACTGAAATTCGTCAACAGAACAATGGCATTTTCATCACTCTAGATAAATATCTGAGAGACTGTCTGAAGAAGTGTAAGTGCATCAAGTGCCCCCTTAGTGGTTTTGGAGTATTGAAGACACATAGGTTGAGGAACTAATGTATTTGTGAGTGTACACAGGAGATATAGTCCCTGAAGATTTGGTTTAACACATGGAAGACGACCCCTAAAAATGGATTTATTCAAGTGAAGAATTTGGTGATGAAATTAGTACGGCCTTTGAAGAAATTGATGTGAAGACTGGAAGCTTGAAGACTTTTGTTTTCGTAGTTTATTTCTTCTTATTTGAGTCATAGGAAAAACCATACTGTTAAAGGGGGTCTAGGTGAATCATTGTTCACTTTTACAAAGTGATGCTCAAACCTATACATACACAAGCCACTTCGAGTGAAGCCTTTGGAAATCTCCGGAACAGCTGACGCATTTGCTAGCGACAGTGACAAAGTTCATCTAGTCGCTGACGAATTTGGTCAGGCCGAGGAGTTAGGATTTCACCAGTGCGATTTGCCTAAAAGTGAGGAAATTGAGTGCCCCGACGAATTTGAGAGTTCAAATTCCGACCGTTGCTGCGCCGCGAGCCAGCTGTCGAGTGGATCCTTATCTTGACAACGGTCGAATCAGAGAAGGGCATTTACGACAATTCATGTCGGGTTGCCCCTAGCTATAAATAGCCGCCCCCACAACCACTTATTGGTTGGCTGCTCTGAGAGAACTTGACACTTGTTATTTGAGAGCAACCCATCCTCTGACGACTTTGAGAGAATCCTAAGTGAGGAACAACTGAGAGCCAAAGTGATTGAGCATCACTGAAGAGATTGATCTGTGTGATTCCACGCCTGTTACCTTTAAAGACTGTCATTCTTCTAGACAGTTACGCGTCAAGTTCTGAGTACACCAAGAGTCATTGTGGTGTGCCGACGAACAAGTCTGTGAAGGTTTTGGAAGTCTACCTTGAAGACTTACCACGAGTGATTGGGCGAGTGTCGTGGGAATGGATCTGACAGTAGAGATGGGGGGTACGTAGGAGAGGGTAGAGTCCTAGCTACGGCGAGGTTGTACGCACAGTTTTACGAGTTCAGGCCCCTCTCAGAGGAGGTAACAGCCCTACATCTTGGTGCCGCGAAGGCTTGTCGATTGGAATGTTGTATAGTTACAGGGGGTGCGAACCCCTGTGCAAGAGGGGAGGGGTAGCTTATATAGAGTGCGCTGACCCCTTGCTGCCCTCGGTTACACAAGGGTTTAATGAGGAAATAAAGCCACGTACGTTACTGGTAACGCCTGTGTTTAATGACCTTTAAGGCGATGGAGTGAATGCCCGACCGTTGCCATACTGGGGTGGCTCTAGATCTTCTGTCTTCCGAGTGGAATTTTGTACTCCGAGTGAAGAATGTAGGTCGAGTGGAATTGGGATATCCGAGTGGACCCTCTGTCGAGTGAATCACGCTTCGTGAGGATTTCAGTCGGTATCTTCTATTCAGCTTTGTGGGCCTTGACCACCTATGCAGTGTTCTTGGGTAGGGCATACAGGTCAGGCCTATGACCCTACCCTAGGTACATGTCATCATCATTAGCCTCCGAATGGATCGAGGACCGAGTGAAGAAGGATTGAAGCTGGCTTCGACCCGACTCATTGTCTCTGGAACACCTTCTTTGAGGTTCGATAGTATGTTGGTAGTTTAATCCTTCGCCAGTCGCCTCGATCTATTCTGGCTTCTGGAATTGCCGAGTGAAATATGTAGCATGGGACTGAGCAGATTGGATTTGAGTATCTTTGGCATGATCGACTGACCCACCGCGCCCGGATTTCACGGGATTCGAAATTTGGAGAAGCGCGCGGGTCGGAGCGTGGCGTGGTAAGTGGAGCAAATGGAGATGGACTCCTCGATCCTCGCGCCACCTTTTTCTCCATGTATCGAGCAGGCACCGGTTGCGGGATGCGCCGAGATTACTCAGGCCCACTAGTCAGTCACTCGGATGCGTGGATATTTAATGCGACACAGCCAATGCGTGCAACAGTGCCCACCATTATCCCCTTTCTTCCTCGCCCTTCCGCCTCGCTTTCTCCAACGCTGCGCCGCTCGGCTCGCGCCCGACGACCATTGCAGCAATGGTGAAGGACAAGACGAAGGCCCTGGAGCGCACGAAGAAGACGACGGCGAAGGGCAAGAAAGCGGCCAAGGGGTCGACCTCGTGATCCGGTCTGCCGTCGGGCTGGATCCAAGGGGATTGGATCCGCTCGTCAGTCTCGGAAGAGGATCTGGAGGGGCTCGCCGCCGATGGCCTGATAGCGCCTGGATCCTGGAGGCTGCCAGAGGAAGAGATTGAGCCTGCACCGCGCGACGGCGAGCGGGTTCTCCTCACGGCTCATGTGGAAAGAGGTTTCTCCCTGCCTCCACATCCATTCTTTCGCGGGTTCTTAAATTTCTTTGGTGCTCAGATCCATCACTTTCCTCCAAACACCATCTCGTATCTTGCTGCATTTGTCTCAATGTGTGAAAACTTCCTTGGGTGCCATCCTCATTGGGGCCTATTCAAGCACATCTTCACTTGCCGATCTCAGTCGGTTAAAAAAGCCAATCCAACTGATGAGAGGACCCATGTGATCCAAATGTGTGGTGGTTTGGGAATCCAAATGAGGGGTAGGAGCTCTTTCCCTCCTATGACCTTTCCTGAGTCGGTTAGGGGGTGGCAATCGACCTGGTTTTACTGCAAAGATGCCCCAACTCCAGGCCAGTCGACTGGCCTTCTCCCCTTTTCTTTGGAGAGACCCCGTGCCCCTCGTTCATTGGTTGTAGAGGAGGAGGAGAAGGGTGAAGTGGCCATCCTGGTTGACGCAGTCGTTGCACTGGTTCGGGGCGGAGTGACGGGCATGGATTTGCTGGAAGTGTTTCTCAGTCGACGCATCCAGCCCTTGCAAGCTCGCGACCACCCTATGTGGCTGTACTCGGGCACAGAAGACACTGCCCGGATCCACCCGAAGGATGTACGAGAGGAGACAGTTGCACAGTGGCTTCGGAGCATTACTGGGAACAAGGATAATCCTCATGGAGCAAAACGGATTTTGCCATTCGACGCCGATCACCTCCTAGGAGAGGTGAGACATAATCTTGCCGAGTGTTTTTGTCTTTTGCTTTTGAAATGCATCTGTATTGCAGTCCGACTGATCTTTGCCATCTGTGTCTTGCAGGTATTCACAAAGCTGTACTCGCCTGTACCCAATGGGGAACAACTCACTGGAGAAGAGGAGAGCGAGGGGGGAGCGCCGACATCGAATATGCGGACAATAGTGAAGGTGATAGTGATGACTCAGAAGACGACGAGGAGGTCGAGTCACCACCGCGTACTGAGCGTCGTACCAAGCAGACCCAAGATCCTGCAGCTAGCCAGGGCAAGGCTGGGGGGGGGGGGGGGTCGAGTGCCAATACTCTGAAGCGCGCTCGGACGCCGACCCCTGACCCGACTGAGAAAATAGCCAAACAAGCAAAGGTTGCTCCATCCAAACCTCGGAAGGCTTTGCCCAGGATCAAGGTTGCTGTGCCTATCGCTTCGACGTAAGTGCCTTTGTTGCGAATCGTTTCACTTTCTGTCTTGTTCTCGCAGACCCTTATGTTTTTTGCTGACCGAGTGGAATTCTGAATCCCAGGGCGGCTACCTCTACGTCCCATATGGAGATCGACGACGAACATGCTGACGCGGAGACTGCAGACGCGGCCACTTCTCGAGCAGGTATGATTAGTTCTCATTTTCTCAATTGTTCTGTCGGTCGATTGGGATCTTATTGTCAAGTGATCTTAGTGCCAGCAGACATTATTCAACTTCCAGACGACGAGGAGGAGGAGCCTCCAAGGAGTGCAGGGGGAAAAAGTAGGGCCTCGGCCACTTTGCGGAACCTCGCCCGGAGGGTGGCTTCCAGTCGGATGTCTCTTCAGCCACCTAAACCTGCTGCTCCAGAACTTGGTAGCTCGCCTCGAGTTGGTGTCTCTTTTGCTGACCCTTTGTCGACTGTCCAGCCTCCAGTGTCGACTGCCCAAACTACAGGTCCGACTGAGCAGCCTCAAACGCTGAACCCTCCAGTTGCGTCACCAACTCCTGCGTCAAGTGGATTCACTCTGCATCATGTCCCGGAGGACCAGACAAGAGCTGCCAAGGAGGCCATGATCCAAGCTGGCTTGATGATGTAGCGGATGAAAGAGGTGTATGAATCTAGCAAGGCTGCTTACGACGCCAGTTCTGCCCTTCAGAACAATGTCCGAGTAAGTGCAATTGTAAGTTGATTTCCGATTGGATTCTCATCGTCTTGGATCTGTACACCCACTGGGTGTTCTCCTTTTTAGTGTAGTTCTTCCAGTGGGGGCACACTGAGTGCACCCACTGGGTGTAGTCCCCGAGACCCTTGTCGAATGTTTGATTCGGCGGGGTCTTAGAATATGCTTGTTTGTAGCTCTTCACTCGGGCCGGTCGGGCCGCGCCGAGTGGGTAACTGATCCAGTGGGGGCACACTTAGTGCACCCACTGGGTGTAGTCCCCGAGACCGCTATCGACTGCGGGCAGTCGGCGGGGGTCTGAGAACAAGGTTTTTTTTTCTCTTCCACTCGGGCCGGCAGGCCGTTCCAAGTTGGAAATTTATCCAGTGGGGGCACGCTGAGTGCACCCACTGGGTGTAGTCCCTAAGACCGCTGTCGACTGCAGGCAGTCGGCGGGGGTCAGAGAACAAGGTTTTGATAACAGCAATCTGGATTTGTTCTTCTCCACTCGGAAGTAAAGGGTAGTTGTCCTTGTCGACTGAATTGTCTTTTTCTTGCTTTCAGAAATCTTGTGCACTTGGGACTCAATACGCTGCCCTGGAGAAGGAGAAGATCCAACTCCAACTTGATCTGGAAGTTGCCAAGAAAAACCTGAAGGAAGCTCAGGCTGAGGTGAAGACCATGGGAGGTAATTCTTTGCTGACTGTATGCTTTGCAATTTTTTTTCTTATCCGTCCCTTGAACCGAGTGACTCCACTCGAACAGATGTGCGTAGTGAAAACCGCCAACTCCAAGCATGATTGAAGAATGTTATTTCTTTAGACACTATGAAGCAGGTGCTGGAGAGGAAGGGCACTGAGCTCGCAGGGGCGCAGAAGGTGGCCTGAGAGAAGACTGAAGCCGCTGAGAGGAAGCTGGCTTCAGTCGGTAAGCTTGAGGAGGAAAATGCTGCTCTGAAGACTGCTGTTGATGAGGTAAAAAAGGAAGCTGCACAACTAAGAGAAAAGAAAGTTGTCTTGGCTTACAAGGTGGACCAGCTCAATCGAAAGAGGGACGAGCTGGAGGTTTACTTAGGGGGCCTTGCAAAGAAGATGTTCATCATGCTCGAAGGTACCTTTCTACGTCCGACTGAATCTGTAAAACTTCTTCACAATGTTGCTGCTGACTCATACTTACCCTCTTTGCACAGAGTTCTGTCAGAATTTTGAGGAGGAAACCGAGCGGATTGAACTAGGCCTGGACCCCTCAAACTCACTTGTCAAAGGTGAAGCCGCAATGAACGTGCTGCGACTGGAAGCTCGTCTCGCCAGCGTCTTGGAGTACATTGCCCGACTGAAGGTTGTGATGACACAGATAGACAAGGAGCTGTGGCCAGAGGATGTGCTTCAGAATGACCTCGAGTCACTGATGACTCGGCTCAATGAAATCCCTGGTCGAGTGCAGGCATGGAAGAAATCAGCTCCTCGCTGCGGAGCTGATGTGGCTCTCTCACTCATCAGAGTCCATTGCAAGGACGCTAAAGAAGAAAAGCTGAAGGCTCTCCAAGTGGCAAACACGAAGAAACTCCAGTTTGAATCCTTCATGGAGACCTTCATTGAGGCAGCCACTCGCATAGCTGACGGCATCGACCTGGACACGTTCGTCGAGCCAGCGAGTCCTCCTCCTGCTGAGTGAAGAAAAAACTTGATGACTCAAATTAAATTGCCTTGGGATGCCGAGTGATCCTGTAATCATTAGACTATCTCGGGCTTGACGTCTGAATACTTTTGCTTGTGCTTCTAAACTTGACGGTTTTATCCGAACTTGGTGGATTTATCCGAATATTGCTTTCTTTCTTGCAAAATGTTTTGTGCGAACGGATTTTATAACTTAGGTGAAATTGATTCGCGGCTAAGCCCCCGAGTGAGAGGATTACTCTCACTCATAGTAAGTTTTTAACTTAGGCGAGGACGAGCTAGTGGCTAAGCCCCCGAGTGAGAGGGATGCTCTAACTCGGAGTAGGTTTTTAACTTAGGCGAGGACGGGCTCGCGGCTAAGCCCCCGAGTGAGAGGGATGCTCTCACTCGGAGTAGGTTTTTAACTTAGGCGAGGGCGGGCTCGCGGCTAAGCCTCTGAGTGAGAGGGATGCTCTCACTCGGAGTAGGTTTTTAACTTAGGCGAGGGCGGGCTCGCGGCTAAGCCCCTGAGTGAGAGGGATGCTCTCACTCGGAGTAGGTTTTTAACTTAGGCGAGGACGGGCTCGCGGCTAAGCCCCCGAGTGAGAGGGATGCTCTCACTTGGAGTAGTTTATAACTTAGGCGAAACTGATTCACGGCTAAGCCCCCGAGTGAGAGGGATGCTCTCACTCGGAGTAGGTTTTTAACTTAGGCAAGGACGGGCTCGCGGTTAAGCCCCCAAGTGAGAGGGATGCCCTCACTCGGAGTAGATTTCTAACTTAGGCGAAACTGGTTTGCGGCTAAGCCTCCGAGTGGGAGGGATGCTCTCACACGGAGTGGATTTTTAACTTAGGCGAAAACGGATTCCGCAGCTAAGCCCCCAAGTGAGAGGGATGCTCTCACTCGGAGTAGGTTTTTAACTTAGGCGAGGATGGGCTCGCGGCTAAGCCCCCGAGTGAGAGGAATGCTCTCACTCGGAGTAGTTTATAACTTAGGCGAAACTGATTCACGGCTAAGCCCCCGAGTGAGAGGGATGCTCTCACTCGGAGTAGGTCTTTAACTTAAGCGAGGATGGGCTCGCGGCTAAGCCCCCGAGTGAGAGGAATGCTCTCACTCGGAGTAGTTTATAACTTAGGCGAAACTGATTCCACAGCTAAGCCCCCGAGTGAGAGGGATGCTCTCACTCGGAGTAGGTTTTTAACTTAGGCGGGGATGGGCTCGCGGCTAAGCCCCCGAGTGAGAGGGATGCTCTCACTTGGAGTAGATTTCTAACTTAGGCGAAACTGGTTCATGGCTAAGCCTCCGAGTGGGAGTGATGCTCTCACTCGGAGTGGATTTTTAACTTAGGCGAAAACGGATTCCGCGGCTAAGTTTTCCACTAGGGGATTTGAACACATGTTTATGCGAGAACAATCATTATGAGACTGCAGGAATCATGTCTTGATAAACAATAGGAAAAAGTACTCTTATTACATCCTGACAGTCCGACTGTCAAGTATAAAAACGACGAAGAAGATCTGCGTTCCAGGAGCGCGGCTCGTCTTTTTTTAGCTTCAAGTTGTAAATATGATATGCCACATTGTGAAGCACCTTAGTGACGATGAAAGGACCTTCCCACGCTGGGGCGAGCTTGTGTGGTCACTGCTGATCCACTCGGAGTACTAAGTCTCCTTCCTGAAATGCTCGACCCTTGACATTTCTTGCATGGAATCGACGAAGATCCTGTTGATAAATGGTCGGCCGAACCAAAGCCATCTCTCGCTCTTCTTCCAGAAGGTCAACGGCATCTTGGCATGCTTGCTCGGCTTCAGCTTCGGAATAAAGTTCCACTCGGGGTGCATTGTGAAACAGGTCACTAGGAAGCACGGCTTTAGCCCCATACACCATGAAGAAAGGAGTTCGGTTGGTAGATCGGTTGGGAGTCGTCCTCAATCCCCACAGAACAGATGGCAGTTCAGTCACCCAAGCTCTAGCTGCGTGTTCAAGGTCCCACATGAGTCGAGGTTTCAGCCCTTGGAGAATGAGACCATTTGCTCTTTCAGCTTGTCCATTCGACTGCGGGTGCGCAACGGATGCGTAATCTATCCGAGTGCCCTGGGAAGCGCAGAATGCTCTGAATTCTTTCGAATCGAAGTTTGAGCCGTTATCTGTGATAATACTGTGCGGAACACCATATCTGAATATCAGCTCTTTTATAAACTTGATGGTTGTGCGTGAATCTAAGTTCTTGATAGGCTTGGCTTCAATCCACTTGGCGAACTTGTCGACTGCGACAAGTAAATGAGTGAAACCGCTTCTGCCGGTCCTGAGAGGCCCAATCATATCCAACCCCCACACAGCAAATGGCCAGATGAGTGGAATGGTTTTCAAAGCAGATGCGGGCTTGTGTGACATGTTTGCGTAGAACTGGCAACCTTCACACTTGTCCATGATTTCTTTTGCAGCTTCATTAGCCCGGGGCCAGTAGAATCCTGCTCGGTATGCTTTGGCCACAATGGTCCGAGAGGACGCATGGTCACCACAGGTCTCCGAGTGGATCTCGTCCAGAATCAGTCGACCTTCTTCTGGGGAAATGCATCGTTGGGCGACGCCAGTGACACTCTCTCTATAAAGCTGCCCATTGATCACTGTGAATGCTTTGGATCTGCGGACAATCTGTCTCGCTTCAACTTCATCTTCTGGAAGTTCCTTCCTGAGAAGATATGCGATGAATGGTACTGTCCAGTCGGGGGTGATTACCAGGATCTCCATCACCAAGTCAATAACAACAGGTATCTCAATTTTAGTCGGATCCATAAGACTTTTCGCCTGAGGAGGCTCTTCAGTGAAAGGATCTTCCTATACTGACGGGGAATGGAGATGTTCTAAAAACACATTGCTAGGGATGGACTTCCGAGTGGAACCTATCTTTGCCAGATTGTCAGCTGCTTGATTTTTGAGTCGGGGAATGTGGTGAACCTCCAATCCCTCGAACCTTTTCTCTAATTTCCTCACTGCATTGCAGTATCCAGTCATGGCAGGGTTTCTGACGTCCCACTCCTTCATCACCTGATTGACCACCAAATCTGAGTCGCCGTAGACCATCAGGCGACGGACGCCGAGTGAGATGGCCATACGCAACCCATAGAGGGGTGCTTCATACTCAGCTTCGTTATTGGAGGAATCAAAGTGAATCTGGAGAACATAACTGAGTTTGTCGCCTCTTGGGGACACCAGGACCACTCCGGCACCAGAACCATTCAACATCTTAGACCCATCAAAGAACATAGTCCAATGTTCCGAGTGAACTTGAGTCGGTTGTTGCTGTTCAATCCACTCGGCCAAGAAATCTGCGAGCGCCTGAGATTTGATCGCCTTCTTTGATTCGAACTTGATATCCAAAGGGAGAAGTTCAATTGCCCACTTAGCCACTCTACCAGTTGCATCTCGATTGTTCATGATCTCAGACAATGGAGCGTCACTAATGACTGAAATCGAGTGGTCTTGGAAATAATGTGCAACTTTCTTCGCAGTCAAGTAAATTCCATAAACAAGCTTCTGGTAATGTGGATACCTCTGCTTGGATGGAGTCAAGACTTCAGAGATGTAATACACTGGGCATTGAACTTTATAGGCCTTGCCTTCTTCTTCTCGCTCCACTGCGAGCACCGTGCTAACAACCTGACTAGTAGCTGCAATATACAAGAGAAGAGGCTCTTTGCTGTTTGGAGCAGCAAGCACCGGCTGGGTGGAAAGCAGAGCTTTGAGCTCCACAAACGCTGCTTCGGCTTCGGGAGTCCACTCGAATGTGTCAGACTTTTTCATCAGTCGGTAAAGAGGCAGAGCCTTTTCACCGAGTCGTGAAATAAACTGACTCAATGCAGCGAGAGAACCTGTGAGCTTCTGAACGTCGTGCACACGTACAGGGCATTTCAGTCGGAGAATTGCGCTGATCTTCTCAGGATTGGCATCTATTCCTCGTTCAGAAACGAGGAAACCGAGTAGCTTGCCTCCTGGTACTCCGAATGTGCACTTGGACAGATTCAACTTAATGTCATACCTTCTCAAATTTGCAAAGGTTTCAGCTAGATCAGTCAGCAGGTCAGAACTTCTACGTGACTTGACCACAATGTCATCCATATAGGCCTCCACATTCCGACTGATCTGAGTGAGCAGGCACTTCTGGATCATGCGCATGAACATGGCGCCAACATTTTTTAGACCGAATGGCATAGTGATATAGCAAAAACACCCGAATGGGGTGATGAAGGCCATTTTTATTTCATCTGGCCCATACAGTCGGATCTGATGGTATCCGGAATACGCATCAAGAAAAGACAAACGCTCACACCCCGAAGTCGAGTCGACTATCTGATCAATGCGGGGGAGCGGAAAATGATCTTTCGGGCAGGCCCGGTTGATATGTTTGAAGTCAATGCACATGCAGAGTGATTTATCCTTCTTAGGTACCATGACGATGTTGGCGAGCCACTCGGAGTGGTATATCTCGCGTATGAACTCAGTTGCTAAGAGCCGAGCCACTTCCTCGCCAATCGCCTTCCTCTTCTCCGCGGCGGACCGACGGAGGTGCTCTTTGATAGGTTTGGCTTTGGAGTCGACATGCAAACGGTGCTCAGCCAGTCCCCTGGGTACACCTGGCATGTCCGATGGTTTCCATGCGAAGATGTCCCAGTTCTCATGGAGGAACTGGATGAGCGCGGCTTCCTATTTGCTGTCGAGTGTTGTTGAAATGTGGGTCGGAGTAGTTGTGGGATCTTCTGGGTGAATGCGAACTGGCATCATCTCGCCAGCCGACTGAAATGCTGAGTCAGAAGCGGGCTTCTTGGACCGGAGCAAATCACTGGGGTCAGCATTCTTCTTGTACTCTTCCAGCTCCACCACCGCCATTTGCTCATCAGCTATCTTGGAACCCTTCTGGAGGCATTCCTCTACTCTCTATCTATTCCCAGTGACCGTGATCACACCTTTGGGCCCGGGCATCTTTAGTTTGAGATATACGTAACATGGTCGAGCCATGAAGCGAGCATACGCCGGTCTGCCCAGAATGGCATGATAGGCACTGTGAAAATCGACCACTTCAAACGTCAGCTTTTCTTTGCGAAAATTCTTCGAATCGCCAAAAACCACATCCAAAGCTATCTGTCTGGGTGATTTCGCTTTCTTTCCTGGGATGACCCCGTGGAACTGCATGCTGCTCTCACCAAGTCGGGACATCGGAATGCCCATCCCCTGAAGGGTCTCAGCATACAGAATGTTCAAGCCACTACCACCGTCCATGAGAACTTTACGCAGTTGAGTTCCTCCAACGACTGGGTCGACCACCAAAGCTTGCCGCCCAGGGGTAGCAACATGAGCTGGGTGATCCGACTGATCGAAGGTGATCGGAGTCTTTGACCACTTGAGGTATGTAGTAGTCGCCGGAGCAACCACGTTCACCTCTCTGTTGATGACTTTCAGTCGACTTTTGCTCTCAACGTCAGCAAAAATCACTAGGGTTGCGTTGACCTTTGGGTAATCATTCGCCTTTTCTTCATCCTCATCCTTATCAGAGCCCTTCTCACTCTGCTGACCTTCACGGAACTGCTAGATAAGGAATCTACACTGTCGAGTGGTGTGTTTGGGCAAAATCAAGTTGCCCTCTTCATCTTTCTTCGTGTGGATGGCACAAGGTAAATCCAGGACATCCTGGCCCGACTGGTCCTTGATCTTCTTGGGAACCCATGGCCCCTTAGGCTTTCCTTTGAACTTTCCCTGGGTATTCACCACTGCAGCTTCAGCCTTGCGCTTCTGCTTCCGACTGGGATTTCCACCTCCAGCATCAGGGTCGACTGTCTTCCCTTTGCCATTACGGAGCTGGTCCTCTTCTTTGCCATTCGCGTACCGAGTGGCTATTTCCATCATCCGATTCAAAGTCATGGCCCCGGAGTGACCAAATTTCAGTGTGAGCTCTTTGTACCGTACGCCTTCCTTGAAAGCGCAGACTGCTTGGTGCTCTGAAACATTCTCCACCAGATGGTGAAGCGTAGTCCACCGCTGGATGTAATCCCTCAAGGTTTCATTCGGCCTTTGGACACAATGCTACAACTCAGACAGCCCAGCGGGACACTTGCAAGTGCCTTCAAATGTCTTGATAAACACTCGGGCCAAATCTTCCCAACAGTATATGCTAGCAGGGGCTAACTGATTCAACCAGGCCCTGGCCGAGCCCTCTAGCATCAAGGGCAGGTGCTTCATGGCCACTTCATCATTGCCTCCACCAATCTGCACTGCCACTCGGTAATCTTCCAACCATGTGTCTGGCTTTGACTCGCCAGTAAACTTGCTTACTCAAGCAGCCAATCTGAAGTTGGGAGGAATCTCAGCAGCTCGTATGGCTCTGCTGAAACACTCGGGCCCAGAGACGAACGCTCTACTCCCACTTGGGCGATCTCTGTCCAGACCTTCTCTGTTAGCTCTACCTCTATCAACCAGGCCCTGAACAAGGACTGACCTCGCATCAAAACCGGGCTCTCGGGGGTCGACTGGAATCCTCCGCTCATCGCCGAACGGGTGCCTGTCATCATACCACCTGGCCCCTATGAACCACCCCTCGGAGGGGGCATAGGCACTCGCCGGCGGTCATCACGGTGGTAGCGAGGCTCAAACTGCCCGTGGCCCCGACCCAGGTACTGATCCTGGCGAAAACCACGATCTTCACGCCGCGGAGGCGATCTCGGGCTGTGTGCCGACTGAACTGTATCCGCCATGACGGACCTACTGTGAATCCTATTGCGTGACTGGGAAACAGCCGAATTCTGCTCTCCGGCCACCCTGAGCAGTGCTCGAATCTGCTGTAAACCTCTACCAGCCTCGAAACGGGATGGCTGGATCGAATCTGCAATATGCGCAGCTACTGCAACATTTTGGATCGGGGACGATATACCTGACACTCGTGATGTCCAGTCGGGAACAGTTGCCGCTGCCTTCGACTGGAACTTGGAATGTTTCTACGAGCGCGGTCGTCGAGTGCTTGCTGAAGATTCTCCAGGCGCGCACGCTCAGCCAGAGTGGCTACGCGCGCAGCCTCCAAAGCCTGAGCATCGGGGGTCTCCCCAACGATGGGGGTCTGGAGAGCCTGATCATTCCGGCGCCGCAGCTCTTCCCTCTGTTCCGCAGTGAGGGCTTGAGGGTAGTACTCGCTGTCTTCGTGCGCTGGACCGCCACTACCGCCGCCGCCACGGGGAAATCCTGGCGGGCTGCGCTGAGGGCCAACCATGAGGACTTCCGCCGCGGGGTCGTTGCTTTCGCACTCGGAGAGAGTATCCGAGTGGCCACTCGACAGATCGAACAAGCCATACAGGGACTCATCGGGCTCAATCGCCGCGATTTGGGGCATGGCCGACTGACGGGCCACTGCGTGCTTCACCCACCGCTGGAGCCGAGAGCGACCGGATCGCTTGCGGCCACAGGTCGCGGGGAACGAAGACGCCGTGGGAGTCGACCCATAATGAATCGACGGCTATCGCAGGAGAACACCGCAGGCACTCGCGCGGAAGTGAGCCGCGCCGTGAACGGGGAGCGCCTCGATGATGTCTACTACTCAACCTTCTTCTTGTAGACTCGTGTTGGGCCTCCAAGCACAGAGTTTTGTAGGACAGTAGCAAATTTCCCTCAAGTGGATGACCTAAGGTTTATCAATCCGTGGGAGGCGTAGGATGAAGATGGTCTCTCTCAAACAACCCTGCAACCAAATAACAAAGAGTCTCTTGTGTCCCCAACACACCCAATACAATGGTAAATTGTATAGGTGCACTAGTTCGGCGAAGAGATGGTGATACAAGTGCAATATGGATAGTAGATATAGGTTTTTGTAATCTAAAAATATGAAAACAGCAAGGTAGCAAGTAACAAAAGTGAGAGAAAACGGTATTGCAATGCTTCGAAACAAGGCCTAGGGTTCATACTTTCACTAGTGCAAGTTCTCTCAACAATGGTAGCATAGTTAGATCATATAACGATCCCTCAACGTGCAACAAAGAGTCAATCCAAAGTCACTAATAGCGGAGAACAAACGAAGAGATTATTGTAGGGTACGAAACCACCTCAAAGTTATTCTTTCTGATCGATCTATTGGGCTATTCCTATAAGTGTCACAAACAGCCCTAGAGTTCGTACTAAAATAACACCTTAAGGCACACATCAACCAAAACCCTAATGTCACCTAGATACTCCAATGTCACTACAAGTATCCGTGGGTTTGATTATACGATATGCATCACACAATCTCAGATTCATCTATTCAAACCAACACAAAGAACTTCAAAGAGTGCCCCAAAGTTTCTACCGGAGAGTCAAGACGAAAACGTGTGCCAACCCCTATGCATAAGTTCACAAGGTCACAGAACCCGCAAGTTGATCACCAAAACATACATCAAGTGGATCACGTGAATATCCCATTGTCACCACAGATAAGCACATGCAAGACATACATCAAGTGTTCTCAAATCCTTAAAGACTCAATCCGATAAGATAACTTCAAAGGGAAAACTCAATCCATTACAAGAAGGTAGAGGGGGAGAAACATCATAAGATCCAACTATAATAGCAAAGCTCGCGGTACATCAAGATCGTGCCAAATTAAGAACACGAGAGAGAGAGATCAAACACATAGCTACTGGTACATACCCTCAGCCCCGAGGGTGAACTACACCCTCCTCGTCATGGAGAGCGCCGGGATGATGAAGATGGCCACCGGTGATGATTTCCCCCTCTGGCAGGGTGCCGGAACAGGGTCCCGATTGGTTTTTGGTGGCTACAGAGGCTTGCGGCGGCGGAACTCCCGATCTAGGTTTATTTCTGGGGGTTTCTGTATTTATAGGAATTTTTGGCGTCGAGAACAAGTCAGGGGGGGTCCACGAGGAGCCCACAAGACTGGAGGGCATGCCCAGGGGGGTAGGGCGCGCCCTCCACCCTTGTGGAGGCCTCATGGCTCTTCTGGCCCAACTCTTTTGCTTCGAGGGCTTCTTCTGGTCCATAAAAAATCACCGTAAATTTTCAGCTCATTTGGACTCCGTTTGATATTCCTTTCTGCGAAACTCAAAAACAAGGAAAAAACAGAAACTGGCACTGGGCTCTAGGTTAATAGGTTAGTCCCAAAAATAATATAAAATAGCATATAAATGCATATAAACCATCCAAGATGGATAATATAATAGCATGGAACAATAAAAAATTATAGATACGTTGGAGACGTATCAAGCATCCCCAAGCTTAATTCCTGCTCGTCCTCGAGTAGGTAAATGATAAAAATAGAATTTTTGATGTGGAATGCTAGCAAGTGCATAAGTTTGATCAATGATAATTTCAATCACTTTTTCTAGCATCATTATAAATCATCAACAGTAGCTCATCTCATAAAACTTCTCATGATCAAGTAGCAAACTATTCACATGTTAAAGCACAGATCATAAACTTTCTTGAAAGCTAACAAACTAGGTTCTCAGTCATCAAACAATTGCAATTCATCTTATTTTCAGGAAGGGTCTATGTAAGAGCTTTGATTTAGCAAATCCCACATACTCAACTATCATATAGTCTTCCATGATTGCTACCACTCAAAGCATATTTTTAGAACAAATAGCATCCATTGAACACAGAGAAAGATAGGGGCTTAATGTTTTGCCTCCCAACTTACTTATCATATAGATAATTGTCAACAATAATATTTCATGATCAAATATATTTGAATGGCCATATATGCTTAGATCTTTCCCCACCACATGATGCTTGCCAACTAAAGAGTAGGTTGGAATGAGAAGGAATACTACTGACTTTTGCGTAAAAGTAGGCCCTTCGCAGAGGGAAGCAGGGATTTGCAGAGGTGCCAGAGCTTGAAGCTTTTAAAACAGAGATGAAAATAATTTGAGAGGTATGCTTTCATTGTCAACATAACAACCAAGAGTTCCCAATATCTTCCATACTAGATACATTATAGGCGGTTCCCAAACAGAAAGGTAAAGTTTTTTACTCCCCCTCCACCAACAATCACACTCCACGGCTTGTTCGAAACAACGGGCACCGTCCAACTATCAACAATCCTGGGGGAGTTTTGTTTGCAATTATTTGCGATTTTGTTTTTGATCTTTTGATCATAGGACTGGGCATCCCAATTACCAGCCACTCTCTCGTGAATGATAAGTGAATAAACACTCATCATGAGAATAACCCACCTAGCATGGAAGATACTGACAGCCCCTAGTCGCTACATGAGCGATTCGGGCATACAAAACAGATTATTATTTGAAGGTTTAGAGTATGGCACTTGCAAATTTACTTGGAACGGTAGGTAAATACCGCATATAGGTAGATATGGTGGACACTCATGGAAGAAACTTGGTTCAAGGAGTTTGGATGCACAAGCAGTATTCCCGCTTAGTACAGAAATTTTGGCTAGCAAAAGATTCTAAATAGCAAGCACCACATGTTGGAGGATCCAGAACAATATAACTTCTGTACAAATATACCCAAGCATAACTCATTATGTTGTCTTCCTTGTCCAACTTCAACTAATTTGCTCAAGTTTGAAAATAATTAATGGGGCTCACAATCATAGAAGATGTCCAAGATAGTATATTTATATGTGAAATCTCTCTTCCTTCAATATTCTTTCATGAATTGTTCAAGTGACCAATACTATGTTTGCTAACTTTCAATAAATTTACCACCTCTACTTCTTATATGTGAAGTCATTAATCCCCATGGTATAAGCATATGAAGCATATATAATTTCAGATTTATGAAATTTAATTCATTCAACCATTTACTCATAGGATATAAGTGAAGCACATGAGTAAATGACAAACTACTCCATAAAGATATAAGAGAAGATCAATGAGTAGTCAAATAATTAAGTAGCTATGTGAAGACTCTCTCTCATAAAGAAAATTTAGATCTTAAGTACTTTATTCAAACAGCAAGCAAAACAAAATAAAATGACATTCTAAAAATAGCACACATCGTGTGAAGAAGCAAAAACTTAGGCTCAACCGATACTAACCGATAATTCTTGATGAAGAAAGGTGGGATGCCTACCGGGGCATCCCCAAGCTTAGATGCTTGAGATTTCTTGAAATATTATATTGGGATGCCTTGGGCATCCCCAAGCTTGAGCTTTTGTGTCTCCTTAATTCCTTTTATATCACGGTTTCCCTAAATCTTAAAAACTTCATCCACACAAAACTCAACAAGAACTCGTGAGAAAAGTTAGTATAAATCTAATGCAAAACCTTATCATTCTCTACTGTAGCAAATCACTAAAATTATTATTTGACATTGCATACTAAATGCCTCTGCATATTTAATACTCATATCCTCAAATAGAATCATTAAACAGGCAAACATATGCAAACAATGCAAACATAACAGCAATCTGTCAAAACAGGACAGCCTGTAAAGAGTGCAATTGTACTCATACTTCCATAACTCCAAAAATTCTGAAAAATTACCACACTATATAAAATTTGTTATTGCTGAACATGTAAAAATTTCAAGATTTTATCATGTTTTTACTTTCCACAAGAATTCAGACAACAATAGAAAACTTTCTGTTTTCAAAACAGCAACATATAGACTTGCAAAATAAGCATGGTAAAGGTTATACTTGACCTTTTTATTGAAATAAAAGATGCAAAATATTACTCTAAATAACAGCAAGCAAATCCTAATAAAATAAAATGATGCTCCAAGCAAAACTCATATTATGTGACGAATAAAAATATAGCTCCAAGTAAGGTTACCGATAATATGGGAGACGAAAGAGGGGATGCCTTCCGGGGCATCCCCAAGCTTAGTTGCTTGGGTCTTCCTTGAATATTACCTTGGGGTGCCTTGGGCATCCCCAAGCTTAGGGTATTTACACTCCTTATTCTCCTCATATCAATATCTCACCCAAAACTTGAAAACTTCAATCACACAAAACTTAACGGAACTTCGTGAGATGGGTTAGTATGATAAAACAAATCATTCACTTTGGTACTGTCAAGACAAGATTCATAATTTTTCTCACATGATGCCTACTGTACCCTATCATTTCTAAAATTTATATTAAGCAATATAAGCCATAGAAACTAGAAAACAAACAAACTATGCATCGAAAACAGAATCTGTCAAAAACAGAACAGTCTGTATAGATCTGAATTAAGGTCATACTTCTGTAACTCCAAATATTCTGAAAAATTAGGAAAACGTATACAATTTGTATATCAATCCTCTGTAAAACATTAAGAGTTTTTCCACGTTCCAGTGAATTAAAACAATTCTGTTACTAGACGCAAAAGTTTCTGTTTTTGCACAGAATCAAGTCAACTATCATCCACCCTATCCCAAAGGCTTTACTTGGCACTTTATTGAAACAAAAGCTATAAAACATGATTAATACAGTAGATTAATCATGTGAACACACAAAAAAAGTAGTTATATATATTGAGTTGTCTCCCAACAAGCGCTTTTCTTTAATGCCTTTTTAGCTAGGCATGATGATTTCAATGATGCTCACATAAAAGATAAGAATTGAAACATAACGGGAGCATCATGAAACAAATGGCAAGCACATTTAAGTCTAACCCACTTCCTATGCATAGGGATTTTGTGAGCAAACAATTTATGGGAACAAGAATCAACTAGCATAGGAAGGCAAAGCAAGCATAACTTCAAAACTTTAAGTACATAGAGAGGAAACTTGATATTATTGCAATATGTAGAAGCATAAGTTCCTCTCTCATAATAATTTGCAGTAGCATCATGAATGAATTCAACAATATAACCATCACATAAAGCATTCTTTTCATGATGCACAAGCATAGAAATTTTATTACTCTCTACATAAGCAAATTTATTCTCATGAATAGTAGTGGGAGCAAACTCAACAAAATAACTATCATGTGAGGCATAATCCAATTGAAAATTAAAATCATGATGACAAGTTTCATGGTTATCATTTTTATTTATAGCATACATGTCATCACAATAATCATCATAGATAGCAACTTTATTCTCATAATCAATTGGAACCTCTTCCAAAATAGTGGATTCATCACTAAATAAAGTCATGACCTCTCCAAATCCACTTTTATAAATATTATAAGATTCAACACCCTCCAAAATAGTGGGATCATTAGTACCTAGAGTTGACACTCTTCCAAACCCACTTTCATCGATATAATCATCATAAATAGGAGGCATGCTACCATCATAATAAATATTCTCATCAAAACTTGGGGGACTAAAAATATCATCTTCATCAAACATAGCATCCCCAAGCTTGTAGCTTTGCATATCATTAGCATCATGGATATTCAAGGAATTCATACTAACAACATTGCAATCATGCTCATCATTCAAAAATTTAGTGCCAAACATTTTATAGAATTCTTCTTCTAACACTTGAGCACAATTTTCCTTTCCATCATTTTCACGAAAGACATTATAAAGATGAAGCATATGAGGCAACCTCAATTCCATTTTTTTGTAGTTTTCTTTTATAGACTAAACTAGTGATAAAACAAGAAACTAAAAGATTCGATTGCAAGATCTAATGATATACCTTCAAGCACTCACCTCCCCGACAACGGCGCCAGAAAAGAGCTTGATGTCTACTACGCAACCTTCTTCTTGTAGACTCGTGTTGGGCCTCCAAGCGCAGGGTTTTGTAGGACAGTAGCAAATTTCCCGCAAGTGGATGACCTAACGTTTATCAATCCGTGGGAGGCAAAGGATGAAGATGGTCTCTCTCAAACAACCCTGCAACCAAATAACAAAGAGTCTCTTGTGTCCCCAACACACCCAATACAATGGTAAATTGTATAGGTGCACTAGTTCGGCGAAGAGATGGTGATACAAGTGCAATATGGATAGTAGATATAGGTTTTTGTAATCTGAAAATATAAAAACAGCAAGGTAGCAAGTAACAAAAGTGAGCGAAAATGGTATTGCAATGCTTCGAAACAAGGCCTAGGGTTCATACTTTCACTAGTGCAAGTTCTCTCAACAATGGTAGCATAGTTAGATCATATAACAATCCCTCAACATGCAACAAAGAGTCACTCCAAAGTCACTAATAGCGGAGAACAAACGAAGAGATTATTGTAGGGTACGAAACCACCTCAAAGTTATTCTTTCTGATCAATCTATTGGGCTATTCCTATAAGTGTCACAAACAGCCCTAGAGTTCGTACTAAAATAAAACCTTAAGACACACATCAACCAAAACCCTAATGTCACCTAGATACTCCAATGTCACCACAAGTATCCGCGGGTTTGATTATACAATATGCATCACACAATCTCAGATTCATCTATTCAAACCAATACAAAGAACTTCAAAGAGTGCCCCAAAGTTTCTACCGGAGAGTCAAGACGAAAACGTGTGCCAACCCCTATGCATAAGTTCACAAGGTCACAAAACCCGCAAGTTGATCACCAAAACATACATCAAGTGGATCACGTGAATATCCCATTGTCACCACAAATAAGCACATGCAAGACATACATCAAGTGTTCTCAAATCCTTAAAGACTCAATCCGATAAGATAACTTCAAAGGGAAAACTCAATCCATTACAAGAAGGTAGAGGGGGAGAAACATCATAAGATCCAACTATAATAGCAAAGCTCGCGGTACATCAAGATCGTGCCAAATCAAGAACACGAGAGAGAGAGAGAGAGAGATCAAACACATAGCGACTGGTACATACCCTCAGCCCCGAGGGTGAACTACTCCCTCCTCGTCATGGAGAGCGCCGGGATGATGAAGATGGCCACCGGTGATGATTTCCTCCTCCGTCAGGGTGCCGGAACATGGCCCCGATTGGTTTTTGGTGGCTACAGAGGCTTGCGGCGGCGGAACTCCCGATCTAGGTTTATTTCTGGGGGTTTCTGTATTTATAGGAATTTTTGGCGTCGAGAACAAGTCAGGGGGGTGCACGAGGAGCCCACAAGATCGGAGGGCGCGCCCAGGGGGGTAGGGCGCGCCCTCCACCCTTGTGGAGGCCTCGTGGCTCTTCTGGCCCAACTCTTTTGTTTCGAGGGCTTCTTCTGGTCCATAAAAAATCACCGTAAATTTTCAGCTCATTTGGACTCCGTTTGATATTCCTTTTCTGCGAAACTCAAAAACAAGGAAAAAACAGAAACTGGCACTGGGCTCTAGGTTAATAGGTTAGTCCCAAAAATAATATAAAATAACATATAAATGCATATAAAACATCCAAGATGGATAATATATTAGCATGGAACAATAAAAAATTATAGATACGTTGGAGACGTATCACTCGACGTCGAGGGGAGCCTCCTGGAACCAGGCTGAATCGTCGGCGATGAAGGAGAGCGTGCCGAGACGGATCTCACGGCCCAGAGACAATCCACCGCCGGAAACCATGTTGATGAAGATCGAAGATTGCAACCTCACAGGAAGTCGCTTAGACGCTGCCCCACGGTGGGCGCCAACTGTCGTGGGAACGGATCTGACAGTAGAGATGGGGGGTACGTAGGAGAGGGCAGGGTCCTAGCTACGGCGAGGTTGTACGCACAGTTTTATGAGTTCAGGCCCCTCTCGGAGGAGGTAACAGCCCTACGTCTCGGTGCCGCAGAGGCTTGTCGATTGGAATGTTGTATAGTTACAGGGGGTGCGAACCCCTGTGCAAGAGGGGAGGGGTAGCTTATATAGAGTGCGCTGACCCCTCGCTGCCCTCGGTTACACAAGGGTTTAATGAGGAAATAAAGCCACGTACGTTACTGGTAACGCCTGTGTTTAATGACCTTTAAGGCGACGGAGTGAATGCCCGACCGTTGCCATACTGGGGTGGCTCTAGGTCTTCTGTCTTCCGAGTGGAATTTTGTACTCCGAGTGAAGAACGTAGGTCGAGTGGAATTGGGATATCCGAGTGGACCCGCTGTCGAGTGAATCACGCTTCGTGAGGATTTCACTCGGTATCTTCTGTTCAGCTTTGTGGGCCTTGACCACCTGTGCAGTGTTCTTGGGTAGGGCATACAGGTCAGGCCTATGACCCTACCCTAGGTACATGTCATCATCAGCGAGGACTAAGTGACCTTAGCTCAAGAGGAATACAGTGAGGACTGTGTGTCCTATGAGTTCATCTCAGCCGCCTCAACCAGACGTATAGTTGATACAACAACTGGAACTGGTCTACCAAACCACCGTATCTTCACCGAGGAAACCTGGTTTCAAATTCGTCACCCCTTACATTATTCCATTGTGATCTATCTTCTGATGAATCTGAACTAAAGAATTTCATCATGTTGTCTTTCATTTCTTCAGTTCATATTTTTGATGCTTATATGCTTGTATGATTGCATGTTCTTCACCCTTATGTATCCTGTATGCATGACTCTGATTCTGTGATGATTTAGTTCCCTCTCATTCCTATTTCTTCACTCTGATCTTCGTCAAATTCATCAGAGTTTGGCGAATTTCTAAAAATCTCCCATTCACCCCCCTCCGGGAGTAAACATGTGCTTTCAATTGGTATCAGAGCAAGGTACTCCCTTGTTCTGTGTGATTTTGGTTTAACCATCTGGAGTTTTAGTTATGTTGACCGCAGGTATGATCAAGGTTTCTGCTGCATGCCCCATCTTCAATGGCACAGACTATCCTTTCTGGAAGAATAAGATGCGCATGCATCTTGAGGCAATTGACAACGATCTCTGGTTCATCGTTGAGAACGGCATCCCCACTGTTGGCCCTAGCATCAATGCTGCTGATGTGAAGAGATTCAAGCAACTCAATTCTTCTGCGAAGAACATCATATGTGGACATCTCAACAAAGGACAATATGGAAGAGTGAGTGCACTGGAAACATGAAAGCTTATCTGGGATAGGCTCTCCAAGGTCAATGAGGGAGTTTCCACTCAACGTGACTGTCGAGTTGATCTACTTCGCAATCTCTTCAACCGCTTCAAGAGGCTTGATAATGAGAATGTTCAGGAAACTTTCGATCGCCTCATAGATATCTCCAATGAGCTAAAGGCTCTTGGCGCCACTGACATTACTGACCATGAGGTGGTGAAGAAATTGCTGAGGTCTGTTGATAGCTCATTTGACACCTTGGCCCTGTTGATTCAAAAGCGTCCTGATTACAAGTCACTTGATCCCGCTGATATTCTTGAGAGGCTCAATACTCATGAATTTTAGCAAGCTGAGATGAGAGATATGTATGGTCCCAGCTATGGACGACCCTGTGCTCTGAAGGCAAAAGCTAAAGCCAAGGCAATTTCTTCATCTAAAGAAGAGTCTGAATACGATACTGATGATGCTGAGGAAATTGGCAGAGAACTGATGATGCTTGTGAGGAAGTTCTAGAAGTTTTCCAAGAGGAACCGCTTTGGAATGTCTTCAAAGTATGACTCGAAGAACACTGGAGAAGCTTCTGCTTGAGACTACGACAAGAGAACTTGCCACAAATGCAAGAAGACATGCCATTACATCGCTGACTGCCCCCTCTGGAAAAAGGTCTCAAGGAAGAAGTCTAGCAAGGATGACGACTCTGATGACAAAAAGAAGAAGTCGTCAAAGTCTTCATCAAAGTCATCATCAAAGAAGAAAAGCACCTCTGGTAGAGCTCGCGCTTTCATTGGGAAGGAAATGGATTCTGAGGAAGAATCTGAGGAAGTTGAGGAATCTAAGGAGGAGTCCGACTCTGGGGTTGAAAGCTTGGCCCTCGCTATAGAGTTCATCAGCAAGTCCATCTTTGACCATGAAGCAAAGAGTGACTCCACCAACACTAAAGACTGTGCTGACGACTACGCTCCCACCTATTGCTTCATGGTAAAGGTGCCAAGGTAACCTCACGAGAAGCCTACTTTATTACTTCAAGTGGTGATGACTCTGAATGTGAAGCAAAACCTAGCTATAAAAAAGCTGGCTAAAATTGCAACTGAACAACAAACTGCTATGGAAAAGATGCAAAAATTGCTAGACAAAAGTGATGATCTGTTAGATGAGGAAATGGATCACAGTCAAGGTTTGTCTGAAGTACTCAGACGCCTAAATTCACAATATGACGAACTTGAAAGTCGTCATGTGGCCCTCCCAGTCAAACACGAGAAGTTGTCCTATGAATTTCTTCAAAGGAAGTAAGAACTCGAGAAGCTGAGAGCGTCTCATGATGATCTTCAGAAAGACAATGATTCATTACTCGCTCAATAGATCAGCACCGCTCAGGAAGAATTTGTTGCTCCATGCTTAAAATGCCTTGAACATGATAATGCAAATTCTTCAGCTGAATGTTCAAATGCTTCAACTGTTGCTATATCTTCAAATGTCTCTGTGGTTTCAATCCCCTGATCTGAGGAGACCATAAGTGTTACTAACAAAAATGCAGGTCTGAAGGAATTGTACATCACATGCATGTACAAAAGCCTCAAAGGGCACTAGACTCTTTGTGATGTGTTCAAGAAGCAAATTCTGAACAAAAACCCTAGAAAAGAGGGTATTGCTTTTGAGAGAAAGCTGAACGTAGATGGATCTTATTGGAAACCTATGCAGTATCCCAAAAACACATGGGTTGCTGCAAAAGGACCTCCAGTTGATCCATCCTCTCTATCTGGCTACAATTGTGATACTCCACATTCTTCTGATGAGTCATTTGACTCCAACTATAAGCTATTCAAAAATCAGAATAGTGAAGTATTTGCTAGATTTGTTGGTACTAACTGCAGGAATGGTCACCCAGTGAAGAAAATCAGGGTGCCCAAAAGTCTTCTTCAAAATGTTCAGGTGAATGTCATCATGACACCACCAAAGAAGAAGAAAAACCCGAGGGCAAATTCTTCACCTAGACCAAAGTCATCAAATGGACGCAGGCCAAATCATGCTCGTACTAACACTTCTTTGCAGGGAAACAAAAATCATTCTGATGAATATGTGCATTATTCTTCAAATCACTATGTACACAAAACTGCTAAGAATTTCTCTGCATACTCTTATGAGTACTATACTCCGCCTGCGAAGAGAAATGCATATTCTTCAATGCCTAAGTTCTCTATCAATGCCTTGCGTTACATTGCTTCTCAGCCACCCATTCAAAGGTGGGTAGTTAAGAAGAAGAACTAATCTCTTCTGCAGGGTCAGGTCTTCAGACACAATAAATGTCTGATGAATTCGCTAAAGGCCTGGCATATCGCGTGTTGGGATGCAAGCTAATTATGATGAAATGAATTCCTCATTTCACACATCCCTATGCTGCTAGCTATATTCTTATTGATGAAATTCACTGATGAAATTGATCATCATATTCTTCAGACTGAAGTATATGAATTTGTAAGTGAGACTAATGCTTCTACAGGATGATACTCCAAAAGCTACTGAATGGCTTCTGGACAGTGGCTGCACCAATCACATGACTAGTGATAGGAATCTCCTCACCGATGCTCCCCTTACTCCGTCTCATCTGAAGCATATCACCTATGCTAACAAAGGAAAAAAAGCAAGGTATTGGGTCTAGGTAAGGTTGCTATCTCAAAGGATCGACACATGAAAAAAGTGATGCTTGTCGAGTACCTAGGATATAGCCTCATGTCTATCTCAATGCTTTGTGATCTTGATATGATTGTCATCTTTGGCAAATATAGATGCATTGTGCTAATGGAATCTAACAAGTCCAAAGTCTTCGTAGGCTTTAGGAGAGGTGATTTGTACATTGTAGATTTCTCTCTAGGTCCTCAAGAAGCCACGTGTCTACTGGCAAAAGCCTCAGAGTGTTGGCTATGGCATCAACGTCTTGGACATGCTGGCATGAGGAATTTGAGCACACTCGTCAAGAAGAAGCATATCATTGGCGTCGAGGGTGTCAAATTCGTTAAAGATCATCTTTGCGGTGCTTGTGAGTCTGAAAAGATGACCAGATCCAAGCACTCCGCGAAGACAATCATGACCACTACTTGTCCCTTTGAATTACTTCATATGGATCTCTTTGGTCCCACTCATTATGCAACACTAACCAATGCATAATCACCCTATGGATTAGTCATTGTTGATGACTATTCTTGTTACACCTGGGTGCATATCATTACCTTCAAGACTGAAGTACAGGGTGTCTTCACACGGCTTGCGAATCGGGCCATGACGAATTATGGAATCAAGATCAAGCACATCAGAAGCGATAACGGCACTGAGTTCAAGAACATCAGCCTTGATGACTATCTTGACAAACTTGGTATCACTCATGAGCTATCTGCTCCATATATTCCTCAACAGAATGGAGTTGCAGAACGCAAGAACAGGACACTCATTGAGATGGCTCGCACTATGCTTGATGAATACAAAACTTCTCGTCGATGGTGGCCTGAAGCAATTGATACTGCACATCACATCATCATCGGATATATCTTCACAAATTCCTGAAGAAGACTTCATATGAGCTCCTCACTAACAAGAAGCCCAATGTAAGTTATTTCAAAGTCTTCAGTGCTAAATGTTGCATTAGAGATCCACATCACAATTCTAAATTTGCAACAAAATCACATGAGGGTTTTATGCTTGGTTACGGAAAGGACTCGCATGCCTACAGGGTCTTCAACACCTACCGTAACAAGGTTGTTGACACTGTAGATGTGCGGTTCGATGAAACTAACGGCTCACAAAGAGAGCACCAGCCTCCTATGCTAGATGAAATGCCTCCTGAGGAACCTATCAAGTTGATGGGCACTAGTGAAATTGTGCCCAGTGAAGAAAAGCTGAAGAAGAAGAAGTGATCATTTCCCGCCATGAAGAAACTATTGATCCTGAAGAAAATGACTCTGAGGAAAATGTTCAACAACAACAAGTTCTTCGTCTAGCTCATCCACGAATGGCGAATGAAGTGCAGATTAAGAAGATCCTCGACAACATCAATGCATCTGGTCCCCTCACTCACTCAAGAGCTTCACATTTAGCTAAATTTTGTGGGCATTTTGCATTTTTCTCTATCACAGAGCCCACAAAAGTTGATGAAGCATTTCTGGAGCCCGAATGGATTCAAGCCATGCAAGAAGAATTGCAACAATTCAAGCTCAACAATGTGTGGGAGCTTGTGAATCGACCTGATCCACGCAAGCATAATATCATCAGCACTAAGTGGATCTACAGCAACAAGCAAGACAAAAATGGCCAAGTGGTAAGGAATAAGGCTCATCTTATAGCACAAGGCTACACACGGGTTGATGGTATTGATTTTGGTGAAACTTTTGCACCTGTTGCTAGGCTTGAAGCAATTCGTATATTGCTTGCATATGCTAACCATCACAATATTTCCTTATATCAAATGGATGTGAAAAGTGCATTCCTCAATGGTAAGCTTGAGGAAGAAGTATATGTTGCTCAATCACCAGGTTTTGAGGATCCAAAGCATCCTGACAGAGTCTTCAGACTCAACAAGGATCTGTATGGCCTCAAGCAAGCCCCACGGGCTTGGTATGACACTCTGAAGGAATTCCTAAAGAAAAAGGTATTCAAACCCGGTTCACTTGACCCTACTCTTTTCACAAAGTCTTATGATGGTGAACTGTTCATATGCCAAATATATGTTGATGAAATTATCTTTGGTTGCACTAACAAGCGTTTTAGTGATGAATATGCATATATGATGCGTGAAGAATATCATATGTCTATGATGGGAGAATTGAAATTATTCCTTGGTCTTCAAATTCGTCAACAACCCAATGGCATCTTCATTTCTAAAGAGAAATACCTCAAAGATTGCCCGAAGATATTCGACATGCAGGACTGCAAAGGCCTCAATACCAATGCTTACTAATGGTCAACTCTGCACTGACGAAAATGCTAAAGATTTTGATCAGAAGGTATATCGCTCCATCATTGGTTCACTTATTTACCTATGTGCATCTAGGCCAGATATTATGCTTAGCGTTTGCATGTGTACCCGATTTCAAGCGACACCGAAGGAATCACACCACCAGGCTGTGAAACGAATTCTTTGATATTTAGCTCACACACCAACGCTTGGATTACGGTATCCCAAGGGTTCATCTTTTGATCTAGCTGGATTTTCTGATTCTGATTACGCGGGAGATCATGTGAGTCGCAATTCTACATCAGGCACATGCCATTTCCTCGGACGATCTCTTGTCTGTTGGTCCTCAAAGAAGCAGACCAGCCTTGCACTTTCCACAGCTGAGGCTGAATACATTGCCGCTGGTGCCTGCTGCTCACAGTTGCTATGGATGAAGCAAACCCTCAAGGACTATGGCGTCAACGTGAAGAAAGTCCCTCTCTTCTGTGGCAATGAGAGTGCTATCAAGATTGCCCACAACCCAGTGCAACATTCCAAGACGAAGCATATTCAGATTCGTCTCCACTTTCTTCGTGATCATGTGCTGAAGGGAGACATTGTCATCGACCACGTGAAGACTGAAGACCAGCTTGCTGATATCTTCACTAAGCCCTTGGATGAGAAGAGGTTCTGCAAGTTGCGGTGTGAGCTAAAGATCTTAGAATCTTTGAATGTCCTCTGAACCCGACACACATCCTAACGCTTATGCATTTTTGATGACTTTTATAAACAACACACGAAGTAACATATTTCTTCAATCAATGAAGACTTACCTCTAAGTGTGAATAAATTAATGAAGAACTTGTCTCCCAGAACCCTATGATAATTGTACACGGTGTTTGAACTTTGAAGTCATCACAGTTCTTATACGGTGGGTAACGCCACCACCTCTTCATGACAATTCTTCAAATTTGACTTTTTCATCATTTGCAATTTCGTCAAACTTTTCAAATTCGTCACTTGAGGTTATTCTTCATTGCTTGAGATGATTATGTATAGGGCGGGTCTATTCTCATAACACCCCCTTAAGACCTTATTCTCCTAACACTCATCGGGCAACGCCGCACACTCTAAAACAGAGCACCCCACCCCACCCCGAGCCAACCCACGGCCACCCACCGCCCCCGCGGGCACCCCACCCTGAGCCAACCCACCGCCCTGCCCTCCCCCTCCCCCGCCCACGGCGCCGGAGCGCCTAGCCACCGGATCCGGCGGGATCCTTCCTGAAAGGGCATGTAGCCCCTAAGTGTGGTTTTGGTAATTAATGACAATCTATATGGACTAATGTTTTCATTGAGATATATTTCAAGGTATTGTCCATAGAAGGTGCATCAAGGATATTAGAAGGAATCAAGGATGAAGTCCATATATATGAAGATATATTTGCTCTAAGCTTTGGTATTCATGGAAAATTCCTATGGAGCATCAAGTGCATTGAATCCTATATGAAGAAATGTTCTATAGTGATGCATGAAGAATGTTGGATTTATGTGGGAAGAATGTCATCAAAACATTCGAAGAAGTCCTCATGGTATCCCTCTCTGGATACCCCGTGCGCACGGGCCTCCTGACCCCCGTGCGCACAGGGTCGAGTGTTAACTCTCTGGAAACCCCATGCGCACGGGGTCCCTGACCCCCATGCACACGGGGCCTAGGTTTTGGCACTCAAGGTCCCATATCCAGTGGAGTTTGTTAGAGGATCTCAAAGATTGACATATGTGGGCTTTTAAGGATCAAGAGCTTGAGAGTATAAACAAATAGAAGAATTCAAGTTATGGTTTCAAGACAAGATCATGGTAAGCTCATGTGTTGGGTTTTCGGTTGATCAAGTCTTGAAGCAAGCAACTAGAGTGGAGAATTCATTGTGCCTCTTAGGAGATTATGATGGAGTTTTTCGAAGAACAAATGATGACCAATATGATATTCATAGTGAAACTTGATATGGTCATGAAAGTCTTTGGTGATCTCTTTCCTGAAGCAATGAAGGGAAATGAAGAGTTCATTGTGGCTTTCAAGAAACCAATATAGAGCTTGAGGTAAAGATATTGGTTGACCAAGATGAAGATCGAAGTTTGTATCTAGATGGTCAACTCATAAGCGCAAACAATGTACCATGTGGGATCAAGTGAACTAGTGGTATGGTAAGTAATTGTGAACTACGTTTTGTGCACTAACCCATGGTATGTGCTTTCTATGTCTATGTGGGTTAGGTGTTTCTCATGGGCTTGCATCAAAAGAAAGATTTCAAGTAGCCTATGTGTGGATGACATCAAGTGGTGATGGTCATCGGGTTCGAGGAGTCCAAGTGCAAGACGAGAAGCTAGAGGTTATATGCTTTGAAGCTTGCGGTCCACATCATGATAATGTGCATGTGAAGATGAGCTTAAGTTAAGGCTTCCCTCATTGCAATATGAGGAAGCATTTCGAGTATCTTCACCAAGTGAGTGTGGACAAGAAAAGGATTCCAACTTGAGGCAAGCATCAAAGTCATCATCAAGCTCAAGTGGAATGTGCAAGGCAAAGGTATAACTTAGCTAGGTTTTCCTAGTTTTGCCGGTCTCATGGTGCTTGGAGGGAGACCGGATTATAGGTTTGATAGCCGTACTATCAAGAGGGACTTTCAGGCGAGTAGCTTGATCACGTCGCATAAAGAGAGATCAAACCTTTGCATAATTTGCATCCTTGTTGATCTTGGGTGGTTCTCTATGTGAGGACCTTGGGCTTTTCCATAGCTTTAAAACGAGCCCAAGATCATCGAATTCGGAGTTCGTATGCCAAAGTTGTGTGTGTTTTAGTGGGCTGCTGCAGGCTGTCCTGGGTACCCTGTGGGCACGGGGCCCCCGTGCCCACGGGCTTGTACCATGCGCACGGGACCCCGTGGGCACGGGGTGCCCAGGAAGTGTCCGTTGGAGCCCCAACGGCTAGTTTTGGAAGTTGGCTATATAAGAGCCCTTCGTCCCCACCGGTTGGGGGTTGGTTCACACAGATTCTAAACATCATTTTGAGCCTCTTACCACCTCTCCCAAACCCCTATCTCCCCTCTAAGTGAAGGGGGATTTGTGGATGGATCTTGGAGTCATTTGTTGATTTCCTCCATTGCATCCCCTCTCTTCAATCTCCCACTTTCTTGAGTTGCATCTTGTGAGATTGAGAGAGTGAGTTGAGCATTTGTTGCTTGACCTTGCATTGCATTTGTTGAATTGGTTTGAGCTCCCCGCATCGATTTGTTAGAGTGAGAGCCCGTGAGTTTATTACTCTTGGAAGCTTCGCCTCCTAGACGGTTTGGTGATATCTTTGAGAAGTTTGTGCAGAGGCCTAGGTGGCCAAGGTTCCTCCGGAAGCTTCCTTTTGTGGTGTGCTACGCGGAAGGGTGTGAAGTGGCCTAGGTGGTCAAGTTCCTCCGAAAGCTTCCGTGTTTGTGGTGTGCTCCGGAGAAGATTGTAAAGGTGTGGTGGTCGCCTTCAAGACCAACCCCGAGTGAATCGAGGCTCATCCGTTGGGGGTGACTCGAAAGGGAGAATACGGTGAGTCACTTGGTGACGCCCCGGAGCTTTGGCTTCGGCACCGCTTTAACAGAGATTAGCACTCTCACGAGTGTGAACTTCGGGATAAATCCGCATCTCCGACTCGCTTGTGGTTATCTCATACCCACACCCTTTACTTTCCGCAATTCATACTTGCTCATATTGATTTATCTTGTGCTAGTTGAATTACTTAGTTGTTCCTACATTTCCATATCTTGTGATATAGTTTGTGCTTGCTAGTTTGCTTAAGTGCCTATCTTGTTTAGCATAGGTTGTTGGTGCACTTAGTTGAGCCTAGCATATTTAGGATTTGTGCTTGAAAAGTATCTGTTAGTTTAATTCCGCATTAGGATAAAACCAAATCCGTAAAAGTTTTAAAACGCCTACACACACACACACGCACACGCACACACACGCACACACACGCACACACACCCCATAGCTTGGATTTTTGGAAGGTCGTATAGCAATACGAGGTATTTCGTGAAACACAAGAACAACTAGGGATGAATGGATCCCCGGTAATGTGAGGAATTATTCGTAGGGTATTCAGGCGGAAAGGAACTGCAAGGTAGTGGGTTCAGAGAATTTTTGAAATGTCGGATAGTATTTTGATATGTCAGATGGAACAAAAGAGTGACTCGAATGAATATATGTACGACGAGTGTAAGTAGTTATTCGTCAGGATTTATCGGTGGTCAGGAACTGCAAAGCAGTGGGCACAGGGTCTCGGGAATCATCGAGGAGTATCTTCAGAGTCTTCTGATGGGGCAGACGATCATCTGTAGTGAAGGGGCTCTCCGGGAAGAAGTGGTTACGAGAACCTAATGCCAGAGTTAGTAAAATTTTAACCCGAATAGAAGAGAGATCAGAGTCCCAGAGTAAAGACGAGGAATAAAATATCCTAATACCACCCAATTGGTGACGTGGGCCCGTAAGCCACACAGCCAAGTTAGTAAAATAGTTTTGGACCACTAGACTCAACTTCAGCCAAGGAGTTGGAAAGGGGGAACCTACAGGCAGTCGGCTCTGATACCAACTTATGACGCCCCCGGCTCAATCGTGCACTAATCATACACGCAAATGCACACGATCAAGCCCAAGGACTCACGGGAAGATATCACAACACAACTCTAAAACATAAATAAAGTCATACAAGCTTTATATTACAAGCCAGGGGCCTCGAGGGCTCGAATACATAAGTTCGCATACAAGTGTCAGCGGAAGCATCAGATATCTGAGTACAGATATAAAAGAAAACACAGATAGGCCCTTAGAAGGCGGTGCAAAATAAAACACTACGATCGAAAGGCGCAGGCCTCCTGCCTGGGACCCTCCGAACCTACTCCTGGTCGTCGGCCAACTCGTAGTAGTATCCACCCTCGGGGTAGTAGTAGCGATCGTCGGCGGGGGCAGCTGTCTCAGGGGGTCTGTCATCTGGTTGCACCAAAAGGATAAACGAGGAAAAAGAAAGCAAAGCAACCATGAGTACTCATCCGAAGTACTCAGCAAGCAAGGATCTACACTACATATGCAACATTATCAAAGGAAGGCTGTATATGTGGACTGGGCTGCAGAAATGCCAGAATAGAGAGGAGGCCTAGTCCTATCGAAGACTAGTATCTTCAGAGGTCTTGCAGCATTAGAAGAGTGTAGATTAGTACAGCATAAAGTAGTAGTATCATTAAGTCTCAACCTCACCCAGAGATCCTTTCTCGACTCCCTGCGAGAAAGCAATCCCAGGGCCATAATGTCCAAGTATCAACCTCGGCCAGAGATCCTCTCTCGACTCCTTGCGAGAAAGTAATCCCAGAGCCATACTCATCACAAGTATCCAGTTCTAGTTGTATCGATCGGGATACAACTCCGAGTGTCCTTTACCGTGGGACCGGCTATCGATAGATGTTTTCTTCCCTGCAGGGGTGCACCACTTACCCACCACGCTCGCTTAACTCTTGCCGGACACACTTTTCTGGGTCATGCCCGGCCTCGGCCAAACGATACACCGCAACCCTACCTACAGCTCAGTAGAGAGGTCCCCGCCGGTCTACATCCTAAGCACTTAGGGGTCTTGGGCCATCGCCCTGCGCACTCCGGGTCGTTGCGCACAGGATGGATACCAGCGTCGCCTCGGATGGCCGACACGATCCGACCGTGCCGCAATGCTGAACTGGACGTCTGACAGAGCTTTCGGCTGATGCTACGATGCAGAGTGCCCATAACTCTTCCCACGTGATGGTTAGTGCTATCAGGCCAGAGGCCTGCTCGGATCAAATATCCAAATCGTTAGCGGACTAGGGGCTTGCGGTAACGAGCAGAGATTCACGATCGATGTGACCCCGTTGCCCCGTCTCGAGGACTTGCGGCAAGGGCTAAGAATGCCCGGCCACGCCTCGTATTCATATCTCGGGCAACCTCCAGGTCAACCCGCCTCCACAACACTCGCCACTTAGGCTCACACGGGTACCCCTCAGGGTCAACCCGCCTTTCCAAGTAACAGTGTAAAGTCCAAGTATCCGTGTGTCCATAAAATCAGGGGAATCCGAGGTATCACCCTCGTTGGATTCCTACTTGATGTATCCGTCAAGGTGAACTCGGAGGAATCACCCTCCATGGGTTCACACTTGAGGTGTTGCACGACAGCGTCGTTATCGGAAGTGGTGAAGGAGGAATCACCCTCGAGGACCACGACCGAATAGCTACTCTACAAGGTTAACATCAGAAGTGCTGACGAGGTATCACCCTCGGCACTCGATAGTAACCCAGTAGTGTCGTACAACTAAGGGGTGATGTGCGGTGCCGGGGCCTATCTTCGATCCCGTTGATCGGGTCTTCTGATAATCCAGCGGGGTGGTTGGGACAAGAGGGGGTCACTGGTGGGTCTCTACCCAGCCTATACTAAGCAGTTTAGGATAAGCAGGTAAGGTATCAATAGCAGGTTACCATAAACAGGCTATGCATCAGAATAGGTAACGCAGTAGCAGCAGCATTTCTAATGCAAGCATGAGAGAGAAAGAATAGACGATATCGGTATGCTCAGGGGGGGTGCTTGCCTGGTTGCTCGGCAGCAAGGGCAAGGTCGTCAGGGGTCGTCGATCTCTGGAGCTGCGTCGGTACCGGGCTCTATTGAGAGAGAAGAGGGGGAGGAAACAGATAAATACACAGCAAATAGATGCATGACATGACAATAAGCAGCACTAGGCGTGTTCTAACGCGGTACTACGTGATACTGGCGAAGGGGAAGACATCCGGGAATGTTTTCCCGAAGTTTGGCATTTTTTGGACAAATGAAAGAGAGGGGAAAGTTCCACGTTCGCTATGCTAGGGGCGTGTGGCAGACGAACGGACTACGTATTCGGATTCGTCTCGTCGTTCTGAGCAACTTTCATGTATAAAACTTTTTCATCCGAGTTACGGATTATTTAATATTAAATTTCAAAGTTTTATTTCATTTTTAGAATTAACAGAATTAATTTTAATTAGAAAATGCAATTATGACATCAGCATGATGTCAGCAGTCAACCAGTCAGTTGACTTAGTCAAACTGACGTGTGGGTCCCACTGTCATTGGCTGCTAACTAATTAATCAAGTTAATTAGTTTAATTAACAGATTAATTAGGTTAAGTTAATTAAGTTAATTAATTTAGTTAATTAATTAATTAATTTAATTATTAATTATATTTTTATTAACGTTCTGGGGCTGGGCCCCATTTGTCATAGGTACAGGGGGCGGGCCCAGCTGTCTGTGGCCCCTGGGGCCTTAGCGGGCGCCAGGAACGGGCGCTGCCCAGACCGCACGGGCGCACGCCCAGGGCCGCGACAACAGCCACTACAGGGACGGCGTGCGTCGGCCGGCGAGCAGGGGGCCGCGGGCGAGGACCGGCGACGTCGGCCGCCGACGCGGCAGCGTGTGGCCAGTGGACGGAGGAGCCGGAGCTCCGACGGGCACGCGGGGAAAGGCGTCGGCGGCAGCAGCCGTACGCAGTAGCACAACAGAGGCAGGGCGGGGGGAAACGACAGCGGACGGGGCGGCGGGAGCACGGGCAAGGCCTCGCACGGGCGGTGGACACGGTGAGCGGGGTGGAGGGGTGGCGGGGGGGCGCAGGGACGACCAACGGCATCGAGCGGGGCGGCGGGCGGCTCGGCCAGGGGGACGCGGGCGCAGCGACGGCCGCGGCTACGCGTGAGGCGGAGGACGCGCATGGCAGGGCAGTGGCCGGAGCGGCCACGACCGGTTGCGGGCGCGTCTAGGCTCGACGTGGGATCCCGCGCGAGGGGGCGAGCAGGGAAAGCGCCAACGCGCGGGCGTGGTGAGCGGGCTTGGCCGGTGCGAGGTCGCGGTGCGGGGCGGCATAGGCGACAAGCGAGGAAGGCCGGGGTGGGGCGCGGCGGTCGGTCGGCGGGCCTAGCGCGGCCGGCTAGCGAGGCGTAGGCGTGGCGCACGGCGAGCCGCAGCAGCACGGCGCAGGACGGTAAGAGAGAGGGAGGTGCGGCGCTCACGGCGGTGTCGTAGGGAAATGGCAGCGGGCTCGAGGAGGAGTCGGGGAGGTGGATGAGGAGGCGTGGTCGAGGCGGAGGGGCTCCGGCGAGGTGCGACGGTGGTCCGGGGCGGCGTCGAGGACGGGGTGGCGACGGGTGTCGGGCCCTCGATCTCGATCCAGATCGGGGGAGAGAGAGTGAGGCATGGGGACGAGTGGGGGGGAGTGGGGGTGTCGGTGGCTAGGGTTCGGGGGGCGTGGGGGATTAAGGGGAGCTGGGAGGGCCGGCCTGGTTGGTTGCGGCCAGCTGGGCCGAGGCCCAGTGGGGGGGGGGGGGGGGGGGGGGTTCTGTTTCTTTTTTATTTTCTTTTGTTTTTCCTCTTTTAACTTTTCTGTTTTCTAGTTAGTTGCTGTTTTATATTTAATAGGCCCACCAATTCAAATTTGATATATCTGAAACTAGTCACATAAATTATGTACAATATTGTGGTGTTGCACAAAAAGTTTCATCCCAAAATAATATAGTTTAGTATTTTACAAAATATAAAAGGCATTTAATTAATGGTTTTAGCTACTGATTTAATTAGTTTTGTGCATTTAAACATTTTATAAAGACTTGGTTTCTCCACCAATATAACTTATGAATTATTTGTCACCTCCTGAACATTTTAGTTTTAATACTTGAAAACTTTTATTGTTTGACTCGATTTTGAATTTGAATTCGAACGGGATTTGAATCACCGTGAGATCAACAACAGTAATCGTGGTGACATGGCATCGTTAGTAGAGGGTTACTGTAGCTTAATTGTCCGGGCGTCACATGGAATGTCTTGGTCTCAACACATGAGTAGGTGGTTCTCTCTCAGAAAATGAGTAGTGGAAGTGTAGGCACGTTCTGATGGCTCTCTCTTGAATAGAGAAGGGGGTGGAGGGGTATATATAGCCTCCACACAAAATCTAACCGTTACACACATTTGACCCAACTCGGTCAGACCGAATAGAAGAACTCGGTGAGACCGATTCAATTCAAAATGTGAACGTTAGGATTTTCGATGGGACCGACATGATCAACTCGGTGGGACCGATGCGCTAGGGTTAGGGCAAAGCCTCATCTCGGTGTGACCGATTGCATGAACTCGGTGAGACCGATTTCAGCAATGAGCAAACAGAGAGTTGGTCAGGCAAACTCGGTGGGACCGATCACTCCTTTCGGTGATACCGAAACATTACGAAAGGTAAACAAAGAGTTTGCATTGCGAACTCGGTGGGACCGATCGCTCATTTCGGTGAGACCGAAATGCTACGAAGGGAAACAGAGAGTTTGCAATCCCATCTCGGTGAGACCGAGATCCCTATCGGTGAGACCGAACTGATTAGTGTTTCTGCCTATGGCTATGTCAAAAGAACTCGGTGGCGCCGGATAGATCAATTCGGTGGGGCTGAGTTTGACTTTAGGTTTAGGACATATATGGAATTGAGAAAGTGGTTGAGGGCTTTGGAGCATATCACTAAGCATTTTGAGCAAGTAGACCATTAAGCAACACCTCATCCCCTTTTAATAGTATTGGCTTTTCCTATGGACTCAATGTGATCTTGGATCACTAAAATAGAAATGAAGAGTCTTGAGCTTTTGCCAATATTTGTCCTTAGCATTTTGAGGGGTCCACATCTCTAGTCCATGTGCCATGCCAATCATTGAACTACCTGAAATATTTAACTTGAATGGATATTAGTTCAATGAGCTATATGTTGTTATGAATTACCAAAACCACCTAGGGATTAGTTGCACTTTCAGATACTAGCATGAGTAGGATATGAACACCATGAACATAAATATCATAGAGGCTATGTTGGTTTTGATTCAACTACATGCATGAACATGTGCCAAGTCAAGCCACTCGAACATTCAGAGGAGGATACCATATCATCATACTACATCACAATTATTTTAACACAATGTTGACATCCAAGATAAATCACTATCCACTCCTAGCTACTTAAGCATGGCATGAGAAACTATAATCTCTAAGGGTCATTGCAAACATGTTTGATCATAATGAGCTGAATCATGGATACTAGGTTAAACATATTTACAAAAACAGAACAAGTTGAGTTCATACCCGTTTCTCTCTGCCACAGCCAGTTCATCAAATATCGTCATTATTGCCTTTCACTTGCACGACCGAACGATATGAAAATAATAATAGTGCAAGAGTGTCGTGGACTAAGCTGGAATCTACAAACATTTTATTCAAAAAGAAGAAAACAAGGTAATATGGGCTCCCTGTTAGATCAACAACAATGCATATGAGAGCCACTCAACATTTTCATCGTGGTCTTCTCCTCGGTATGACTCAATAAAAAGAAATTCAGAGAAACATACTGAAATATTTTTGGAGTTTTTGTTTTTTCTGAAAGAAAGCAAATTTAAGAAAGGAAAACAAAAACGAGAAAAACTATTTACACGGGAGAGCTCCCAACGAGCAAAAGAAGAACAAGGAAATCTTTTTGGGTTTTCTTTTTAAATACTACAACTAATTATACTAGAAAGAAAAATAAAAAAAGAACCAGGAAATATTTTTGTATTTTCTCAAAAAAAACACACAAGAAGAAGGTGAGAAAATAAATCTAGCATGGATAATACAATGAAAAAGTGTGGACACCGACAACTGGAATGAAATGTGTGAACATGAATGTAATGTCGGTGGAAATATGTACTCCCCCAAGCTTAGGCTTTTGGCATAACTTGGTAATCACCACTCGAAGAAGCCATGGGGCCCTATGTTGAAGTGCTGGGGGGCTGGTACCTGAGGATCCCACTCCTGAGGCTCCGCCTGTGCCGCAGCCAGGTTGTTCCGGTAGGCGACAATGTCCTCAGGCATAATCCTGTATCCGCCCCTGACAATAGGATCAAACAAAGCAGGTGCAGGCAACTGAATAATATCACGGGTGTCCTCACTAAAAACAAGGTTGTAAGGAAAATCATTAGTAGTGTTCTCGCCATCAATAAATTGGTGGTGTGCCATAGCCGAGCGATCTAAATAAACCTTGGGTAAAGGATAATCATGCTGGCGTATCTGAATGTTAAAGTGACTCGCCAAGTGAGTAGCATAAATGCCACCATGTATTTTACCCTTGGATCTGTTAATGTGGAGGCGATGTGCCACAATAGCTCCCAAGCTATAAGTGTCGTTGCCGTAAAGTGCACGACGTAAAACAGCAAAGTCAGACGCACTGAGTGCACCTACCTTCTCTCTAGCAAGCAAACACTTCGCAATGAATAGAGCAAAATAATGTACAGCCGGAAAGTGTAAGCTAGTGGCAGTGACAACCGATACCCCTATCTCATCCCCCATAGTCAGAGTGCGGTAAAAGCCATCAAACTCTGCGGGCCTAGGCTCTACTAAATCCCCGTCAGAAGGGATCACGCATATGTCACAAAACTCAGTAAGTGGTATCTGATGGGGTTCATCATATAAGTTAAACTGCACCTCGGGAGGATTATTCCTACTCAAGAAATGAAAACTTTGCATAAAGAAATTTGTGAGGAGATGATACTGTTCACATTCAGCTACGATGAAGTCGATGAGGCCGGCATTAGCAGCATATTGTGCAAACTCTTGACGGATTCCGGCTCCCTCCATGAATGGGTTATGCGGCCACTCGCACGGCCGTACCTCCGCCATTCTTCGGGTGTGGAGATCACTGTCAGACGACTCCCCAATAAATCCCTTGGAGTTCTTCTTGGAAGCAAACTTCCTAAAGATACTCATCTTTTCCTATGAGCAAAATTCTGAAATTTTTATTCAACAAAATTTTTCTCAACAAAACTTTACAAGATTGGTAGCAACTACTCATAGGAATGCATAGAGGCTATATCAAGCATTCAAACTACTTAGAACTCTAAGAATTCAACATGCAAGCTCATCTACAGCAGCACCAAGAGCAACTAATTATTCAAAATATAAACCACTAAAGCAAAAACTAATTGGACCAATGGAGGAGGCACATACCAAGTAACAATCCCCCGAAACAGTTTCGGAAATGGAGCTTCAAGCAAAGAGATCGAAATCCGCGGGTTTGAGAGCAAGAACATGAGAGAGAGAGAGCAATGGTGAATTTTTTCTGGAGGTAGGTGATGATATGGAGTGAAAAGATAAGTGAGAGGGCCCTCGTGGGGACCACAACCCACCAGGGCGCGCCTGGGGGTGCTGGCGCGCCCAGGTGGGTTGTGCCCACCTGGAGCACCTCCCTCTGATGTTATTTGCACTAAATATTCTTAAATATTCAGAAAAAAATCGTATTAAATTTTCAGAGCATTCTGAGAACTTTTATTTTTGGGTCATTTTTTTATTGCACGGAAAACTCAGAAAATAGGCAAGGCATGGCATTTTATTTTATTTAACTAATAAAAACAGAAAACAAAAGGTAGGGACAGAAGGTAGTGCTCACTAAATTCATCAACTTCATACCTCTCAAAAATGATTCATTAATAAGGTTGATCAAGTCTTATTAACAACCACTTCCGATTAGCATGAAACTGAAGAACTTTCGTAAAACGCTAAGTTACCTCAATGGGGATGTGAATGTCCCCAATAATAAGCATTTCATGTTTCTTTTTAACAGTAGGTAGGGGTAGTTGAAAACTTCCAATAGTGATTGTCGGAGATTTTTCAATAACATTAATACCATTCACTTGGAATTGTTTCTTCGGAAAGTGCACCGTATGCTCATTACCATTGATATGAAAAGTGACCTTGCTTTTATTGCAATCAATAACAGCCCCTGCAGTATTCAAGAAGGGTCTACCAAGAATAATCGACATGTTGTCGTCCTCGAGCATCTCAAGTATAACAAAGTCAGTCAAGATAGTACCATTAGCAACAACAACGGGCACATCCTCACAAATACCGATAGGTATGGCAGTTGATTTATCAGCCATTTGCAAAGATATTTCAGTAGGTGTGAGTTTATTCAAATCAAGTCTTTTATATAAAGAGAAAGGCATAACACTAACACCAGCTCCTAAATCACATAAAGTAGTTTTCACATAGTTTCTTTTAATGGAGCATGGTATAGTTGGTATTTCCGGATCTCCAAGTTTTTTAGGTACTCCATCCTTAAAAGTATAATTAGCAAGCATGGTGGAGATTTCAGCTTCCGGTATTTTTCTCTTATTGGTGATGATGTCTTTCATGTACTTTGCATAAGGAGGCATTTTTAAGATATCAGTCAAGCGAGTACGCAAAAAGACTGGCCTCAGCATTTCAGCAAAGCGTTTGAATTCTTCATCATCTTTCTTTTTGGTTGACTTAGGTGGAAAGGGCATAGGTTTTTGAACCCATGGTTCTCTTTCCTTACCATGTTTTCTAGCAACAAAGTCTCTTTTATCATATCTTTTATTCTTGGGTTGTGGGTTATCAAGATCAACTGCTGGTTCTATCTCAACATCATTACCTGGTTCTTTATTATTTATTTGAGTGTCTTCATGAACCTCATCATTGTCTTTTTCATTTTCAGAAGGTGAGTGTTCATTACCAGATTGAGTTTCAGCATCAGAGATAGAGACTTCATTATCATTATCAGGAGGTTTTTCAACTTTAGGTTCACTAGAGGCATGCAAAGTCCTATCATTTTTCTTCTTCTTTTTCTTTTTAGAAGGACTAGGTACATCAGTGTTAACTCTTTGAGAGTCTTGTTCAATTCTTTTTGGGTGTCCCTCAGGATAAAGTGGTTCCTGAGTCATTCTACCTCCTCTAGTCATTACTCTAACAGCATGATCATTGATATTATTATTCATTTCATCAAGCAACTCTCTTTGAGATTTAGCAACTTGTTCTAATTGAGTTTGAACCATAGAAGCATGCTTTCCTACACCTCTAACATCATTTGAGATTCTAAAGAACAAGTCACTCAAGCGAGCAATCATATCAGAATTGTAATTCAATTGTTTCATAACATTTGCATTGAAGTGATCTTGCTTTCTAATGTAATTATCAAACTCATAAAGGCATTGACTAGGATGTTTATTATAAGGAATATCACCTTCATCGAACTTTAGTAAAGAATTTACCTCTACCACCTTAGGTGGTGGTGGTGTTTCAAGCCCATGTATTTCTTCGATAGGTGGTAAATTTTTGACATCCTCAGCTTTAATACATTTTTCCTTCATAGATTTCTTTGCCTCTTGCATGTCTTCAGGACTGAGATATAAGATACCCCTCTTCTTCGAAGTAGGTTTGAGTGGTGGTTCGGGAAGAGTCCAATCATCATAATTTTTCAATATGTTATTCAATAATTCTTCAGCTTGTTCAACAGTTCGCTCCTTGAAAACACAACCAGCACAACTATCTAGGAAATCCCTAGAAGCATCGGTTAGTCCATTATAGAAGATATCAAGTATTTCATTTTTCTTAAGAGGATGATCAGGCAAAGCATTAAGCAATTGGAGAAGCCTCCCCCAAGCTTGTGGGAGACTCTCTTCTTCAATTTGCGCAAAGTTAAATATTTCCTGTAAGGCAGCTTGTTTCTTATGAGCAGGAAAATATTTTTCAGAGAAATAATAAATCATATCCTGGGGACTACGCACACAACTAGGAGCAAGAGTATTATACCAAGTCTTAGCATCACCCTTTAATGAGAACGGAAATAATTTGAGAATATAATAATAGTGAATCTTCTCATCATGAGCAAAAAGGGTGGCTATATCATTCAACTTAGTAAGGTGTGCCACAACAGTTTCAGTTTCATAACCATGGAAAGGATCAGATTCAACCAAAGTAATTAACTCTGGGTCGACAGAGAATTCATAATCCTTATCATCAACAAAGATAGGTGAAGTAGCAAACTAAGGATCACATTTCATTTTAGCATTCAAAGTCTTTTCTTTATACTTGCATAATAATTTTTCTAGATCATCTCTATCCTTACAAGCAAGAATGTCTCTAGTTGTCTCCTCATCCATAACATAACCTTCTGGTACTTTTGGCAATTCATATCTAGGAGAACTAGGTGTAATAGGTGTTTCAAGATTTTCAGTTTCAAGCTCTTCATCAGTTTCAACAATCTCATTCTGTCTTACTCTAGCAATTTGTTCATCAAGAAATTCACCTAGTCGCACATTATCATCAAGCAAGGTACTAGCATCATCATGAGTGGCATTCATAGCAGAAGTAGCATCATCAATAACTTGCGACATATCAGAATTGATAGCATGTGGTGGTGTTGCAAGTCTACTTATAATAGAAGGTGAATCTAAAGCGGAGCTGGATGGCAGTTCCTTACCTCCCCTCATCTTGGAAGGAAAAATCTTAGTCTTAGCATCCTTCAGATTCTTCATAGTGATAATTTGATAATAATCCCAAGTGACACAACAAATATAGCTATGCTCCCTGGTAACGGCGCCAGAAAACGATCTTGATAACCCACAAGTATAGGGGATCGCAATAGTTTTCGAGGGTAGAGTATTCAACCCAAATTTATTGATTCGACACAAGGGGAGCCAAAGAATATTTGCAAGTATTAGCAGCTGAGTTGTCAATTCAACCATACCTGGAGTTTAATTATCTGCAGCAAGGTGATCAGTAGCAAAGTAATATGATAGTTTTGATAGTAGTAGCAACAGCAATAGTAACAGTAACAGTGATAGCAATGATTTTGTAGCAAGTGTAACAGTAATGATAGCAGTAGTAACTTAGCAAGAACAATACGAGAGAAATTCGTAGGCATTGGATCGGTGAATTCGTTGGATGATATTCATCATATAACAGTCATAACCTAGGGTGATACGGCACTAGCTCCAGTTCATAAATATAATGTAGGCATGTATTCCGTAAATAGTCATACGTGCTTATGGAAAGAACTTGCATGACATCTTTTGTCCTACCCTCCCGTGGCAGCGGGGTCCTATTGGAAACTAAGGGATATTAAGGCCTCCTTTTAATAGAGAACCAGAACAAAGCATTAACACATAGTGAATACATGAACTCCTCAAACTACGGTCATCACTGGGAAGTGTCCCGACTATTGTCACTCCGGGGTTGCCTGATCATAACACGTAGTAGGTGACTATAACTTGCAAGATCGGATCTAGAACATAGATATAATGGTGATAACATAAACGGTTCAGATCTGAAATCATGGCACCCGGGCCCAAAGTGACAAGCATTAAGCATGGCAAAGTCATAGCAACATCAATCTCAGAACATAATGGATACTAGGGATCAAGCCCTAACAAAACTAACTCGATTACATGATGAATCTCATCCAACTCCTCACCGACCAGCGAGCCTACGAAGGAATTACTCACTCTCGATGGGGAGCATCATGGAATTGGCGATGGAGAAGGGTTGGTGATGACGAAGATCGAAGATCCCCCTCTCCGGAGCCCCAAACGGACTCCAGATCTGGCCTCCCGATGAAGAACAGGAGGTGGCGGTGGCTCGGTCTCGTGAAACGTGATAATTCTTTCTCCCTGATTTTTTCTCCGAAAATATGACTTTATAGCATCAGGGTTGGAGTCTGCGGGGGGGGGGGGGGGGGGGGGGGGCGCCCTGGTGGGTTGTGCCCACACAGGTGCCCCCTCCTGTGGTTCTTGGCTCCAGAAATTCTCTTTTATTATATAAAAAATCCTCGCGAAGTTTCGTTCCAATCCGAGAACTTTTATTTCTGCACAAAAACAACACCATGGTAGTTCTGCTGAAAACAACGTCAGTCCGGGTTAGTTTCATTCAAATCGTGCAAATTAGAGTCCAAAACAAGAGAAAAAGCGTTAGGAAAAATAGATACGATGGAGACGTATCAGATTGCAAAAATAAAAGCTTAAAATCATAACACAATAGTAGGAATTCAACAACGTTCATTATTCCATAGAGGTTTTGGAATGGACATGATGCAAAACCAAAAGGACAAGCAAACCATATTAGTTTGTTTAAAAATGATTACCATCAGGAAAGAATAGTTTTCTTGAAATTTTCCCTTTTGGAGCTACTGACATGCACTTTACTATTAATTAAAAAAACATACACTTTACTGAGATATGAAAATTTATGATACTGCAATAAAACTCTACAATTGAGTAGAAAATGACCAAAAAGGAGGGCTCCATGTACCTACTTGACCTTACTTTTTAGAAATGTCACAAGCTGCTTTACAAAAAGTTAAAAACAACTTACCTACTAAGAGTACAAAGTAGCATCTACTAACTTCTAGGTGTTTGGATTACAGAGCTCACCAACATATATTCATTCAACATTCTCGCTAGCACCGATGATAGGAACTCCTCTTGTGCTTCAATGCAAATCTCTAGTAGCCGAGTTTAGACCATCCTGTTACTAAACAACTGCGTGCCACCAACATCCCTGCCACAATCGTGTCCTCATCCAACACACAGTCATAATTTACACTGTAGCCTTGATAGCGCGGGGAGCTAGAAATTGGATATGATTGCTCACAACCATACAAATAGAAAGGGCAGAGTAAAGATCAAATCCACCGAGCAAACAATAGCTTCTTCAACTGAAGGTCGTCCATGGCTGCTGTGTGGTTTATATGTGAGGAATCATTGTTGATGGATATCAAAAAATTTGGGGCATCGGGCATGGCGTACGAGATTGATTTGACTCACCATATGGCGATCCCATCGATGAGGACAAATTGGCAGCGACGCCCTCAGGCCTCAGGTATGTCGACGTGCCGATGTCGATGGCCAGCTCGAAGCCCATGTCATGGTACAACAGCGCCGAGTATCTGGGCACAATGTCCCGGACGTTGCGGCTGCGGACGTTTAAAATTCCCATGTGTTATTTAAAATAAAAACATAAGTTTTAAATGTAAACACGAAGAAATAGGTGTTCTCTTAAAGAAAAGGTGTAAAGAATGAACTATATACACTGAATATTCATTACATGAATCAGAAGTAGAAGAGCTACATCAGGACAAAAAAGATATATTACAACCGGTTCTTCTATCTGTTTGTAACCATTCATCATTAAGCTCAATACACCTTACTTTTCGCCGAAGTCAAGATCTATTGCGGCTCAATGCAAGCAGATTCAATACTGAACCTTCAATGTAGAAATGCAGGCCCTTGTCTATATAGTTGCACAGTCGAAGTTGTTTGCAATATTGGCGCGTATCTCAAGAGCAGCAAAATCATATGCTCCTGGGTTCTGGCACTTGCCCAGCTGATATAGTTCAAGCAAGAAAAACATATTCAGTAAACTAAAATGGAAACTTTTTAGAAAGTAGAGGGGCTCGATGTTAAGCAATGGTTTCAGGTAACTATCGGGTTCAACCAGTACTATGCTACCTTCTAAAAACCATGGAAGATGATCCATGTATCAATGAGAGATATAATCAATTGCGCCGCGGTCAGCATCAAGAGGAACATTTAAGCAATCAATATGCCCATTGCAGGTACTCTAATAAATGCAATCAGCGGAATTCAAATAAAGCAACATCTCTAGGACTATATTTTGAATAATATAATTGGAAGACCAGGTAAACTTTGCAACAGTCACTACACCTTTTACGAAGAATCAATCATTTATCATAATTTTTTGACAGGCTAGAACTATCATATTCAACAACCAAAATAATACAATATATACCATAGCAAAAATGACCTACTAAATGCAGGTTGCAAGAAAAAAGAGATATAAGTGGTCAAACTCTCCTAGAAGCAGAGAGATCTTATCTTATAAACTCAAGGCACATAGTAGCATACCCAAATTTCTAGCTAGCTATACTTGCAGGTAGTAAAAATTAAGTAGACTATGTTAGGAGACTCGAAAGAAGGCTTTGGCCAGCCTGTGATCCGTACATTATATGATCATGTGCAGGTAAGTATTTTACTCCTTAAATCCTTGAGGCTCTCCTCATCTTGTTTTGAAATCGCTCCCTGTTAAGACTTCTTCTGTCTATGTACATCATAGATGTATCTATGCAAAAACATATACAACAATGATTACGATGTACAATGTGACAATACAACAATCATCACCTTTTTCTTCTATCCTCTTCTATCTATGTTCATCTACCATACAACAAACAATATACAATACAACAAAAATATCTACACGAGGTCATTTTTATCCATACAACAATCTGTATACAAGATAAACTCTATCTATCTTCTTCTGTCTATCTCCCATTCATATAAAAATTTGCAGTTTTGCACACAAGGTCGATTTTATATAAAGAAAATCATCAAGTCACTTTTATTCACACCTTTTTATTTCAGCAGAAGGTCGCATCATTCATACCACAATAGCAACATAGAGTATCCTCTTTTTACTATCTAATTCTTCATCAGCTTCCACGGCCTGTCAGAGCGCTGTTATTCCCTGGACGCTGCAGATGATTCGCTAAGAAGAAGCATGGGTTCCCCCCAGACAACCCTACAATAAAAAAATGAAATAAGCCGAGATAAGTTTTGATGAACTCTGAAAATATCAATTGTAAGTTTAGATAGTTGGAGAAAGCGGCTCCACATGACTACTTGCCATTTGAACCAGATTGCAAAATCATGTGGCTTTGAAGATAATGCTAATGAAACAAGGTCAAATAAAGATACTTGTGCACCATTATACTTGTGTTGCACAATAAAATAAAATAAATTGGTACAACCAGAAAGCACACTTGCTTCAGTCAAATTAAAGAGCCATTGCACATAGACTATGAACTACATGGCATCTGAAGTCACCATTTCAGTGCTCAAACTTTTGTTCTTTAAGCTTGACGGTGTTTATCACTTCTCTCGACAAATTGTCAAGTTATCCTATGGGGAAAGCATTTGCATCATCTAGTCATTAGTTAATAGTTTAAAGTAACAGAAAATGGTAGCTTTTAAATAAGTGGAGTAACAGCATATCATGTACTCAATCTGAACTATCATTTGGCTATAGAACTCTAAAATCAAATCCAATAAATTGGAACTAAAGAAATACAATAGCAAACAGCTTGTAGCTCAATTTGACCTCTCCATTCAGCTTAAGAAATAAGTGCCAAATCAGATTTCGATGCATCTATTAACATATCGTATAGATACAATCAACACTTTATTAGAAAGAAAAAGAAGAAAAAAGCATGTTGGTGGTGGTCGTGTTTCAAACAATAGTTTGACCCACCACAATAGATGGCAATCCGGTTTATCCTCACCAAAATTGACTCGCCTTTTGTTTCCTAAGCTGTACCGCAGAACCTCTTTGGGCTGAATAGAGAATTGTACCAACCTGGAAACAAAATCCTAACATTACAATATGAGTGGATTAGTGAAATTAGCATTTTGTCCTTAAGAATAAAAGAAAAATAAAGGACATGGAAACTACATGTCAAATCTGGATAGGAATATATAGAAGACTCTCACTGTTATAGCACAACAATTTCTATAATGAATGGTCTTGAGAAAAATCAATTTATGCACTGAGAAGTTCATGCAGTGAGGCATATAATGAAGATATGTATATTTGTAGGATGTAGCAACCAGTGGCAGTTCAGCCAGCTTGTACGACCCATGAAAAGTATAGAAGTGATTCGACACCGCCGCAGAACTGCAACCCAATGGATTTTCCCAATGTTATTTGCAAACGTTTGGACAAGTTTCAGTTTAGTAGAGCTTACCGTGTAGCTAAGACTGCATGTATGGTCCATACTGCTATCATTCTAGCCACACATTCATGGTTGGTATGGTACTGGGAGAACAAAGGAAGAACTCTGAAATTAGGCGGCCGCTGTCACCGATGACCGATCCATACACCGGACTCATAACCGTGTAAGATAAACAACACAACAAAGTAGTGAAGGCATTAGTATTCACATTCTGACCCAACATCCGTGACCTCCCATCCATCTTAATCATAGTACTTGATATACACTTGCATTTATTTCAGATGTATATATTTGTGCCAAACCATTTAAGCTTGACAAAAAAAATCAAGAGAAAAAATGCTAGTCCTTGACAAAGTAGAAAGAACCGATGGTTACTTCTAACCAGGGGAACTTAATTCTTAATATGCACTAAAGCTCTCGCGACCTGAATAAAATAAGAACAGGAGAATGAAACATATATTCACAAGTGGGTTGCTGTCCTAGTGGTCGTGAGAAGCTCACTAACCGCGAGGGGTCGTGAGTTCGAATCCCCGTTTGTGAAAATCGAAGAAACAGGCGCAACGGGCCGGCCCAGCGCGCCGCGGGGTGTGCACCCGTTTGTGAAAATCGAAGAAACAGGTGCAACGGGCGTCATTTAGGATTTGCGCGAATGAACCATCATTGCCACTGACTGCTCCTATAAGAGTAGAGATAACTACCAGCACTGTAAGAAGGCGCGGACATGTTCCCGAACTCTGAGAGAACTGAAAAAAGAAATCACCCGACCCAACCCCCTCGTTTCCATCCGGCGCATCCCCTGCCGAGCAAATTGCCGCCGCCCACCGCATCGCTACCCGACCTCCCACCGCACCGCCGCCCACGACCAACGCCGTCGTCGCCGCCCACCACCAGGATCCCGTGCCGCCGCCGTCCACCACCAGGATCCCGCGCCGCCGCCGTCCTCACCAGGATCCCGCGCCCGCCCTCACCAGGATCCCACGCCGTCGCCGTCCCCATCAGGATCCCGCGCCACTGCCGCCAACCAACAGGATCCCCGGCCGCTCCCTCTACCACTGCGGCTCTTCCCCGGTGAGTGCTCCGGCAGCTCCCTCCACCCATGTTGCTGATCCACGGTGGCTCCTCCCCGGGCTGGCCTCCCCACCAAGGCGGCTCCTCCCTGTGTTGGCTTTCCCTGAGCGCTACAGCCTCGGTTCAACCTTCCTTGACGCGGACAACTGTGCAGTCCTCTGCGCTACATATCTCCGGCGTCCATCCCTACCTATTGTTCTCAATGTGAGTTCTTGCATGATTTTTGTGTTCCGTGTGCGCGCATACAACATCCCGAAAAGAACCCCCAAGTGTCAGTTTCAGTCACGAGGTCAATTGAACATGGCGGCGTTGTGGCTCCAATTTACTGTCGAACAAAATTTGAGATAGAACAAATGAGAAGCACTGAAGTTCAGAGAGTCTGATGATAAAAGTTCAGAGAAGTCAAGTTGAGCATGTCTGAAGCTCTGCACTATCGAGCTAAGCATGTCTCTCTTGGCATATTACGAGACTGCAAAGCATCAGCTCTCACATAGGAGCTTTACTAGTGCACGAGAGTAATGCTTCTTCATCATTTATATTCCTGCAAAACAATACTACTTCTACGTGTGTCTGCTTTCTTCTAGTGAGAGCTCATGTGAGATAGCAAAACATAGCCGTGGAGGCTTTGCCAACATGTATACTGAAAAAGCGAGAAACAAAGAAAAATAAGATGTTGAAGTTCAGAGAAGCTAAGGATAGAAGTTCTGCCATCGAGGACCAGGTACTGCCGCTCAAGGACTCCTCCTGGACGTCGCGATGAGGACGAGATACGCGTGCACCAAGAGAGAGCCCTTCTTTCTCACGAACGGCACAACCCTGCCCCCACGTTCAAAAGGTGACCTTCTCCCTTCATGCACACTGACCTTCCTCTCGCAGCTCACACTGGGAGCGGGATACAAAGCACCAGTCTCTCTCTTGTGTATTTGGATGAGCAGAAAAAAAGTTGGGCAGCATCCCTCATCCGACCAAAGTTCTTTCTTTTTGTTGTGTATCTGGAATTGATGTTCAGAAAGAACAGGCGATTTTTGCATAAAAAATCACAAAAAATGTTGTTCATAAAGTGGTTGACTTCTTAATATAACGTACATGTAGCACCGACACGACGAACCTTCGTGTTCATACTTCGTTTCTCTTCTTATTACTTTGTGCTGAGATTTTGGTTTTGAAAAAAAAAGATGCATGTTGACAATCTGTACAAAGAAGTTCAAAATATTAATGCCCGCCGTGGGTTCATGTATTACTTCACAAAAATGTACGCATAATTATTTCTCTCTCTAAAAAATGTGTGCACTCAAGTGAAAAACCTAGAAGTTCAAATTAAATTGTATTATTCTTTTTCTTCTAAGAATCAAGCTAAGAAGTTCAAATTAAAATAATAGAGAAGTTCAAAGTTTATAAAAAACTAAGATTTTTTCTCGTTACTAAAGAATAAAATGAATAAGTTCAAATTAAAGTAAAAGGAACAACTACAAAAAAGTTTAAAATGAATTTCCTAGTTTTTTAGAAAACTAGAGGTTCAAACTAAAATAACCTAGTGGTTTGATGTTTATTAAAAAAAATCTAGGATGTTACCTTTTTTTAAACCAGATATCTATCATTGTTAAAGAATCGACCATCGACCATGAAGTTCAAATTGAAAAAATAGTGAAATTAAATGTTTATTTAAAAATAGAAAACAATTATTCACTCAAAAAAAAATGAGAAGTTCAAAATTAAAAACGCAGAAGTTCAAAGTATATTAAAACCTAGGATTTACAAATTCAGAAAAACATTATTTTGGGCATTTTTAAAGACAAGTTTAAAATTCTCTACATGCCGAAGTTTCTCCTATTCAAACTCTCTCCAACAGGATGTCATATGATCTATTCCATTAAACGGTTTAAAATTATGGTCTATATCGTTTGAAAAAAAATGAAGTTTTAACATATTCAAAAATAACCTCTTAAACCATCGCGAATTATAAAACTGCTCAACACGTAAAGTTGTGTCTTTTCGATGTCTTTCTAACTATATGTCTTTTACTCAATCTCAATCAGTGTTTTAGGAGTTATGGGTAAAAAAGCAGAGAGAAGTACAAGGTGAAAACAACCAGCATTCAACTACTACATGTAGTGTGTTTCATATAAGAAAAACAAGAATAAAAAAGGCAAAGTCTAAAAAGACTTTTGCTAGAAGTTCACGTGGTCGGCCCAGGAAGGTCAAAAATTCTTCTAAAGGAGGTTCGCCGTGTATTTTCTTATGCAAAAGCCCAAAAAATGTTGTTTTTAGTGTTTCAATATAATTCTCTCAATCAATTACAAATTTGAAACAAAAGTGCTCTACATGAAAGAAGTTCCTCGTAATCAATAACTTTAACAAAATGTTATATTGTATGCTCCATTCCAAAATAAAGGTTTAAACAAATTGGTGTATGTTGTTCGAAAATAAAGATTAACCGTACGAGGAAAAATTCCGTGTTTTCAACGGGTTTCTAATGGTATATCATTTTTACAATTCCGAGAAAATACGTGAGGAATTACGAACAAAAATACGTGACTGAAGTTCAAATTGAAAACAACGAGCAGTTCAATTACTACACAGAATGCGTTTCAAAAGAGAATAACAGAATACAAAACTAAAAACCTAAAATGTTTGTTGCAAGAAGTTCACGTGCTCCTTCCGGCTTAGTTCAAGATCTCTAGTACGAGACATCCGTACTTCAATTACATGTTAAAAAGGCAAAAATAATGTTGTTTTTGCCATTTTTAAAACTGCTCTCAAACGGCAACAAATTTGTAGCAACTATCTACATGAAAAAGATGGTCCTATTCATAAGCTTTCGAACGGTATATTATACGCTACATTCCCATGAACGATTTAAAAGTTTCATGTCTACCATTAAAAACACATTTTTACGTATTCAAAAAAATATTTTGAACCGTCGTGAGTATGAAAAAATGATCAACGTAGAAAAGTTGCGTGTTTTCAATAGATTTCCATCGGTCTATCATTTGCTCAATTTTGGCAAATGGTTGGGGAGTTACGGGCAAAAAACAGCATGTGAAAAATAGAGTGAAGTGAAACAGAGAGAAGTTCAAATTGATAACAGACGGGAGTTCACGTACGGCATGGTGTGTGTTTCGTATGAGAAAATAGGAATAAAAAGGCAAAGTCTAAAATTTTGTTGCTCGAAGTTCAAGTGCCCATCCCGGGAAAGTTCAAAAAGTTCCTCATGTTCAACAAGTTTCCAAGGGTATATAATATTCTTATTCCAAAAATAAATGGTTAACCCAAATTGGCGTATGTTGTTCGTAACAAAACTTTAACCGCATTAGGAAAAAGTTGCGTCTTTTCAACAGGTTTTAAAAAGGTATATCATTCGCGCAACTCCGATGAACAGGTGAGAAATTACAAGCAAAAATATGTGACAGAAGTTCAAAGTGAAAACAGCGAGAAGTTCAACTACTACACGGAATGCGTTTCAGATGAGAATAAAATGAATAAAAACTAAAAGGCTAAAAGGTTTGTTGCAAGAAGTTCATGTGCTCCTCCCATCATGGTTCAAAATTTATATTGAGGGACATCTGACCTTCCATTACATGTCAAAAAATGCAAAAACGACGTTGTTTTTGACATTTTTAAAATTGTTGTCAAACGACACCGAATTTGTGACAACTGTCTACATGAAAAAGTTGCACCTATTCATAAGCTTTCCAACGGTATATTATATCCTACATTCCGATATACGATTTAAAAGCTTTATGTATACCAATTAAAACACGTTTTTATGTATTCAAAAACTTCTTTTGAACCGTCGCGAGTATGAAAAAATGATCAACACGGGAAAGTTGCGTGTTTTCAACGGCTTTACATCGGTATATCATTTGCTCAATTCCGGTAAGTGGTTGGGAGTTACATGCAAAAACCTTCACATGAAAAACAGGGTGAAGTTCAAACAGAACTGCTCCAGAAGTTCAACCTCTTCATGCAGTGCATTTTCGGAGACTTTGTTTTCCCGATGAAGGCAGAACGCATGATCTCGCCATTTTCAAAATTACGTAAAAACGGCAGGGAATCAGAGAAAAGTATCTACACGAAAAAGTTTCCCATTTTATATAGCTATCTAGGGGTATATTATTTGCCCTATTCCGATAAAGTTTGCACAAATTACGGCCAAAATATGATTTCAGCCATTTCCAAAATTGACGTAAAATCGTAGGGAATTGTGAGAAATATTATATACATAAAAGTTTCGCATTTCTCCAAGCTTTCCAACGCCATATCATTTGCTGCGTTCCGACAAATGGTTTTAAAATTAACTCGAAAATACCAACTCGATGGAGCTTTGACCGTTTTCTAAATTACTCTTAAACCGTTCAAAATTTGAAAAAACTTTATACATGAAAAAGTAGCGCATTTTCATAAGCTTTCCAACGCCATATCATCTACCTTAATCGGATTAGCCATTTAGAAATGGCCTCGAAAATACAAACTCGGTTGTTCAATTTGCGAAATTCTACGATTTTTCTAATTAATCTTTAACCATGGGGAATTAGGGAAAACTTTCTACATGTGGAATGAGCGGATTTGCAGCAGCTTTCTAATGCCATATTATTTGCCTCATTCCGGTAAACGGTTTAGAAATGGGCTCAAAATACGATTCACGTTTTTTGTGTGAAGAAAAAATGCTTTTCAAAACTGCTCTTCAACCATGTTGATTTTGCCAATAATTTAACTTAGATCATGATACTCGTGTTCACAGCTTTCCAACAGTATATCGCAAGCCCATTTGGACAATGTCGGCGGAAGTTCAACCTAGCACTGGGGGAAGTTCAACTACTACTGCTGGGACGGGTCAGGTAGTTATCAGAATATTATTCTCATCCCGTGATCAGAATAGTGTTTATATATATATATATATATATATATATATATATATATATATATCTTTCCCTAATAATAAAGAGGCTATTGCTTCTTCCTCCTTAATTTTCGTCCGCCGTCAAATCGTTTTTCGTACGTCAAAGATCGTCCTCGAATCATTTTTTGGTACGTCAAAAAAGCGTCCGGCAGAAGAAGAAAAATTCGGGCTATCGAACCCACGACCGGCACAAGAGATGGCCCATGCCTTACCACCATGCCAAGAAACTATGTTGATAAAAAGACTAGAATATTTCTCTATGAGTTAGAAATTCTGTTGCCAGGCCCAGCTTTTAGGTTGTTCCGTTTATAAGTGTCCTCTCGTGGGCCTCGGGCCGAGCTGAAGTGGCAGCCTAGCAAGAGGAGAGTGGGCTTTGAGAACCAGGCAAAAATTATTGCGCCGGCAAGGTATTGAACTCACAACCTCTCCTTCCTTTCTAAGAAGGCAACCAGCGAGCTAGCTAGCTTTTCCTTGTGTTAAAGAATGTTCTTTCCTGAATTAATAGTCCCACCTCGCTATAGTATATCAGAACGCACCAATTTATATACTTCAATATGTAGACAATTAACAAGCCCTAGGATGAGGTGTGGGATTAGACGGTCGGAACGGATGATTAAAAAGAAATGAGGTGCATGACGTTGCATGCGTGCATTGTAAAAAAAGGAATTGCGGGCTATGAAAGGAAGGATGGATTTGAGGATTATTATGGGATGCAAGGATATTGACATACATGAAAGGAAGGAATGAGATGCATGATGTCTACTTGCATTGTAAAAAGGAATTGCGGGCTATTAAAGGGAGGATCGATATGAGGATTATTATGGGATGCAAGGATGGAAGGAATTGTGCATGAAAAATGATGGAAGGACGTGTGCATGTTGCAAGACACTTATACTCTTTCGTCTAAGGTGCCTAACCGCCGGACCCATCATTCGGGGGGGAAGGGACACTGCGAGGTGGGTACTTTATCTGGGGTGGATGCCTCCTAAAGAGTAATGGAGGTGTGCGAAGGTAGGCTCAAGCGTTGATTCTGCTCGTGAGCGTAATGGTATAAGCTTGCCTGACTATGAGACCGATTGGTCGAATAGAGACGAAAGTCGGGAAACAATAGATTCACACGTATATGAAAAGACGAGCGGACGTGTGTGCATAGTGCAAGACACTTAAGAAAAGGATGCATTCCAGGATTTTGGGGCTACAAATAGCATTTAAACATGGATTGACAAAAAAACGATTTTTCCTAAGTAACATGTAATCCTTATTTTTTTGGTAATGTGGGCTGACAATGGAATACCGAGATGAGAAAACATGGCCTAACCACAGGCCGAGCGGACAAATAAGGGATAACATGGGAGTCCTAAAAATGTCTGAGGCATTTCGGTCCGAATGTGCGTGTTACGGGCCAAAACTATATAAGGGCAAAATATGTGTTACCTCGCATTGGAGATGTCTTTACCATCGGCACTAAGACTCATTTTGTGATTATTGTGCGGCTGAGACCAAGTAGTCCACCAGTCTAATAATACCTTGCAAAGAGAGTTATAACATGACCCCCACAATTTTTCTAAACCTCGATTCGTGCACCTGCCTGCCGACAGTGGCACCGTCCGGATGTCGTACTGCGTCGGTGAGCATTTTGAAGGATGAGGCAATTAGCGTTTTCTTCGTACCGAAGCACGAGGTGTTGTGCTTGCAGATGCACGTCAATTTATCCTTCCCGTTGCAACGCACGGGCATATGTTCTAATATATATATATATATATACTAGAAAACATCCACATATTGCTAATTATTCAGTTTGATTTCTTCATCTATGTGGATGTGATCGGACCCGCTCCCATCTATGCTAAGCTCAACCCACTCTATTCATAATTTCTTCATATGCGTTCTACTTGACACTCTTCAAAGTCTTCACCGTGTCCTTGACAGCTGAAGAAATTGCGAACACATTTTAATATTCCAAAAGGTTTTTTGGCGGTTGCCACAGTAACTACATCCCACGCTTCACACGCGTGGATAAGCATGAGTGAAGCGTGTCACTGAGATGCGAATGGTCAGGGGCTTATCCATCCAAATTTTTTGGACCACTCGGTTTTCACTGCGGCTATAAATAGCCTTGACCCCATCAACCTAGTTTCACTTCGCTCCTCTCTCCCGTCGCTCTCAAACCTCAAACCCTAGCGCCGCCGCTGGAGAAGAAGAGCTTCACTGCCTCGACTTCTTCGTCGTCGTACTCACGACGGACGCAGATTTCTTCACCTCCGCCGCCACCATATTTGTCTTTCGTCACCGAGTTAGGGCGTGGAAGATCTGAAATGATGATTTCCATTGTTTTGTTGTCCAGTTCGTTGAGTTCATCACTGGGGTAATTAAATGCTAATTTTACCGCCCATTTGATCTTCACTCTACTCGAAAATCTTCAAGTGCTATTCTTACCACTCTTTCAATTCTTCAGCACTTCCTTTTGGCCAGTCTTGTGTATTTCAACTAAGTTATGCTTAACAACTAGATTCCTCAATTATGCAATTGATTCAATCTGTACAACTCTGGAACCTAGGTTAAGAACACTTAGTGAACTGCGTCAAGACGATAAGGTTCAATTTCCTCAACTGATTTATTTTGAAAAATCTCTGAGAACGCATGTGACTCTTCCCAATTTCCTCGCAACTATACACTATTCACAGGCACAATGTCTGCCAACGAATCACTTGGTTCTCATCAACTTAATTCATTTGCAGCATTACCTGAGGAAAATCTTCAGACTTCTTCAGAGTCCTCATGAGTTCAAAAAACCTCAGTTGAAGAACATGGCTGAAGGAAAAAGGCCTCAGAAAGGAGGCAAGAGGAAAGAGGAACATAATGCTTTTGAGATTCCTAATGACTTATACGCAGGGTACTGTACGCCTGATGAAAACATACATGGCCCTAAAACTAAGAAGCAGCGCAAAATGCGCACTTAGAAAATCAAGAGACACCAGACATACGAGTGGAGAGATTACAGATATGTCACTCCAAGTATATGAAGGACTTTGCTGTGAAGCCTCCATGCAATAGGCCACCGCTTGCTGAAGGTCAAGTTCCTCATCCCACAAGTGTCAGAAGGGGTGAAGAATTCCCCAAGGAATGGGCAAGGCATCAAGCCAAATTGGCAAAACAAGCCAAGAAAGCCGTTGAATAATTCAGTAGGGCTACAAAGGCCTCAACTGAAGCTAGTGCTAGTGGCAGTGGCAGTGCTAGTGCTCCCAAGAAGTCTATGCAAAAGAAGCTTGTGCACAAGCCCAAGCCGTCTGATCCAATGCCCTCAGCGGCCAAGCCAGCAGCTTCAAAGGCCACAACACCTAAGACTGCAAAATCTTCAGTGCCTCCTCCTGCCCCAAGTTCCTCAATGGCAGTAGCAAGAGCTTCAACACCGGTCGTGCTCGCATCTTGCTAGCGCACCGAGGGCTTTCCAATAGCCACAATTGCTGCATCAAGTGCCTCGGCTAGTGGGCAACCATCTTCTTCATTGCCCAAGCTAAAGCAAAGGTCACTGTTGGCCGTGGAACAAGGCCTAGTCCCAAGAGCAAGGTCATAGTGCCACAGGTTGATGAACAAGGGCTCGCTGATGAAGATGAGCTTGCAGAATTCCTCAGAACGAAGCAAGAGCAAGCTGCGATTGCTAAGAATTCCTCAGTTCCATTGCTGCTGGACCCCAACAAGCTCCTGGACTTCATTGACATCTGGTGCACTAAGCCAGATACACTGCTTGACGACCTCAACTTGCCTCCGAGCCCAAGCCATGTGCTCTCTGCATTCATCTTGGATGAGAAGCACAAGATTGCACAAGCCAAGCTGGTGAAGAAACAACAAGTACAGAAGGAGAAGGAGTTGCGGAAGAACATGCTTTCAATATCTCCTCAGCAGCTGGTTACTCTTCAATCTGAGATCCAACAACTGTTTGAAGAATTTGAACACCAGTCAAAACATTGTTGTGGCGTCAAGGACAGATTCATCACTGCCACCACCAAGGTAGTTGACGGCCACAACAAGGGAGAGGCAGCCAAGTTTGGCATGGCACCACCATCAAGTTCTTCAGCTTCTCCACCTATTGCACAGGCCAGTGAGACTGCGCCTCCATCTCCTCCACAAGAGACTGTCAGGGCAACAGAAGAAGTTGCGCCTGAAGAAACTGCTAGGGCAACTGCACTAGTCGTGCCTGAAGAAACTAAACCATCGAGTTCCTCAGCAGCACCACCACCAAATACTTCATCTTTGAAGATCATCACCCTTCCTTCTGCATCAGAAGCGAAGAAGACCAAGGCTGCTGAGAAGGAATCAAAGAAAAGAAAAGCTTCAGCTCCTCCCACAGCTCTTAAATATGTGAAGAAATTGAAGACGACAACATTGTCTTCAATTGTTATTCCAATTGATGCCATTCCTATTTCATCAGTGCCCTGGCTCGTTCAAATGATGACCGCCAAATGGTTCCTTATGGGGTGGAATATGAAATTCCTTAGGCTGATGATGATGAAGAAGAAAATGACAACCACTCTGCTGCTACCACAGAGCAAGTGGATGAAGAAATTGAAGTTGAAGAAGATGCTTCACTTCATCAAGTATTGTCGCGGAAGCCCTCACAAGCTCCATTGACTGAAGAAAATGCTGCTACTTCATCTGGAAGTAGTGAAGCAACTGAAGAGGACATGGATATTGATGGTGCTACAACGCCCATTCTACATGATGAATTTTGGGAAGCAGCTCACCCAAATTCAGCCGTCACCACTCCCCTCACTCAAGTGCCTCAGTCGCCTATGCGCACTGAAGAAATTCACACTGGCTCTGAGGAAAGGCAACCTTCTCTTCAGACCATCCATGAAGAAATTCCAGCTGTAGTAGCTGATGAAATTACCCAAGATGACCCGATGGTCGATGTCATCAATACATCTCCTCCGGGCACAGATTCAATTCCTTCAGTAGACACAGATACTATTCCGACTGCCACTGCTGAGGAAGTTGCAAAATCTATTGATGTGACTGATCCAAATGATTCCATTGGGTCTCCAAGACTAGTGTTTGATGTACGACCCAAGAAGCACAATCTTCAATCTATTCCTGTTATGCCCAAGATTGGCAGAGTCCTCAGGTGACCTCAATTCGACAATGCGAAATTCTTCGAAGAGAAGAACTTCTTTGTTTGTGAGGCCCCATATGACTCAGCCAAGATTAGGCGCCTGCGTTTTTGGACTAAGACACAGATGAACTATTATGCCTTTATTCTGTTTGACAAGAACAAAGTATTCCCGCATCGCCATATTCCTCATGTGGATATGGAGTATATTCCCTGCTTCCAGCCTATATTGGTTGTTCTTCATGATGCTGGATTGCTCAACTTCTGCTCTGATGTCTGCGATTGGAATGAAGAACTTATTCTTCAATTCTACACCACAGTGCATTTCTCAGGAAACATTGACGACATTGCAACATGGGCTCTTGACTGGACGAGTGAAGACACTCATTACAAAGCATCAGTTGATGAACTTCTACATGCTCTTCCAATTGATCCATCCCATGAAGAAGCCAAGAAATTTTATGAAGAACCTGAGCTACCACATCACCTGATGCAAGTGCTTATGAAGCCATTGGCTGAAAGAGAAGCTCCAAGGACAACCTTCCTTGTGAAGGATTTGCTGTATGTGCCAAGAACAGTCTATCATACTCTGTCCAAAACACTCAGCCCCATCAAAGGTCACAACTCCAATACTGAAGAGGTTGTGGGAGTTATGAAGAATCTTCTATTCCACATCATTCATGGTACTCCCATCAACATTCATGATTTCTTCATGAGGACTTCGGTCGTGGTCCAGTCACCTTTTGATCTAAAACCGTATGCTCCATGGATCATGAGATTCATTGGATCCCGGTCTTCAATTCATTACAAGGCTGATTGTTAGAATCATCAGCTTTCTGCCTGAAGTTGAAGTTCTTCAGAGCACTCTCTCTACAAATCCTGGCAAGGCCAAGACTATTATTGATGAAGGAATTCATCCCCTTGATGGACAATTTCGTCAGCCTATCTCAAACTCCTCTGCTGATGAAACTGCCAGCCAGGACACTGCTGCAAAAGCTTCAAGACCATCTTCTTCACCCGAAGCACCACATGTCATGACGGACCATGAGTTACTCATAAGCTTGCACCAGAAAGTTGATAAGAATCATCGATGGGTTAAGTGTCAGTTTACTGCTCTTCAAGGCAATATGACAGTGACACATAACACCGTCCATAAGAACCGCTACTATGCCCACGAAATATGTAACCACACATGGGCCATACTCTCGCACCTCAAGACCGATGAAGAACTTGCTGCTATGGACTTTCAAATGAACTTTGATTGGGCTGATCCGCCCAGGAAGAAGTTCAAGAAAACTCAAGTTCCTCCTCTCATGCCGAGCTCAGAGTCTTCATCGTGCACCACTGATGAAAATGAAGTTGTTGAAGACACTGCTGCTGGTCCCTCTGCATCGCGCGACCCGGACAACGCTAGCGCTCCCTCATCTTCACCATAATGATTTTCTTCAGGGGCATTAGTCCTCAGCTTTGTCTCCTTTTGGTCATTTGCTGACAAAGGGGGAGAAGTCTGAGTTAGTCTTCCAGCGGGTCTATATATGGGCTGTTTTTGCTAAGTTGCAACTCTTGAACTTTATTTGATTCACTCTTTGATGAGTTGTAACTTAATAACTGTTGGTCGTCTGACTCTTTTGCTATGCTTGATACGCATGCTCCGACCTTAAATATATCTACTCATGCATGCACAATTTCGTCAGACACAAATTTTCATCATGCATTCATATTCTTCAAATATCTTATGATCATGCATGATTGGATTCCAAGATATAGGGGGAGATCTCCATAATTTCAATCTGCCATGTGCATTTGCAATCCAAAGCAAATTCTTCATATGCACATCTTCAGGGGGAGTTCCTCAATATCTTGTAACCAATTTCTTCATAATCTGTACTTACACCTCAATTAATTTGCTCCCGTTGAAAGCCTAACAAATTTTTCATCAATCACCAAAAAGGGGGAGATTGTAAGTGCATCAAGTGCCCCCTTAGTGGTTTTGGAGTATTGAAGACAAATAGGTTGAGGAACTAATGTGTTTGTGAGTGTACATAGGAGATATAGTCCCTAAAGATTTGGTTTAACACATGGCAGATGGCCCCTAAAAATGGATTTCTTCAAGTGATGAAATTGGTACGGCCTTTGAAGAAATTGATGTGAAGACTGGAAGCTTGAAGACTTTTGTTTTCGTAGTTTCTTTCTTCTTATTTGAGTCATAGGAAAAACTGTATTGTTAAAGGGGGTCTAGGTGAATCATAGTCCAGTTTTCCAAAGTGATGCTCAAACCTATACATACACAAGCCGCTTCGAGTGAAGGCTTTGGAAATCTTTGGAACAGCTGATGCATTTGCTAGCAGTAGTGACGAACTTCATCTGGTCGCTGACGTATTTGGTCAGGCTGAGGAGTTAGGATTTGCCAGTATGATCTGCCTAAAAGTGAGGAAATTGAGTGCCCCGATGTAACACCCTGGATTTTGGCCCTTTCTTTTTCTTTTAAATTTCTTTGGATTTTTGCTTTGGATTTGTTTTCTGTGGTTGTGTGGTCTGGAAACATGGGAAGCTTACCTATTCCTCCTTTCCAGAGTGGCTTGTCAATCTCAAGTTCTTCCCAAGGCCATGTCATTTCCATCTTAGCCCAACCACAAATTCTTTTTCTCAGGAATATTCCTTTTTCTATTAAAGGAATAACCCTGTCTGACCTAGGTTGTGAAGCAACCTATATTTCTATCTTCCACAAAATTTCCAAATAATTCTCATAAATTGTTTGGATCATATATGCCCCAAATATGTCCAAAATTTTCTTTCCTAGCCCAAAAGTAATCCAGCAATATTCATTCTTCATTTCTGTCCAGAGCGGTCTTCTGTGAAGGAAGTGCCACCTATATTTTCTTGATTGATCCCAAACTTTTTGGGCGTACTCTCACATCCAAATCATTGCCTCATGCCAAAATTCAGCTCTATTTGCCTAGCCAATCTTACTCAGCAATTTTCCAAAGTTTCTGTCAGATGGGAGCCTTGTTGGAGGAAATACTAGCTAGGAGTATCGAAATAAGTTAAAATTTTGCAAGCCCCTCCATATGCTCAAATCATGACTCTCCACCAATTTTCAGATCCATCCAATCATCTAGGTGATCACACCATGATATCTTTGTTTCTGGCAATATTTTCAGGTTGTGAAGCAAGTATATTTTATATTGCTTCATTATTGCTGAAAATTTACCAGAGCATTATCCTATCCATAAAACTTATCTCGGCCAAATTTGGGATCAATTCACCAAGCCAATATTTCTCCATATTTTTCTCAAGATTCTGGACAAAGAAGAACACTGTGAAGGAAGTACTATTTGGCAAGTCCAAATGGTATGAAGATTTTACAGCATCTTCATATGTCCATATCATCATGATCTACCAAATTTCAGCCCCACACAACACTGAATGTGAGTGCATCATCCAATTATCTATTCTGGACCATAATTTTAGTTGCAAAGCAACTATATTAATTTGTGGTCCTAATCTTCTCCAACTTCACAGGACTGTAGTCCTTCCTAACCTAAACTTCTGAGACATCAAATTTGCCTCTTATCTCTTCTCAGTTTATCACAGAGATGTGGCCAAGTTTGCTACAACAAACTTCTCTCGATGCATCCAATCTATCCATGGCTCTTTCTGCTGATCTTTCACCTCCTATAGTCCCCAAGGTGCAAAGACAAAGCGCTAGACATCAATTGCCAGCCTCTCTTGTCCTCTCCTTCCCATGTCGCGTGGTGACCGCATTTTTGGCATGCCTGTGCACGCGTTCTGCGCATCGGAACGCGTCGGGCAGCTTCTGCCCGGCGGCATTCGCGCGCCCCCGAGTGCCGACCAGACTCCCTCTTCCCCCACTGAGGGAGTCATGGACTAAGGGGTCCTCGGGGCGATGGCCCATTGTATGTGGGTCGGATTGGTGGAGCTGTGTGGTGACCGGAGACCTGTGAAGCCGTGGTGTGCCCTCCAAGTTAAGGGTGGACGAGATCCCTTTCCCTCTTGTTGTAATATATCTTCGGTAAACCCTAACCCTATCGGTGTCTATATAAACCGAGGGTTGTAGTCATTAGGGTTAGAGCTATATTCATCACCTCATAGCCTAGGGTTTAGCTCATGCTGATATCGAGGTAGATCTACTATGTAAGCTCCATCATATATTCAATACAATCAAGCAGGACGTAGGGTTTTACCTCTTCGAGAGGGCCCGAACCTGGGTAAACACTGTGTTTGTCGTCCCCTGTTATCCATTGATCCTAGATCCACAGCTCGGGACCCCCTACCCCGAGGTCTGCCGGTTTTGACACCGACATTGGTGCTTTCATTGAGAGTTCCGCTGATTGGATCGCCGGAAGTATCGATGGGTCGTTCAGTCCTTGGAAAGGACACAGTTCCATGGACCTCTTCGTCCCTGGACAACTCTTCGCTTTTGACAGCATCGTGCTACACGCCGATCTGACCGGCCGTCTTGGTCAGGTCGACAACTTCGCCCCTGAACACCGGATTTGATTCGGCAATCTGGAGTACACCACTGATGGTGGGGGGATCTGGTTTTCACCGGATTCACCACCCCCGCAGGCCTTGCCGCACCTACTCCAGCTTACACCTCCGATCCGATCTGCGAATCAGTCCCGGTCTACCAAACGGCTTTGAGCCAGGAAGGACTCCTCGAGAGAGGAGACCTCACCCCACTGTCAACCGAACCTACATCGGCGGAGGATTTATCCCCGACCCTCAAGGCAGAAACAGAGTTCAGAGGCCAAGATTCGATCTCAGCCGAGCTCCTCCCCCACAACACCTTGCTAGCCTCGAGCCCGCACCCTGAGTCGGCGAAAGGCAGCCTGAGGTCATCCCCGGCCCAAAACGACCTAACCTCAAACATCGGCGTGGAGGGCGCACAGGAGGATCAAAGCACACCCTCAGTTTCCGAGGACAAACCAGTGCCCCTCGAAGTTTCGGTCCCGAATCCCGAAGACAGGTCCGTCCGGGACCAAGGATCGGTTGAGTCACAACTGGCCTTCGCTTCGTCGCCACAAAGTCCGGCCTAGAGCCCTCGAGTTCGGCCACCCTCGATATGTTGAACGAGGCGCTAGACCGAATTCAGAAAATGACTATCCAGGAGAATTTGCCCTCCGCCTTCAATCACCGACCCTTCGAGGCCTTCAATAGGGAATTTTGCGCCCCACCCACCACCCATTTAGTAGCAACTATCGAGGATTTAACCGATATGTTAGACTACAATTCGGAGAATGCCGAATACATGGACGAGGAGGACGAAACCGCGGCTAACGCTGAGGTCGGTCCCCCATCACCGGCCACTGAACGGCCATGTCCACCTACGATATTTACATGGTGGACATCCCCAAAGATGGAGACGACACCCCCAATTAGGACAGAGGCAAGCCCAGAGACAAGCCGCCCAAATGACGAAAACAACACCGCCGGTCAAAACCACGCCGAAGCCATACGAGCAACATAGACTCGGCAGAGAACGGCATCGAGAATAATACGGATGACCCCGCCGGAGCCACAGCTAACGAGCATCACCAGGATAGCCCTGCGGGGCAGGAGGACCCGCTCAGTCCAGAAGGCCGTGATGACTCCGAAGACAGCAATTACCTCCCAATCTCTGAAGAGGAGGCCAGTCTCGGGGAGGATGATTTCATCATCCCCGAAGACCCGCTGGAGCAGGAACTGTTCAAATGGAGGCTTTTAGCCACTGCTCGCAGCCTGAAGAAACAAAAGCGCAAAATCAAGGCCGAACAAGACACCCTCAATGATCGATGGACCAAAGTCCTAGCCGCCGAAGAGGGGTACGGCCACGAACAGCAAGTTAAGAGCTATCCTAAGCAAAAATTGCTACCCCAGTTCGACGATGAAGCCTTAGAGCCAACACGTCCAACATACACACGAGCCGAACAGCCGGACCGTCCCCCTAGAGGACGGGATAGAGAAGCTGATGAGGCCGAACGCCCAGCCGCCCCACCTCGCCGTTACGGCAAGGATCAAGCACGGCCCACTTACGAGTACGATCTTTGCCATGACCTAGACGCCAGGGGAGGTCGCACCAAGTCCATTTACGGACACAGGCAAGACTCGCACGCGTACCGGGAACCATACTATGATCGGGTAAAATGAAGCGATAGAATCCGGGAACAGCAGCAGTTTCGGAGGACCGAAGACCTCCAACGCGACATAGCCTGAGCCAGGGGCACCGCACACCCCTTATGCTTCACAGAGAGGGTAATGCAACATCAATTCCCGGAAGGCTTCAAACCTATGAACATTGAATCATACGATGGAACCACGGATCCAGCCGTATGGATAGAGGATTTTCTCCTCCACATTCACATGGCACGAGGAGATGACCTCCACGCCATTAAATATTTGCCGCTAAAGCTCAAAGTCCCAGCTCGGCACTGGTTGAATAGCCTCCCAGAAGACTCTATAGGTTGTTGGGAAGAGCTTGAGGACGCTTTTTGAGCAAACTTTCAGGGCACCTATGTCCGGCCTCCGCACGCCGACGACCTAAATCGCATTGTGCAACAACCTGGAGAATCTGCCCAATAGTTCTGGAACCGATTCCTCACCAAGAAAAACCAGATTGTCAACTGTCCAGACGCCGAAGCCTTGGCCGCCTTCAAGCATAGTGTCAGGGATGAATGGCTCATAAGGCAGCTCGGCCAGGATAAACCACGAACCATGGCAACCCTTACTTCACTCATGACCCGCTTTTGCGCGGGCAAGGACAGTTGGCTTGCTCGTAAAACCACCAATCCCGATACCCCTGGTACTTCTGAAGTCCGGGATGGAAACGGAAAGCCACGACGCAGCAAGAAGAAACGTCACCACAATGATGGCGAAGGCGAGGATACGGCAGTAAACACCGGATTCCGAAACCCGAAGTCCGGACAGTGCAAAAAGGCCCCTAAAGGCAACAGCGATGGCCCGTCCAGGCTAGATACAATTCTGGACAGGCCCTGCCAGATCCATGGCACGTCCGAAAAGCCTGTCAACCACTCCAACCATAACTGTTGGGTGATAAAGCAGGCCGGCAAGCTCAACGCCGAAGACTCGGGCAAGAGCCCACGCAGCGAGGACGATGACGAGCCCCGCAGGCTGAATAATGGAGGCCAAAAGCCCTTCCCTTCCGAAGTAAAGACGGTGAATATGATCTATGCAACCCACATACCGAAGAAGGAGAGGAAGCGAGCGCTACAGGACGTATACTCCATCGAACCAGTAGCACCGAAGTTCAATCGATGGTCGGCTTGCCCGATCACGTTCGATCGCAGGGACCACCCCACGAGCATACGCCATGGGGGGTTTGCAGCCCTAGTGCTAGATCCCATTATCAATGGATTCCACCTCACTAGAGTCCTAACGGACGGAGGAAGCAGCCTCAATCTGATATACGAGGATACAATGAAGAAAATGGGGATCGATCCATCAAGGATTAAACCCAGTAATACCACCTTCAAGGGGTTCATTCCGGGAGTGGACGCCCGCTGCACGGGCACCGTGATGCTTCAAGTAGTGTTCGGATCTCCGGATAACTTCTGAAGCGAGGACTTGATCTTCGATATTGCACCTTTCCGCAGTGGCTATCACGCCCTCCTAGGCCGCACAGCGTTCGCCAAATTCAATGCCGTCTCGCATTACGCATACCTCTAGCTGAAGATGGCGGGCCCTTCAGGGGTCATAACTATCAATAGCAACACCGAACGCTCACTTCGAATAGAAGAACACACTGCGGCCCTAGCGGCCGAATATAACACCGGCCCATATAGGCCCGGATGCCGACCCGCCGTAAAGAACGGCGACAGCAGCAAACGGGTTCGAACCCGTTCTCCGTCATGGGAGCCCGCATGCATTCGTCGCAAATAGGGATATGCGCCCCATGGCACGCCTATCTCCTCCATGCTCCATGTGCCTCGCCAGCACAACTTTGCGCTTAAAATTCCATTTGCAACCGTGAGGCATTCTATCATCCGAAGTACATGTTCGGCTCAACTGAACTCTGGGGCGACCTGGTCTTCAGACGATCCGGGGATTAACTTCGGATACCCCAAGCATAAAGCACCACAAGCAGAGCCCTTGCCCATCAAGGTCTCATTGAAGGTCTCAGCCACCACCTATCAGAAGCAAAGGCGCAGACGTGCAGCAGGGCACAGTGAAGACTTCAACTCATGCATCAAGGCCCTGCGTCAACCTTTCCTCTGTAAAAACTCCTTTTTCCTTCTTACAACTGCTGCCTTCACAGTTCGAATTGTACGGTTAGACGTCCTGAGCTTACGAGAAATAATAAAATACCTTTTATGGTGTTCGGATATCCGCATTCTTGCAATCTTTCTGTCCCTCTCCGACTCTCTCATCGCTCTTTGAACAGCCCGACATGAAAAAATATATTAGTCAGTCACGAGTTCGATTTATGTGTCAGCTCAATACCCTTAAATCCGGCACCGCTTCCCGCTAGGTGTCCGGCATCTCGGATATTGCACTATATGCATCTGTTCCGAACTATGTCTTGGGTCAATAGTTGGGTTGCCCGGCTCCTGTGTTTGCCCCTTATGTTCCGCTAGTTCGGCTAAGAGGGCAAAGGGAGAACCCCTGCGATTGTAATACTGGCTTGCCCGGTCAAGTACCTCAGGAGGAAAAAGCCGAAAACTGATCGTCATAGTAAGCGTGAACGGGTCTGCGATCCGATGACGAGGTTGGACTCTAAAAATCGTTGGCGATTTAGCCGTGTCACACGAAGGGTTCATCTTAACACAAACCATGTGATTGGAAAGGGTAAGCTTCAACCCACAAGTACATCACACATACACCGGGGGCTAGTCCCTAGTCCCCACCGTCAAGCTCCTATGGCTAAGTGAAGGCAGTAAAACCGAATTGTCTGATTGCCTGGTTTCGTTCCCACACTACCGCCTCCGGGCACCAAGACGTTGGCTAAGGGTTACAGTGCGGAGACAAAACAACCCTCGTGATATTCACTTGTGGGCTGAAGCCGACAACTGGTAGCATTCATAATTAACATACGGCCACACAGGAGTCAAAATTTAATCACTACAATATCAAACAAGTTCGCCGGGCGCATAATAAAGCATAAGTCCCACTTGGTACACACTTGATTACAGCTACTCAAGCATTACATTTCTTGAACACTGGCCCTCTATCACCCGTGCTCCGGTCATCACCTGCGTGAAGTACTGCTCGGGGCGGCGGTGCTCCTTCCCCTGGGGCGGAGGACCAGTGGCCATCTCCATTAGATTAATCCTTGGCCAATGAACCATGGTCTTCGCAAACGCGAGCCTCGCCCCCTCAAGGCACGCCGACCTCTTCACGGTGTCAATCCGGAGCGGCGCCTCCCTCAGCATCTACACAAGGCCAAAGTAGGTGTCCGGAAGGGGCTCCGCCGGCCACAGGCTGACACAGAGGTCCTTCAAGGCCAGCTCGGACATCCGATGCACCTCCATCAGCTGCTTCATTTGATCACTGAGGAGGGGCGGACGCTCGGAGTCCGGAAACTGTGACCAGAAGAGCCACTGCGTGGAGTCCTCCTCGGCGGTGGCATAGTGTCTCGCCGCAGCCGCCGCATTCTTCGGAAGCTCAGCGAAGACGCCTGCGGAGCGTCAGACCCTCGTCAGCAGGGCGAATCTGTTGCCTCCGAACACACTCTGCAGTAAATATTTCTTACCATTGGCAATTTGCGCCGCTTGCCGGAGCTCCTCCCGGACGCCTCGGGCGTCACTCCTCGCCTCATGAAGGTACTTCTCCGCCTTGGATAGCCGGGAGGATTGCTCCTCCTACCCCTTCTCAAGGGCCTCCAGCTTCTTGGCGGCATCCTGGAGCTCCACTTGGACTTCGGTCACCCGCGCCTCATGTTGCTCGGCAGCAAGCTTGGCCTTCTCAAGCTCGGCCACCGCCTCTTCAGCGGTGGTCTTCTTCGCGGCCGCCTCGGCCTCGGCTTTCTTCAGGGCCTCTTTCAAGCCCTCGACCTCGGCGGCAGCAGCTGTAGAATCATTAAGATTACGGATTAACACATAGTCCGGATAGTCAATATCCAGCGTCAAGTCAATTGCACATCTCCTTGCAGGGCTTACCTTGCGCCTCATCAAGCCATTTGTTGACAAGGTCAAGCTCTTTATCGGAAAGCTGGAGCTTCCGATCCATCTCCTCTAATGCCGCGGCATTAGCAGCCGCGGCAACGGAAGATGCCTGCGTCAGCAAAAATACATCGACATTGTTATCCGGTTACCGAACTTGATCCTCTGCAGGCCTCTTTGAGGTCCTGGCAGAGTCTCGGGGGCTGCTATATGTGCGGCCTACCTACAACTAATAAGCATTACCGCATTATGAGGAAAGAACATTACTTGACTTACCTCAAAGCCTATTAGAAGGCCTTGGACAGCGTCATTCAGCCCGGATTGGACGGACCGAACAACCTGCATAACCGCACTCATCAAAGTGCGTCAACGATGACGGAGCCGCTCACCAGCTCCTCTAGAACCTCCGGCCAGCCAGCTGCCGCTCGTGAGGAGGTGTTCGGTGCTGGCGTTTGCTCCCTGGCACCCTCCTCTCTGTGAGGAGCCTGTGCCGTCGAAGGCCTTGGGGGCTCGGGAGCGGTCGACGGCGGGGGTCCGGATGGTCCGGGCTCCTTCTCCTGATCTTCGGCGACCGAGGTGTTAACCTTGGCCATTATGGCGTCCGCCTCCCCCTCTGTGTTCGGAGGGGGAGGAGTCCTTTGGGACCGCACCTCCTCAACCTCTTCGGGGATCGAAGGAGGTGCGGAATGCACCATAGACCCACTGTCCACCAGTTCGGCGGGCGGAGACGTCCCCTCCGAGGTCTGCTCGGTAGGGCGTTCGCGCGGGGGGCTACAGCTCGGAAGGGTTTAGCTTTCAAACCAAAGCAAATTGCTGAAAATATGATAAGTAAAAAAGCCATAACGTGTACCTGGTCGCGGGGGACTTGACCCTGGGTCCCTTTGGAGGGATCGGCTCGGATGCTTCGGACTCTTCGTCCGAGCTGTCAGGCAGTACCAGCTTAGGCCGGCACCGCCTCTTGCGGGATTGGGGAGGATGAACCTCCTCGACGTCCTCAGATGCTGCTCTCTTCTTAGAGTGCGAGGAGGCACTCTCCTCCTCGCCCTGATCATCATCCCCATCCTGAACGGATGAGGTCGCCACATCTCCGGGGCGGTCGCCCGCCCTGCGGCGGAGGCCCTCCCTGGCCTCCGATGTCTCCTTCTTCTTGCCCTTCTTGTCGGGCACCTTGTATGGCGCCACGACCAGCAGCTGCTCTAGCTGTTCGGATCGGGGCCCCTCTGGTAGCGGCGCCGGGCCGCTGATCTTCTCGGCCTTTGTGAGCCAGCCCTGAAAAACCCATGCAAAGGGGTTCGGATTAAGTCATGCGAAATAAATGTTTAGACTTATGCTTGAACAAAGTATCGCTCACCTTCTTCGGAGGGTGCTCGGCGTCATGGCCAATGTCCCCTTCCTCCGATGGCCACTCCTTTTGCGGCTTGAATAGCAGCCCCCACACCTTCTTGTGGGTCGTGCCGAAGAGGCGCTGCACAGTGGCCGGGTCTTCGGGGCTGTGTGCCCACATGGGCTTGGCCCTCTCCTGACAGGGGAGGATCCGGCGATTGAGCACGACTTGGATCACATTGACCAGCTTCGCACCGGTCTCCATCACACTGCCAACGCGCTTCCTTAGCACCTTTAAATCATCAGGTGACCCCCAGTCCGAGCTCTTCTGGACCCACGAGGTCAGCCTGGTGGGGGGTCCGGATCGGAATGCGGGAATTGCTGCCCAACCGGCTCCCTTTGGTTCGGTGATGTAGAACCACTCCTTTTGCCACATCCTGACGGTGTCGACGAATTGGCCCTCCGGCCACTGGACCCATGTCAGCTTGCTGATAATAGCCCCACCGCAGTCGGCATGTTCGCCGCCGACCACTTTGGGCTTGACATTGAACACCTTCAGCCAGAGGCCGAAGTGTGGCTGGACGTGGAGGAAGGCCTCACAAAATATGATGAAGGACAAGATGTGGAGAAGGGAATTGGGGGCTAGATCGTGAAAATCCAGCCCATAGAAAAACATCAGCCCCCGCACAAAGGGATGCAGGGGAAACCCGCGCCCCCTGAGAAAATGGGGGAGCAATACTACTCTTTCGCCAGGACCGGGCGTTGGGATGACCTGGCCCTCTTTAGGGGCTCGATGAGCGACTTTGGCCGGCAAGTAGCCGGCCTCCTTCAGCTTCAGAATATCCTCGTTGGTAATGGAGGAGGCCTCCCACTTCCCATTAGCACTAGATCCAGCCATGGCTGAGGGAGGTGGAGTTGGATTCGCTGTAAGAGCAGAGAGAAAGGGCGCTGGAGCTCTGAGAATCTGAGCGAGTGGGAGGTGGAGGAGGGCGTGAGGTGCGAACTGTAGCGGCCCTCCCCCTTTATAGGCTGTTGACAGGCCGGGGATTCCTTTTTCCGTGCCGCTGGCCTCTCCTCTTCCCGATATCTCCGCAACATTATAAGCGGGGAGGGGAATCGATATCATTAACCATATCCCCTGAAAAGCGGGACACGATTTCCACCTTGAGAGGATGTGTCGAACATGGTGTCAGTCTCGAACCGTGCTTCAAGAAACAGTAACCGCTTGGCGTTATGGCCGGAAGCGACTCTTCGTTGAGAGATAAGAAGTTGTCGGTAAAAGGCGCTATTCACGCTTGAGCGACATTTTTTGTTTTCCTTCAGTGTTAAGTAAAATCACCACTTCAGATTCTAGACATCACCTGGTCCCGAACATTGAAGAACTCGCCTCGCAAGCCGAATATTGGTCAGATTAGCAGATGCCGGATACAAGCTTTGGCGTTGGAGGCAAGTTCGGGGGCTACTGATGGAGTCATGGACTAAGGGGTCCTCGGGGCGACGGCCCATTGTACGTGGGCCGGATTGGTGGAGCCGTGTGGTGACCGGAGACTTGTGAAGCCGTGGTGTGCCCTCCAAGTTAAGGGTGGATGAGATCCCTTTCCCTCTTGTTGTAATCTATCTTCGGTAAACCCAAGCCCTATCGGTGTCTACATAAACTGAGGGTTGTAGTCATTAGGGTTAGAGCTATATTCATCACCTCATAGCCTAGGGTTTAGCTCATGCTGATCTCGAGGTAGATCCACTCTATAAACTCCATCATATATTCAATACAATCAAGCAGGGTAGGGTTTTACCTCTTCGAGAGGGCCCGAACCTGGGTAAACACTATGTTCGTCGTCCCCTGTTATCCATTGATCCTAGATCCACAGCTTGGGACCCCCTACCCCGAGGTCTGCCGGTTTTGACACCGACACCCATGCCGCTCTCAGATCCTCTGCCCCCTCCTGTAGCTGCCTCGCCGGCGCTAGACGCCACGCCCACGGGCGCACTATGCTCGTCCGGCTCTGAGCTCGCCCCGTCTTCTTCCTCCTGGTCCCTTGGCCCCATCTTCGCTCCGTGAACCTCCTCTGCCCTCTCCGTCGCCTCCACGGCTCATGAGCGCCCTGTTCTTCGCCAGAGTTTTGGCTGAGCCCTCGCGACGGACTCCGGCCAAAGGCATCCGTCCCAGCTATTTAAACCATGCCCAAGCCCTCCCGAGCTCACCACAAGCCTCACCGCACTCCCCTAGCCCCCCTGACCTCTTCCCCGAGCTCGAGCACTCCTCCTGCTCCTCCATTGCCGCCACAGCCGCCGCCCTCCCCCAGCTAAATCCGCCCGCAGTCGAATCCCTCCGTTCCACCACCACCAGAGCCACCTCTCCATCCCCTGGAGCTTCCCCGCCCTTCTCCCTCTTCTATGGTGCCCCAGCACACCGACCCCATCATTGTCCGACGACCCCACACGCCGGTGTCGAAGCTGCAGCCTCATCGATTCTTCCCGGAGTCCGTGACCTACACCGTTGGATGCGCCTCTCCAAGACAAGCTCATCCGTAGGCGGAGCATCGCGGGAGGTGGCCGGAGTCGCCTGGAATCGCCGTCGGGGCGGTCGGCCTCGCCTCTGCCTTTCTTGAAAGCGGGGAGGAAGAAGGAGCGATGTGGAGGGAGAGAGTCAGCGGTGGGTCCCGCCTGTAAGCAACCCAGACGGTCGGGCCCGCCACTTAAGTGGAAGCGCACTTGGTAAAATACATTTTCACTTTGGAAAGGCGTATTTTGCTTTTGCTTCAGCCTGAAATGCTCTTTCACTTCAGTGAAAGCGTACTTCCTGAAAGTGCGTTTTCTGTTTATCCAGTCAGGGACTTGTTTGTGGATATATTTTTACACAAAGGTTCCTGGCAGAAAAACCCTTTTATCTTTTCACTCACAACTCCGAATCAGGTGATTCCAAAGCCCACGATCTCTATTCGTCGAGCCCGTTCTGATGGTATAATTTTCACCATGTGGTAACATTATGAGAATGACCATTTTGCCCCTGCCCTTTATCCAGCTCCTTTGAGAGATAAACCTTTCTGGTGAATCTTTCCGCGAGCTTCTCGCAGTTCTTCCCGGTGAATCCACCCACCCCAGGAAAGCCACACCCTCCATTTGCATGACTGCAATGCAATGCCATGGTTTATTTATTGGAACTTGCTTAAAATTTGCATTAGCTACATATGATTTGTTCATGGCAATTCTTGGAGTGATATTTGATCTAGTTATTGCCATGATAATGCTTGGATTTCTAGGGCTAATGTTTTGCAGATTGAGGATAGCATGTTGCCATTGGATTATTAGTGGCTATTATTATTTTCATCATGATAGTAGTTGATATTATGCTTTGGGGTATTATTTTGGATTTGATGCTATCATGTGGTTCTTCGGTTATTATCTTGATATTGATATTGGTTTAGTAGCATCATCATACCTGGATTCATGATATTAGCTACCTTTGGAGTTTATATTGTTGCAACTATATTGTTCCATAGCGTATTCGGTTGATATTGCTATGACTTGGATTTCAGGTGGATATATGATATTGGTGTATTAGTTATCACCGATATACCTTGGGGACAAATTCCGTCATTTCGTTGGTCAGGTGCCACCGAACCGGGCTTTTCGAGTGCAACCACATTTGCCTTTATAGGAAGGCCCTAATACGGTCTATTGTCATGCCTCCCGCCAGTTCCTCCAACTAGGGAAGGTTATGTGCGTGCGCTACCCTGGTCAGGTAGGCGGCCATAAGCCTTGTGTGCCCATAGTTGTTTTAGTACCATTGTCCCTGTTTGGGACCGTTCTTGTTTTGTTTTGCCACGACAGTGGCCATTTGATGTCCAGAGTGGCATCCAGGGCCACCCATGACTTAGCCCAAAGGGGAGTTTGTCAGAGTGGGCGGGAGAGTGTCATGCAATAGATTAGTTTTGTCGAAACGTCGCTGGTCCACCCGAATGGGAGCACGAGGCCATGGGTTCTATGGTGTGGGTACAGTGTGGTAACCTCTGCAGAGTGTGTGTAATCTATCGATAGCTGCATCCTCGGTCATGGACGCAGTTCGTACTAGATCACACCATTCGATCAACACTCACGATGATGGAATAACTTATTAGATGACTTATATGTTGATATGTGAGCAATAACAGTTTGGCAGGATGCCGATGATGATGGGATGATCTTGAGGTTGATCTTTCAGTTTGTGTTGTGATCACGCGGTGATCACGAGGTGATCGAGGTGATATATTGCTTGGTCGGATAGCCAAGAATGAGATGGTTCTTGAGATCCGAGATGTTGGTTTATCAGTATTCTAGTAGTTCCTTATCATGCTTAATAGATGCTTCCTCACCATAGTTGTTAATTAAGTTAACCTATTAAATGCTATGTTGTTGTTTTTTCCTTGATGCTTTTGGTTGTTGTGAGCTTGCGAGTACATTCAAAGTACTTACCTGGCGTGTCATGCCAGATTGCAGGTGATGACATGATTGATTGCTTGTCGGTTATACCGACCGTGCGAGCTAGACCGTGTCCCAGCCAGAGTCCCTGCGGAGTGGAGTTCACTACTGTCGTCGTTGTTCTGTTGCTACGAGTTGTTCTGCTGCTAGCATAGAGCTACCTTAGCAAGCGTAGTGTCGCTGTGCTGATGCAATTCCTTGTAACATCAGACCTTTGTACCCTTGCCCTTTTGTAATAAGAGCTGATTTGTTCTATACCAAGCAGTGCCGTATTCCAGAAGACTTGATCTCTGGGATGGAATCCGGGGTGTTCCGGTTTCTCTGTGCCGGGGTGCCACAGCTTTGGTATCAGAGCAGGTTTGGCTGTAGGATGCCCTAGTCAGCGCGAGCGGTAGAAATTGGTAGTATAGAGTATGGCTTGTTTGCTGCATTTGGTTGCTGTATTTGTTTGTTGCATAGCATGCATATAGACTTATTATTTTGTTACTAACGGTTTATCTTGTGAGTGTAGCTGGTATCGGTTCGGATCCACTACAGCACAGCCCCTGCATCCCTCCAGTTTTCCCTTTTTCCTATTCTTCGGTGTTTGGCGTCAGCTCCGCCCCAGCAGAGTGATGCCAAGTGTTCCTGACACTGTTTGCAGGAATGGTGCTCAGGTATCACGCCGACTTCTTTCTTCCAGCCACACCTATCATTTCAGTGGTAGACATGCTTCTGCCCCGGATCATGCCTTTTATCTTGTCGTGATGGCAACCCTCAATGATCTTAGTCATCAAGAAAGGGCAATGCCAGCAGACTCAGCTTTCCACCGCTATCCTATTCCTTGGACGAGTACAGTTCCCTTCCGTCCGCTTGATGATGATGTGGCCGTGACATTCGTGCCCTACTACATGGTCACCAAGTATGTCCTCGCCTCCGAGCTTGTCAAGAATGCCACCTTGCTAAGCCAGCACTTGGTGTAGCGATGCTTACACCAATCCCTCCACACATTGATTCGTCTTTGTGCACACCGCCACAACATATTAGATCATAGTACCGGAGTTCCCATGAGATTTGTGTGCTTAAGTAAGCATGCATATTGTTGTGAATAGCAGTAATATGTGATATTGCTTGTGTGTGATTTTAATGCCTTTTGTGTGCTTACGTTTGGTTGAGTTGTTTCATCTGCTTCTTTCTTTGGGCCCTCGGCGTTACCTTATTTTCCCCTTATGAAAGTTGCTCATCAATCGACATCGGACTCAAAGGAGCAAAGCTTTCAAATATTTGGAGGCTCAGCTCAATAGTACGGCATTCTCAGTTGACGGCAGTGTATTGGAAACATCTGCTCGGTATATATGGTATCCAGGATTGACTGTCAGTATCAAGTTTCCATCAGTGGTGCAACTCTTAAGCAGTAATGATCAAACCCGCCGGAAGACAAGTCAGGTGCAAGGCCAACGGTATATTTTCAGACAAAGGTATGGCTCGTATATGAAGTTTGGTTCAACTATGAATGAAACTTGAAATATGTTGTACTCCGGAAGAAAACCAGAATGTGCTAGGAGTTCAGTATTCCGCAAGGAAGACAGTCAGACATTTCTTCTCATGTGAGTAACCAGACATAAAAATATTATGGGTATGTGTATGGAATTCAGTCCGCATATCACAGTATGAAGCTTCGGGTACAAGCAACTCAGTCTTCCTCCGCACGCTAGTGGCAGAAGCTTATGATGCAAGGCTTCTTGTTGGCGTTCTGGGAACCAGGGTACCCAGACTTGCCTGCCTACGGCCCATAGCGTGGCTCCATCGACGGCCTGGTACGGCCCATCTACACCACCTTCAAGACAAGACCCTCGCGAGGCGGGCGACATCAAGACCTCCGGAGGGAGCGGCCTCCTTAGGCTGGCTCCTGAGGAGCGAAGATTTCTATGCAGGTGCCCACCTCATGAGGTCAAGGTGATGCAAGCCATGACGACCAATGCCAGGCGGGCGCCAGCGGGCGCAGAGCAGCAGATTTCCTCTTTGGTGCTAAGGAGGCAAGCACAGGCGCGGGGTCCCGAGGAATCACCCAAAGGTTTCCATTCCCATGCAACGAGACCAAGACTGCCAGGACGGCAGGACGGATGTCATCGTCGAGCCCACTACGGCGTCACGACCAGAAGCTTTGCAGGCGAAGACCACCTTTCGTCAGGATAAGATGTACTACTTGTCCCCTTTCAAATTGGCCGTTGTGGAACCCCTTCCCGCCTTCGTTTTCGGGGAAGAGGACCAAGGCCACTATATATAGGTTAGCCACCACCATAGAAGGGGAGATCCGATCGGACCGAGAACAACTCACCCTCACCAGAGCAAGCCTCGCGAGCTTGTTCATCCTCTGTACTAGTTCATCCTCAGCCCCTCGTGAGGCTAATCCACCACAAAGTAGGAGTAGGGTATTACACCGCAAGGTGGCCCGAACCTCGGTAACTGCCGTGTCCACCTTCTTCCCTATTCTTTGAGCTAGGCTGTAGGGCGGCGTGTTCGGTTGGCTAGATAGATTGAGTTCTTCGCACACGCCCCAGAGTTCGAACCTCCTTTAGGTCTGCGGAGCCCTGAATCCGACATTTGGCGCGCCAGGTAGGGGCGTGTCGAAGCCTCTCTCCCACCGCTCGTTCCACCACCGTTCTACTGTTTCGATGGCTGACGCTCGCCGTGTTCGTGCTGAGCGCCGGGCCGCTTGTGTCGCCCAGATGGCACCCGCGGGCAATGCCGTCCCTCGCCGCTCCGCCTCCCCGGCGGCTAACGCCGCCACCGACCCTGCTGCCCGCGAGCAGCAGGACTCATCGATGCCGCCGTCCGTGCAGCGCGACGACCGCACCGCGACTCTGTCACCCACTCCAGCCACGGCGTCATCTTCTCATGATCATCGTGGGCCGGCGAATGCACAGTCCACGCTGCTCATGGCGCGCGAGCTTCTGCGTTATCGTCTGACCAACGACCTCTACGACGACTGGCTCGCCCGCATTGCTGAGCTCATCAACGCCGCTAGTGAAGCCCCTGCATCGTCTCGTTCGCTTTGCCCTCTGCCGTCCCAGGCGGGCGATGTGGCCCACGGCGCACCTCCTCCCCCTCCACTGCATGGCGAGGGCCCCGAGCCGAGGCGTGAGGCTCCCCAGCGTGACCTGCCGCGCAGAGCGTTAGCACGCGATGAAGAAAGTTGCCAGGTGGTGCAGCGGCCCCAAGGAGAAGCGCGTGTGCTCCCAGCACCGCCATGTCAAGACCTCGTACCGCCAGAGGCAGCCGCGCACGGGCATCAAGATCAGGCTCCTCCCCGGTGAATGCGGCAGGGTGCCGTGCTTTCACCCCGGAGCGGCGCCGCGTTGTCTAGCCCGGCAAGTTCAAGCCGGATCTGCCTCCACGCTACGACGGCACCCCCGACCCCACTGAGTTCCTCCAGCTCTACGAGCTGAGCATTGAGGCGGCGAATGGCAACGAGAATGTCATGGCAAACTGGTTCCCCATGGCCCTCAAGGATGGCGCGCGCTCCTGGCTCCTGAACCTTCTGGTGGGATCGATCTCCTCCTAGGACGAGCTACGCGAGCGCTACATCGCCAACTTCCAGGGCACTCACGACCGCGCTCCCGGGGCAGGCGACCTGCAACGCATCAAGAAGCAGCTAGGCGAAACCTTGCACAAGTACATACAACGCTTCACCAACGTTCGCCTCAAGATCCCGAAGGTGTCGGACGAGGCCATCGTTACGGCGTTCTCTGAGGGTGTCCGGGATGTCAAGATGAATGAATAGCTCGCCATGAACGAGGATTTGTGCTCGGCTCTAGAGATGTTTAACATGGCCACCAAGTGCGCGAGGGCAGAGGAAGGTCGCCTCTCCCTCCTGGAGCTCCCGGAGGTCGACCCTGAAGACAAGAAGGTCAAGGCTAAGGGCGTGAAGCGCAAGGGCCCAGCTGTGCTCGTGGCTGAGCCTGAGATGAAGCGCGGCTGCGACCACCCCGAGTCCTCTAAGGGCAGCCGTCCGTTTTGCGTCTTCCATAACATCCACAGCCACAACACCAATGACTGCCAAGAGCTCAGGGCAATCTACGACGGGCGCTTTGGCCGCCGTACCGAGCGCAACGACCGTGGCTACGGCCGCGGAGGAGGCTGCGGGGGTGGCCGCTGGGACAACCGCGACCCTCGCCAGGAATGGCGCGATCAGCCTCGTGAGGACCGCTGGCAGGGCCAGCCTCACGACGGCCCCTAGAGGGACCAGCCTCGTGAGGACCGTCCTCAGGGCAACGCCGGTCTCCCTCCGCTGCCGCCGTCGCAGAGGAGGAACGATGACCACCGCCAAGACGATGGGGTCGGGGGCTTCCAGGAGCCTCGTGCCATTGCCTTCATCCTGAGTGGCGCTCAGGCCCCCGCTTCCCACCGCATCTTCAAGCAGTTCGCTCGTGAGGTGAACGCGGCCCTCCCCAAGCTCAAGGCGTCGCGCCCCCTCAGGTTGTCAAAGTACGCCATCACCTTTGACTCTACAGACCAGCTCAAGTGCTCACCTGCCGCTGGCGCGCTCTGTAGGATCGAAAGTAGGTCTAGAGGGGGTGATTAGACTACTTAACCAAATAAAAATCTAGCCTTTTCCCAATTTTATGTCTTGGCAGATTTTAGCAACTTAGCACAAGTCAAGCAATCAACCTACACATGCAATTCTAAGAGTGTAGCAGTGGAAAGTAAAACATTGCATATGAAGGTAAAGGGAAGGGTTTAGAGAAGGCAAACGCAATGTAGACACGGAGATTTTTGGCGTGGTTCCGATAGGTGGTGCTATCGTACATCCACGTTGATGGAGACTTCAACCCACGAAGGGTAACGGCTGCGTGAGTCCATGGAGGGCTCCACCCACAAAGGGTCCATGAAGAAGCAACCTTGTCTATCCCACCATGGCAATCGCCCACGAAGGACTTGCCTCACTCGGGTAGATCTTCACGAAGTAGGCAATCTCCTTGCCCTTACAAACCCCTTGGTTCAACTCCACAATCTTGTCGGAGGCTCCCAAGTGACACCTAACCAATCTAGGAGACACCACTCTCCAAAAGGTAATAGATGGTGTGATGATGATGAACTCCTTGCTCTTGTGCTTCAAATGATAGTCTCCCCAACACTCAACTCTCTCACAGATTTGGCTATGGTGGAAAGATGGTTTGAGTGGAAGGCAACTTGGGGAAGGCTAGAGATCAAGATTCTTGTGGTTGGATTGGAATGTCTTGATCTCAACACATGAGTAGGTGGTTCTCTCTCAGAAAATGAGTAGTGGAAGTGTAGGCACGATCTGATGGCTCTCTTGAATAGAGAAGGGGGTGGAGGGGTATATATAGCCTCCACACAAAATCCAATCGTTACACACATTTGACCCAACTCGGTCAGACTGAATAGAAGAACTCGGTGAGACCGATTTAGTTCAAAATGTGAATGTTAGGAATCTCGGTGGGACCGATATGATCAACTCGGTGGGACCGATTTGCTAGGGTTAGGGCAAGACCTCATCTCGGTGTGACCGATTGCATGAACTCGGTGGGACCGATTTCAGCAATGAGTTAAACAGAGAGTTGGTCAGGCAAACTCGGTGGGACCGATCGCTCATTTCGGTAAGACCGAAACGTTATGAAGGGAAACAGAGAGTTTGCATTGCGAACTTGGTGGGACCGAGATCCCAATGGGTGAGACCGAATTGATTAGGGTTTCTGGCAGTGGCTATGTCAAAGAAACTCGGTGGCGCCAGATAGATCAAATCGGTGGGGCCGAGTTTGACTTTAGGTTTTGGACATATTTGGAAATGAGAAAGTGGTTGAGGGCTTTGGAGCATATCACTAAGCATTTTGAGCAAGTAGACCATTATGCAACACCTCATCCCCTTTTAATAGTATTAGTTTTTCCTATGCACTCAATGTGATCTTGGATCACTAAAATAGAAATGGAGAGTCTTGAGCTTTTGCCAATCTTTGTCCTTAGCGTTTTGAGGGGTCCACATCTCTAGTCCATTCCATGCCAATCATTGAACTTTCTGAAATATTTAACTTGAATGGATATTAGTTCAATGAGCTATATGTTGTTATGAATTACCAAAACCACCTGGGGATTAGTTGCACTTTCAATCTCCCCCTTTTTGGTAATTGATGACAACATATAGATCAAAGCTTCGACAAATGATAATATGAAGGAAATACATCATCGCTTTGAGAAGTATGTGATAAGTAAGAGCTCCCCCTAAATTTGTGCATTATTTAAATTTTGCTTTTGAATGCAAATGCACAATCGATTAGGATCATGGGACACTCTTCCATGTCACATACATGTTGGTGGAGCGCTCAAAATGATAGAATTAAACAACATGCACTCATCACCAAGGGAAACATGATTGATCATACACAGGTATTCTGATATCATCATTCAAGCACACAATAATGCATAATATGATCAAACACATGATCATAAGAGTATCTCACACATAAGCACAAATAGTAGCAAGCAAACAATCAAGTAGCAAGTAGCAAGAGAGACAACAAAAGGCAAAATGCTCTCTCTCTCGAAGCCTAATGATCTATACACTTTCTCCCCCTTTGGCAACAAGTTACCAAAAAGTTCGAAAATGCATAGTGATATGCGGCACTCTAGGCACGATCTCCGAGAGCTCCTGAAGTGGTCTCCTTGTTGGTTTCTCTGGTGTGCGTAGATGGCATGGAGAGGAGTCCATCTGCAAAAGCTTCTGCTGATGTCTGAGGAGCTGGAGGAGTTGAGATTGGAGGTACAACAGTGGCAGTTTCTGCAGGTGCTGAGAGTGTAGTCCTCTTGTCACTGACTACTGGCACTGCTGAAGACCTCTATGCCCTTGGCACACGCTGAAAAGTGTCAGTGGTAGGTCTGTCATTCCTGTCTTCAACCTCTTCCTGGAGCTTCTCAGCAGTGGTTTGAATCTCGGTGACCTTCACATCTAAATCATGAAGTTTGGTCTCAAAGATCCTCTCAAGGATCTCTTGATTTCGAGTCAGGGTGGCCAGTCCTTTCTCTATTCTCACGGTTGCCTCAAGCAGATAACTGAGTTGATCTTGCTTGGTCTTCAGATTGACACCTGAAGCATCTGGCATTGTTGAACTCTTTGCAGCCTTTGCTTTCTCTTGCTTCTCCTGAGACTCTACTGAAGTAGGATGTGCTGCATCCATGACAACCTCGTTGTCCTCAAAGTCTGGCCTCAGGGGAAGATGCTCTTTGTTAAGAAGATATGTCCCTGTCCCCATCTTGGAGTTGATTAGCATCTGAATGTGAGGGGCATATCCACACGATCTTTTCTGATCTGCAGCAGTTCTCTTCACAGTTTCAACAATTAAACTCATCACCTTGAACTTCTCTGGCACATCAAGCATATGAAGCAGGTTGATTGAGTGACCACGGATCCTATGATCTCCTGACTTGGGCAACAGAGTGTGCCTCAATATAGTGTTTATCATGGCTAGACCTGACAGCAGATAATAGATGGATCCAAACTTGTGAGTTGCCAAAGCAGCATCTGGAATTGGCTTGTCATGTGAGCCATGGAGTTGTGATCCTTTCTGGGCTTGGCATACACATATGTGTCTTCTTCAGCTTCTTCAGGGGCATTGATCAACTTGGCCCATTCTGCAATTGACGATTGATATCTTGTGCCTTCAGTCATCCAGATAATCTTGCCATCTGGATAGAAATGTGCAGTTGAATAGAATTGCATTACCATTTCATCATTCCACTTGGTCAACTTTTGACCAACAAACTTGTCAACTCCGTTCATTCTGAAACTCTCAAGAACTCCTGGGAAGTAATCCTCATTGTCATCAATGAATTTCCAATCAACCCATCTCATGTCACTGACAATGGGCTTCTTGTCCAACAAGACTGTCTCATAGAAGTCTTGTTGTTCCTTGGTGTGAAAGCGATAATCAACATCAGTTCTTCTCCTTATAGCATATGGATCAGTCTGTCTCCACAATCAGAGACCTGCATCCTTTCTTAACTTCATATTCTCAGCAACTGGATGATTGTCATCATGATCTGGAATCTTGGGTTTTAACTTCCTAAGCACTTGCTGCTCTTCATCCTCTTGAGCTTCGGGCACTGGGGCCTTATTCTTCTCTGCAGCTGGGATGTTTCTGGTGGATCTCTTGGGTGTAGATGGTTTTGGAGCTTGAGCTTGGGCAGATGGCTTGGGAGCTGTCTTGGGCTTAGATGGAGCAGCCCCAGACTTGATAGCATCTCCCATAAGCTTCTGAGATTTTGGAGGTGGTGCAGCTGGCTCTTCCTCCTCCTCATCATCCTCTGACTCTCTCATCATAGATGGTTTGCCAATGACCTTGGCAATAGTCTTCTTGACTCTCTCTCTTTCCTATTCTTTCCTCCAGCAACCTCATCCTCTCTTGATTTAAGAGTGAACTCCATGGTTTCTTGAGTGGAGGCTCTGGCTTTTGACATAGGCACTCTCTTGGCAGGAGCCTTTACCTTCATTCCAGGCTTGGTTGCAGCAGCAGCAACATACTCTTTCTTGAGTACCTTCTTCCGGGAGGTCACCTCCTCCTCAACAACAAAATCCTCATCTTCTGAATCTGAGGTTCTCTTTTTCCTTTGCCTAGTAGCAGCCTTAGACAAATTGCTGGGTGTACTTCTGCTGCCTTCATCATAGCTGCTGTTGGAGGGACTAGTGCCCTCACTGAGATTTACCTGCTCCTCTGACCTGTTCTGACTATCACTATTATCTGACATCTCTGACACTGACCCTGTGAATAGATAGGTATAGGTAGAGTAGATGAGCATCACAAAGCACAGCTATTTTTGCAAAAATATTGAGACAAAAACTTAACTTTAGTTTTCTGCAGAAAGCATTTCGGAGCTACCGATATGACAAACTCGGTGACACCGAAGCACACTCAGAGTCTAAACTTACAGTTTTGGTCAGACCAAAATGTAGTTCAGTGACTTCGAGATGCTAGGGTTTCACAGAGAAAGTGAACTCGGTCACACCGATTCGTACACTTCGGTCACACCGAGTTGTACATGTGCAATGGCTTGGGCCAAATCGGTGAAACCGAAATTTTCTGATCGGTCGGTCCGAGATGAGTTCGGCGGAAACCTAACCCTAAGTTTTTGCATCAAATCTATTCTAGAGGAAGTTTTAGGTGGATAGATTTATCTCAATCGTGGCAAGAAACTTGGCACTGTTCTTTGTGCAAGAATCAGAGTTAAAGAAAGCACAAAGAGATCGAGTCCGTACCCTAACTCGGCGACGAACTCGCTACGGCGACAACGGCGATGGAGATTCCCGTTGACGGCGGCGGAGACCAGCAGCAGGAGGACGCTGGCGACGACGGCGACGATCCAGAGACCAAGGGGGCGGCAGAGCTGGGCACACACGGTCGAGCGGTTTGGAGTAATTTCAAAATTTCAACCCGCGGTATATATACCCAGTCACTGTTGGTGTGACTGAGTGGAACGACTCGGTGGCACCGAGATGCAGAATCGCAAGCATTTACTGCAACTCGGTGAGACCGAACAGTTCTAATCGGTTGCACCAAGGTGAAAACCTAGATCAACTCAATGATTTTGGTGAGACCAAAAAGAATGAATCGGTCAGGCCGAAAGCCATTAAGAGGTTTTGGAAGTTTAAGCCCTTGACAGATCGGTGGCTCCGAGTGCTCCTCACCCGGAGGGTCCGAATTCGACTTGTTCAAACTTTGTGATGTAGCATGAATAGAGTTTGAGACGAGAAAAGCATAGATAGCTAGAGGGAGTTCTTAGGCATTCTTGTCCATCCATTTGGCAAAAAGAAAAGAAATCAAACAATCAAAGCAACAAATGGATGTCCTCGAATGAAGAAAATATGCAACCAACATGCTCACACAATAAGATAGCAAATGAAATATGTGGCAAAATATGCACAAACACTCTAGCATCTATCAAGCAATTGGCGATGACTAGGTCATCTATATATGAGTATATTGACTTAGGAGTTAAATAAGAACATTTGATCATAGGTCATACTCATCGTTTAAGCACAAGTGGGGTTACCACTTTTACATAAAGCATTGATGTGTTCACACCATTAGAGTTGCTTTAGCTCAATTCTTAGAGCAAAGCTCCCCCTAGATGTGATATCCCCCCTAAGAGGGATGAACTAACCTTGGGTTTTGTCGATGATGACTTCATGTAGGTGTTGAAGATGTAGATGCTCAATGTTGATGTAGATCATTTGGAACAATCCATTTGAGTGAGTTGCACTTTCAATACCTACATGGGTTAGTCCCACAAGGAACATACACGGATATCCATAGACATAGAGTGAAATACACATATGATGTTATCCATGAAAGCATTAGGTTACCTTGTCCCTTGTCTTACCAACAAGAGGGTTTGTGACTCCTTGAACTAGTGCAAGATATGAAAGTTGATTGCACTTGTCCTTGCCAAAATGAATATGAGTGAAGTATGTTGGCGGAGTCACCCTCAAGAACTCTTTAGTTCTTCTTCTTTGGGACCCACATCAACTTGATGGGAATCCTTGGAGTTGTATTCGTACTTGATGAAGTAGAACTTGATGTAGTCTTGGGAACCCACTTGACCAAGGCCTTTGGAGCTTCTTCAAATGAATCAATCTCTTCTTGAAGCTTGTCCTTGCCTTTTAGCTTGTGGTCTTGTGGTGGAAGATCATCTTGAGCTTGTGTTCCCTCGAAAGAAGTGGGATCATACTTCTCTTGTTGAGGAACAAACTTCGTCTTGGGGTATTGATCTTCTTCCCACTCAACTCCATTGGCATTGAACTTGCGTTCAAAACCAACACCTTGATTCTTCCGGTGCCTTCCTTGCTTGCGTACAATTTCCTCAAATTGCTTACTTCCGGCAAGGCTCTTGTAAACACCTTTCTCTATAATTCCCTTCAATAAGCTATTTTCTTGCTCAAGTGTAACTTGGCTAAGAGAATCATTAGTGGAATCAAGAGAACTACTAGAAGCAACAATATTGGATTTAACATGATTATTGTTACTACTAGAAGAAGAATCTTTCTTGCTCTTGTTGCTGGATTTTACTTGTGGCATGTAAGTAGACAAGAGTAAACGCTTGGCAATGTAAGAAGAACTTTTCTTACGAAGATCATCATTGATTGCTTTTAAGAACCCATGCTCTTGCTCTAGATTGAGCTTTTCAAAGCGTAGCTTTTCATGAGTCTTTAAAAGCTCTCGATGATCCTCTAAGGTAGTTTCATGAGCTAACTTAAGAGTGTTTAGTTCTTTAGTTAGACGCTCAATCTCCTTCTTACCATTGTCATTCATGTCATCTTGATTAGCATGATTAATAGCAATTTCATCATAGTTTTCATCACTAGTGTTGTCAACAAGTAAATCATCATCACCTAGCAAATCATCTTCATCACTATTGAAATCAACATACTCGGGGTGTGATACCTTGGGGCCTTTAGCCATGAAGCATCTTCCAATCCCTTCATTTGGTGAGTCGAATATGTCGTAGGAGTTGGATGACACAAGTGCAAGACCGGCAACACCTTCATCTTGAGTATGTTCGCAGTCGGAGTGATAACTTCTCTCGGAGTAGTGGTCGGAGTCAGAACCGGATACCCATTCACCAACATGAGCTTGATGTCTTCGTCTTGTGTAGCTCTTTGATGACTTGTCCTTCCTTTCCGAATCCTTGCTTCTACGAGAGGGTCTTCATTCATAACGATCATCTCTACTCCTTCTCTCTCTTGGAGGTGATTCATCTCTTTTACTTCTCCTTTTAGGTGAGTCTTCTCTTCTTTTGTAGGAGCCATACACTCACTAGAGTAGTGTCTGGGTCTTCCACAATTGTAGCAATTTTGATCACGACTAGACGATCTTTTGTCATTGTAGGACCTTGAATTGGAACTTCTCTCTTTGCTTCTACTCTTGTAGAACTTGTTGAAGTTCTTCACCATTAGGCTCAATTCTTCATTGAAGACTTGTTTCTCACTTGATGTTGTAGGGGCATCACATGAAGCTTTGTAAGCACCACTAGACTTGTTGTGAAGCTCTTCCTTATCCTTAAGTGACATCTCATGAGCAACAATTATACCAATGACTTCCGTTGGCTTGAGATCTTTGTAATTAGGCATCATTTGGATCAAGGTGTACACGGTATCATATTTTCCATCCAAAGCTCTTAGAATCTTCTTGATGATGAATCTGTCGGTCATCTCTTCACTTCCTAAGCCAGCAATCTCATTTGTGACGAGAGCAAGCCTAGAATACATTTCAGTGACTCCTTCACCATCCTTCATTCTAAACTTGTCAAGTTGACTTTGAAGCACATCCAATTTGGATTCCTTGACGGACTCGGTAACTTCGTGCATATCAACCAAACTATCCCAAATTTCCTTTGCATTCTCAAGGCGGCTGATTTTGTTGAATTCTTTGAGGCACAATCCATTGAAGAGGATATCACAAGCTTGAGCATTGTATTGCAACATCTTCAATTCTTCTGCGGTTGCTTCATGATTCGGTTCTCTTCCATCTTCAAAGAATTCACCTTGCAAACCAACACACACAATAGCCCAAACGGCGGGGTTATGTCCAAGAATATGCATTTTCATCTTATGCTTCCAACTAGCAAAATTAGTACCATCAAAGTAAGGACCTCTACGGTGGTAATTTCCCTCGCTAGACGCCATACTCTCCTAGGTTGTGAAACCAAGGCTATGATCACCAAAGCTATGGAAATCAAGGCAAATGGAGACCAAGGATCTGATACCACTTGTAGGATCGAAAGTAGGTCTAGAGGGGGGGTGATTAGACTACTTGACCAAATAAAAATCTAGCCTTTTCCCAATTTTATGTCTTGGCAGATTTAAGCAACTTCGCACAAGTTAAGCAATCAACCTACACATGCAATTCTAAGAGTGTAGCAGCGGAAAGTAAAACATTGCATATGAAGGTAAAGGGAAGGGTTTGGAGAAGGCAAACGCAATGTAGACACGGAGATTTTTGGCATGGTTCCGATAGGTGGTGCTATCATACGTCCACGTTGATGGAGACTTCAACCCACAAAGGGTAACGGCTGCACGAGTCCACGGAGGGCTCCACCCATGAAGGGTCCACAAAGAAGGAACCTTGTCTATCCCACTATGGCCATCGCCCACGAAGGACTTGCCTCACTCGGGTAGATCTTCACGAAGTAGGCAATCTCCTTGCCCTTACAAACTCCTTGGTTCAACTCCACAATGTTGTCGGAGGCTCCCAAGTGACACCTAACCAATCTAGGAGACATCACTCTCCAAAAGGTAATAGATGGTGTGATGATGATGAACTCCTTGCTCTTGTGCTTCAAATGATAGTCTCCCCAACACTCAACTCTCTCTCATAGATTTGGCTATGGTGGAAAGATGGTTTGAGTGGAAAGCAACTTGGGGAAGGCTAGAGATCAAGATTCTTGTGGTTGGATTGGAATGTCTTGATCTCAACACATGAGTAGGTGGTTCTCTCTCAGAAAATGAGTAGTGGAAGTGTAGGCACGATCTGATGGCTCTCTTGAATAGAGAAGGGGGTGGAGGGGTATATATAGCCTCCACACAAAATCCAACCGTTACACACATTTGACCCAACTCGGTGAGACCGAATAGAAGAACTCGGTGAGACCGATTTAGTTCAAAATGTGAACGTTAGGAATCTCGATGGGACCGATATGATCAACTCGGTGGGACCGATTTGCTAGGGTTAGGGTAAGACCTCATCTCGGTGTGACCGATTGCATGAACTCGGTGGGACCGATTTCAGCAATGAGTTAAACAGAGAGTTGGTCAGGCAAACTCGGTGGGACCGATCGCTCATTTCGGTAAGACCGAAACGTTATGAAGGGAAACAGAGAGTTTGCATTGCGAACTTGGTGGGACCGAGATCCCGATCGGTGAGACCGAATTGATTAGGGTTTCTGGTAGTGGCTATGTCAAAGAAACTCGGTGGCGCCGGATAGATCAAATCGGTGGGGCCGAGTTTGACTTTAGGTTTTGGACATATTTGGAAATGAGAAAGTGGTTGAGGGCTTTGGAGCATATCACTAAGCATTTTGAGAAAGTAGACCATTATGCAACACCTCATCCCCTTTTAATAGTATTGGCTTTTCCTATGGACTCAATGTGATCTTGGATCACTAAAATAGAAATGAAGAGTCTTGAGCTTTTGCCAATCTTTGTCCTTAGCATTTTGAGGGGTCCACATCTCTAGTCCATGCCATGCCAATCATTGAACTTTCTGAAATATTTAACTTGAATGGACATTAGTTCAATGAGCTATATGTTGTTATGAATTACCAAAACCACCCGGGGATTAGTTGCACTTTCACGCTCCCAATGCTCTGCTCACCGACCATCAGCAACGTCCTCGTCACCAAGACACTCGTCGATGGCGGCGCGGGGCTCAACATTCTCTCCGTCGAGACGTTCGAGACGCTCCAGGTGCCATACGACCAGCTCCTCCCTACCAAGCCTTTCTCAGGACTGACCGATGGCTCCACCACCCCCATAGGGCAGATTCGCCTCCCTTTCACCTTTGGCCAGCGAGACAACTACCACACCGAGCTCATCGACTTTGATGTCGCCCACATTCGCCTCCCGTACAATGCCATCCTTGGGTATCCAGCCCTCCCCAAGTTCATGGCGGCGACTCACCATGGCTACAACGTCCTCAAGATGCCAGGAAGCGGCGGTATCATCACGGTCGCCTGCGACAAGAAGGCAGCGGTGTGCTCCCTTGAGCACGCCTACCAGGCTGTGGTGGTCGAGAACTCCGACGACAAGGGTGCAGTTCAGCCTCCTGAGGCCATCCCCAAGATGAAGAAGCAGCTCCTCCCCAAGGGCTGCCAGGAGGCTGGTGCGTCCGACGATCGTGCCTCAGGCCCCGCGCCCGCTGCTGGGGCGCCTTTCCCCCTTGCATAGGAAGGCGCGCCCGGCGCCCCTCTCAGGACGGGCTTGGGGGCTCTCCTCTGGAGGGCCTCTGACCTGACCAGCGTCACGAGGGAGGTGTTCGGGCACCACATGGAGGCGTGCTTCAACGCGCGCTTCCGTGAGCAGGGCGCAGGGTGTGAGGCACCAGGCGCGCAGGAGTTCATCACCAAGGCAATCGAGGAGCTCCAGGAGGCGCGAGCCATGTGTGGCGAGTGTCACCCCGCATCGTCCAGCGCAGTTGCCGCCCCTGACATGGGTGGCGAGCTGCGCGTCTGCATCAACATCCCAGGTCTCAACAGGGCCGCTTCTCAGGAGCTCTACTGGCCGTCCCGCGTTGGACGGAGTGGGGGCTGCCCCCGCAACTACATCTGCATGCCGTTCGGCCTGCTGAACATGGCTGCCTCGCACCAGTGCTACATGCAAGGCGTCCTGGCGGCTCGCGAGGCCCGGCGTCAGGCGATCCTGATAGAGGAGGTGCCGGACCCTCGCGAGCTTCCCGGGCCTCCAGAGTCCCCCGAGCCTCAGGAGTCAGCCGACTCATGAGGAATGACCTCTGTAGCACGCATCTTCAGCTACCCCAACGCTCCTAGAACGACGATGCCAGGTGACTTTTTGGTTTGTTCAATTGAGGGCGCCCCTCGGGCTTCATTATCCTCGAGCTGTCAGGGCCTGCCCCTGCAGCCCCACCATTTTGATTCATGTACTCCGAACCAGCTATGCGTATTCGAGCTATCATAATTGTTGACGTTACTCCTGACGTCTTGTTACGTATGGAGTTGCCCCTCGCGGCTTCTGCGCGTTGCTAACCCGCCTCTTGCTCATCCCGCAACGGGGGCTACTGGCACGGCGCCTGTGCTCGGGTCCGTCCCTGCAGCACTGATAAACCTAAGAGACCGAGCTCTGGCTCGTGGCCGGCCCCGCGCACGTCACCTCACCGGGTCCTTAGTGCCTTCGTCTTCTTGCGAAAAGATCACTGGCGGAATAGCAGACACGGATGCGTGCCCTGTTTTCCTTTTTCGGCTAACTCGCAGGAATCTCCGGAGCCGGGACCACGAGCAGCCTTGCCAACGCCTTGGAGCGCAGCCCTTCCTAGGCATCTCCTCAGAGCCGGCTGTTTTCTCCTCGTGCAAATCACTTGCACGTTAAAGGGGGGGGCCTGAGCATCACACCTCAGGGGCTCCTACTGGCTCTCGAGCCCTCACCCCCTGGCCTTGACCACGGCATCGCGACCTGGCATACCAGCGGCGGCTGAGCGTCGCTCGAGGGCCGGGACCTGAGGATGTAGAGCACCCAGGCAAGCGGGGGAAGCGGAGACGGCAGGAGCCCTGCGGAGGGGGCGTCGTCTGGGGGATGGCATGGCCCAGCATCCCATGAGAAGCTCGTCCACGCGGCAAAAGAGTCACCACGGGCTCACCAAGATAAGTCACCCCACACGCACAGCCGTGAACCTTAAGATCATCGCTTCGTCTCTAGTGAACTCGCTTGGGCAAGAATGCTTCCCTTTCAGTCCTTCGGGAGCCGCTTGCGCGCCAAAGGGGACCCCTTGAGCATCGCGCCTCAGGGGCTCTTACAGGACCTTGGGCCACTCACCTCCTGGCCTCGACCACGGCATCGCGACCTGGCATACCAGCGACGGCCAAAGCTTGCTTGTGGACTGGGTCCTGCCGGCGTAGAGCACCAAGCTACCGCGAGAATGAAAGGGGGAACCATGCCTATGCGAGAGGCACAAACACGACACTAACGGAGAATGATAACATTAAAGCGCGGGCGTCACAGTTATTTACATACCCCCACGGGGCCCGTCATGATTTTCGCACAGGAATGAAGCAAAGGAGAAACACCTAAGGACTACGGCCTCGGCGGCGTCGCCAACGACGTCGAGACGGCAACCCTTCACCTCCTAGGCCCGGGCGCGGCGATGCGGCGGCTCGTAGCTGTCGTTGTCGCTCGAGCTTGGTCTAGACGAGGCGCTGCTGCTGCCGGAGGAGTTGCGGATAAGGCCAAGGGCAAGTTCATTCCCGATGGCCTCGCCGTTTCGCTGGCCTACTGGGGAGCTGTTGCCTCGATCTTCTCCCCTGGCGTAGCACTCCACGCGTCGGCCATCCTCTCCGAAGGCCTTGAAGAGGAGCGTCGAAGCCCCGTCGTACTCGAAGTGGATGGCATGACCTCCCTCCGAGCGGCAGGCGCGGGCGACTGCGACCCATCCTCGGGTCATGAAGACGTCGCCAGAGTCGACGACCTCGACCTCCGCCTCTGATGCTTGGCTGCAGCAGCCGTTGTGTTGCAACCACAGCTTGACGGGCCCCCGTGGTGGAATCTCCCTCGCCAGAGACCGCGGGAGCCGGATCCATGTGCGCGGCGCCATCGCCGCCCACACCAAGAACTCGCGGGCCATGCCTTCGGCGTGGGTCTGCGGGCGGATCGGCCGTGCGGCCACCACTTGTTCTCCTCCCTGGTTCCGCTCCTCGCGGCAACCGCGGCCGCTCTCATGGACGGGGCTCTACATACGAGCGTATGCGCGGACCGGGAAGCCTGGCGGAGCGCGTTCATTCCAGGGCCGCGTTGGTGTAAGCGCCGCGGCGGCGTCGCGAGGGCAACCCCGCCTTTTATTCGGCGGGAGCAGCTCGGGTTCCACCTGGGGGGCTTTTCCCTTCTCCGTGGCGGAGAACCTCCTCACTGGCGCCATGGAAGCTTCGGCCAGATGGCGGGAGAACTAAGGAGAAGGAGGAGCAGGCGGCGAGAAGATGAAGATGAGCTGGGGGCTCCGCCCCCGCCCCATTTATAGGCAGAGGGAGGCCAACCGCCGGCCTCTCACGTTCTGAGCAATGATGGCTCCTCTGCATGCATCAGGCAGTTGTCAAGTCGGGCAGTTGCCGAGACGGCATGGGGAAGTGGAGACGCCCACGTCCCATCAAGCGCCACGCGTCAGCCCGGTCCACAGGCGATTGGGGCCCGCGGTGCTTCGCCCTTGCCCTTTGGCTTCGCTCAAAGCCAAGTCCGAGCGCGCCTTAGGCCCGGGGGCTACTGTCGGCATTCTGGGAACCAGGGTACCCAGACTTGCCTGCCTGCAGCCCACGGCGTGGCTCCATCGATGGCCTGGTACGGCCCATCTACACCACCTTCAAGACAAGACCCTCGCAAGGGGCCAAGCCTCGCGAGGCGGGCGACATCAAGACCTCCGGAGGGAGCGGCCTCCTTAGGCTAGCTCCTGAGGAGCAGAGATTTCTATGCAGGTGCCCACCTCATGAGGTCGAGGTGACACAATCCATGATGACCAAGGCCAGGCGGGCACCAGCGGGCGCAGAGCAGCAGGTTTCCTCTTTGGTGCTAAGGAGGCAAGCGCAGGCGCGGGGTCCCAAGGAATCACCCAAAGGTTTCCATTCCCGTGCAACGAGACCAAGACCGCCAGGACGGCAGGACGGATGTCATCACCGAGCCCACCGTGGCGTCACGACCAGAAGCTTTGTAGGCGAAGACCACCTTTCGTCAGGATAAGATGTACTACTTGTCCCCTTTCAAATTGGCCGTTGTGGAATCCCTTCCCGCCTTCGTTTTCGGGGAAGAGGACCAAGGCCACTATATATAGGTTAGCCACCACCATAGAAGGGGAGATCCGATCGGACCGAGAACAACTCACCCTCACCAGAGCAAGCCTCGCGAGCTTGTTCATCCTCTGTACTAGTTCATCCTCATCCCCTCGTGAGGCTAATCCACCACAAAGCAGGAGTAGGGTATTACACCGCAAGGTGGCCCGAACCTGGGTAACTACGGTGTCGACCTTCTTCCCTGTTCTTCGAGCTAGGCTGTAGGGCGGCGCATTCAGTTGGCTGGATAGGTTGAGTTCTTCACACACGCCCCAGAGTTTGAAACTCCTTTGGGTCTGCGGAGCCCTGAATCCGACACTTCTCAATTTTCCTCTGTAAGATATATGCACAGCTTCCGGTCTAAGATATTCAGTCTTCCAAAGCAAGATACCTCGGAAAAGCTTTCAGCATAAGAAAAAGAATCTTTCTCAGTAAGCAAGCAGAGGAGAAGCTTCTCAGGTATGGAACCAAGCCTTCTCCAGCACACTACCAAGGCAACAGCTTCGAGCGTAAGATATCCAGCCTTCTTCAGCAAGCTACTTCGATAACTTCCAACATAAGATACCCAGCCTTCTTTAGTATGACACTACACACTGTTATCAGTATTGTTAGCAGATATTATACTGTGAGTTGGTAGTATATGACAGTATGGCTCAAGAATCAGATACGCAATAATTTTGTCTGACGCACAAATCAGTAAGGACACATGTCTGCCTCAAGAATCAAGCATTCAACTACATATACTTCCATATATATGATGAGCATGCAGCACAGGTCATGCAAGTCACTCACCCAAAGGATTCAACTATGATCAAATGGATCTACCAAAGGAAGGTAGGAATCCAATCACCACATGAGCTATGCCAAATAAAGAAAGTCAGATATACATTTCATATGATGCAAGAATCGACAAGTTGTGAAGCAGACAACCCTGAAATCAACAGTCTTGGCAGTAGTTATCAAAGTCAGTTTTCCCGCACCCGACAAGGTGATATTATTCACTCTTGTCACCATCTTGTATGATTGGCCACAACAAGGAGCTCTGGGTACATGTCATATTTATGAGGACCCATGTCCTGAGCAATAACAAGATGGAATACAATACCGACAACATCTATAGTCGCAAGAAGAAGCAAGGACATATGTGGTCAAGCCATTTCAGCAAGGGCTTCCGACAAAGAAAATAATGACAATCAAGGAGTAAAACTGGCAGAAAGGATATAATGATTCTTGCACGACCATCATGGTCCGGATACCCAAGTCAGTTTGAGACCATGATTCCATATGGATATACGGACAACATGGGTAAGCCAAAAGCCGAACAACCAGCTCAGATCATGCATTCTCATGTGTGGAACTAAATGCAAGGGCAACCTGCCATGAAAAGTATCTTCCTGCCAGAAGAACTGTTAGTCGAGTCTCGAGATGCTACTGTTTGAGGTATGGTACCGTTATAAGGTTACACCCCTTTTCATTGTTCACGACCGGAGGTAGTCGAATCTTCGGTACAGATTTCAAGATCAAGACAAAGAAACACACACAAATAATTCGGTACCAGCTACGGGTAGTCAGATTCCGTCAGGCGAATGGCTATGACTCTCAGCATTGTTTGAACGCGGAAGACATGCATTTGTTTGAACAACCCAACAGAAGGAACAAAAAGGTATTTTACCCACCGAAAAGTTATTCTCAGATTCTTTGGATATTACTGGCAGATATGAAAAAATCAAATTCAACATCAGATTTGACACATGAGGAAGGATCCATCAGAATTTTGGGAATGGTGAAGCAAACCACCCCAGAGTGAGGTAACCAGATCATATAAATATCAGGGGGAACAACATATAAAGGAAATTAATACCCGAGTTGGAAATGGTGTCCTCAAGTCATACATGTTCCCTGAGCAACCAAATCTCGAGGACGAGATTTCCTTAAGGGGGGAAGGTTTGTAACACCCTGGATTTTGGCCCTTTCTTTTTGTTTTGAATTTGTTTGGATTTTTGCTTTGGATTTGTTTTCTGTGGCTGTGTGGTCTGGAAACATGGGAAGATTACCTATTCCTCCTTTCTAGAGTGGCTTGTCAATCTCAAATTCTTCCCAAGGCCATGTCATTTCCATCTTAGCCCAACCACAAATTCTTTTTCTCAGGAATATTCCTTTTTCTATTAAAGGAATAACCCTGTCTGACCTAGGTTGTGAAGCAACCTATATTTCTATCTTCCACAAAATTTCCAAATAATTCTCATAAATTGTTTGGATAATATATGCCCCAAATATGTCCAAAAATTTCTTTCCTGGCCCAAAAGTAATCAAAAAATATTCATTCTTCATTTCTGTCCAGAGTGGTCTTCTGTGAAGGAAGTGCCACCTACATTTTTTTGATTGATCCCAAACTTTTTGGGCATACTCTCACATCCAAATCATTGCCTCATGCCAAAATTCAGCTCTATTTGCCTAGCCAATCTTACTCAGCAATTTTCCAAAGTTTCTGTCAGATGGGAGCCTTGTTGAAGGAAGTGCTAGCTAGGAGTATCCAAATAAGTTAAAATTTTGCAAGCCCCTCCATATGCTCAAATCATGACTCTCCACCAATTTTCAGATCCATCCAATCATCTAGGTGATCACACCATCAAATCTTTGTTTCTGGCAATTTTTTCAGGTTGTGAAGCAAGTATATTTTATATTGCTTCAGTACTGCTGAAAAATTACCAGAGCATTCTCCTACCCATAAAACTTCTCTCGACCAAATTTGGGATCAATTCATCGAGCCAATATTTCTCCATATTTTTCTCAAGATTCTGGACAAAGAAGAACCCTGTGAAGGAAGTACTATTTTGGCAAGTCCAAATGGTATGAAAATTTTACAGCGTCTTCATATGTCCATATCATCATGATCTACCAAATTTCAGCCCCACACAACACTCCATGTGAGTGCATCATCCAATTATCTATTCTATACCATAATTGTAGTTTGCAAAGCAACTATATTAATTTGTGGTCCTAATCTTCTCCAACTTCACAGGACTGTAGTCCTTCCTAACCTAAACTTCTCAGACATCAAATTTGCCTCTTATCTCTTCTCAGTTTATCACAGAGATGTGCCCAAGTTTGCTACAGCAAACTTCTCTCGATGCATCCCATCTATCCATGGCTCTTTTTGCTAATCTTTCACCTCCTACAGTCCCCAGGGTGCAAAGACAAAGCGCTAGACATCAATTGCCAGCCTCTCTTGTCCTCGCCTTGCCATGTCACATGGTGACCGCGTTGTTGGCATGCCTGTGCATGCGCTCTGGCAGCATTGGACCCGCTCTGCGCATCGGAACGCATCGAGCAACTTCTACCCGGCGGCGTTCGCGCGTCCCCGAGTGCTGACCTGACTCCCTCTTCCCTCACGCTGCTCTCTGATCCTCTACCCCCACCTGTAGCTGCCTCGTCGACGCTAGACGCCGCGCGCCCACGGGCGCACTGTGCTCATCCGGCTCTGAGCTCGCCCTGTCTTCTTCCTCCTTGTCCCTTGGCTCCATCTTCGCTCCGTGAACCTCATCTGCCCTCTCCCGTCACCTCCACAGCTCCTGAACGCCCTGTTCTTCGCCAGAGTTTTGGCCGAGCCCTCGCGACGGACTCCGGCCACGGGCATCCTGCCCCGACTATTTAAACCATGCCCAAGCCCTCCCGAGCTCACCACAAGCCTCACCACACTTCCCCGAGCTCGAGTGCTCGTCCTACTCCTCCATTGCCTCCATGGCCGCTGCCCTTCCCTAGCTAAATTTGCTCGCGGCCAAACCCCTCCCTCCGTTTCACCACCACCAGAGCCACCTCTCCATTCCCCTGGAGCTTCCCCACCCTTCTCCCTCTTCTATGGTGCCCCAGAACGCCGACCCCATCATCGTCCGAAGACCCAGCCCACAGGCATTGAAGCTGCAGCCACTTCGGTCCTTCCTGGAGATCGTGACCTACACTGTTGGATGAGCCTCTCCGAGACAAGCTCATCCGTAGGCGGAGCACCGCGGGAGGTGGCCAGAGTCGCCGGGAATCGTTGTCGGGGCGGCCGGCCTCGCCTATGTCTTTCTCAAACGCGGGGAGGAAGAAGGAGCGAGGTGGAGGGAGAGAGTCAGCGGTGGGTCCCGCCCGTAAGTGACCCGGACGGCCGGGCCCGCCACTTAAGTAGAAGCGCACTTGGTAAAATACGTTTTCACTTTGGAAAGGCGTATTTTGCTTCTGCTTCAGCCCGGAATGCGCTTTCACTTCAGTGAAAGCGTACTTCCTGAAAGTGTGTTTTCTGTTTATCTAATCAGGGACTTGTTTGTGGATATATTTTTACAGAAAGGCCCCAGATAGAAAAACCCTTATATCTTTTCACTCACAACTCCAAATCAGGTGATTCCAAAGCCCATGATCTCTATTCGTCGAGCCTGTTCCGATGGTATCATTTTTACCATGTGGTAAAATTCTAAGAATGACCATTTTGCCCCTGCCCTTTATCCAGCTCCTCCGAGAGAGAAACCTTTCCGACGAATCTTTCTGCGAGCTTCTCGCACTTCTTCCCGGTGAATCCACCCACCCCAGGCAAGCCACACTCTCCATTTGCATGACTGCAATGCAATGCCATGGTTTATTTATTGGAACTTGCTTAAAATTTGCATTAGCTACATATGATTTGTTCATGGCAATTCTTGGGGTGATATTTGACCTTGTTATTGCCATGATGATGCTTGGATTTCTAGGGCTAATGTTTTGCAGATTGAGGATAGCATGTTGCCATTGGATTATTAGTGGCTATTATTATTTTCATCATGATAGTAGTTTATATTATGCTTTGGGGTATTATTTTGGATTTGATGCTATCATGTGGATCTTCGGTTATTATCTTGATATTGATATTGGTTTAGTAGCATCATCATACCTGGATTCATGATATTAGCTACCTTTGGAGTTTATATTGTTGCAACTATATTGTTTCATAGAGTATTTGGCGGATATTGCTATGACTTGGATTTTAGGTGGATATATGATATTGGTGTATCAGTTATCACCGATATACCTTGGGGACAAATTCCGTCATTTCGTTGGTCAGGTGCCACCGAACCAGACTTTTCTAGTGCAACTACATTTGCCTTTATGGGAAGGCCCTAATACGGTCTATTGTTATGCCTCCCGCCGGTTCCTCCAACTAGCAAAGGTTATGTGCGTGCGCTACCCTGATCAGGTAGGTGGCCATAAGCCTTGTGTGCCCATAGTTGTTTTGGTACCATTGACCCCGTTTGGGACCGTTTTTTTTTTGCCACGACGGTGGCCGTTTGATGTCCAGAGTGGCATCCGAGGCCACCCATGACTTAGCCCAAAGGGGAGTTTGTCGGAGTGGCCGGGAGAGTGTCATGCAATAGATTGGTTTTGTCAAAACATCATTGGTCCACCCGAATGGGAGCACGAGGCCATGGGTTCAGTGGTGTGGGTACAGTGTGCTAACCTATGCAGAGTGTGTGTAATCTATCGATAGCCACGTCCTCGATCATAGACACAGTTCGTACTAGGTCACACTATTCAATCAACACTCACGATGACAGAATAACTTATTAGATGACTTATATGTTGATATGTGAGCAGTAACTGTTTGGCAGGATGCCGATGATGATGGGATGATCTTGAGGTTGATCATTCAGTTTGTGTTGTGATCACGCGGTGATCACGAGGAGGTATTGATCACGAGGTGATCGAGGTGAGATATTGCTTGGCCGGATAACCAAGAATGAGATGGTTCTTGAGATCCGAGATGTTGGTTTATCAGTATTCTAGTAGTTCCTTATCATGCTTAATAGATGCTTCCTCACCATAGTTGTTAATTAAGTTAACCTATTAAATGCTATGTTGTTGTTTTGCCTTGACACTTTTGGTTGTTGTGAGCTTGCGAGTACATTCAAAGTACTTACATGGCGTGTCATGCCAGATTGCAGGTGATGACGTGATTGATTGTTTGTCGAGTATACCGACCGTGCGAGCTAGACCGTGTCCCAGCCAGAGTCCCTGCGGAGTGGAGTTCACTACCGTCGTCATTGTTCCATTGCTATGAGTTGTTTCACTGCTAGCATAGAGCTACCTTAGCATGCGTAGTGTCGCCGTGCTGATGCGATTCCTTGTAACATCAGACCTTTGTACCCTTGCCCTTTTGTAATAAGAGTTGATTTGTTCTATGGCAAGCAGTGTCGCATTCTAGAAGACTTGATCTCTGGGCTGGAATACGGGGTGTTCCGGTTTCTCTGAGCTGGGGTGCCACACACGACGAATTTGAAAGTTCAAATTCCGACTGTTGCTGCACCGTGGGACAGCTGTCGAGTGGATCCTTATCCTGACAACGGTCGAAACAGAGAAGGGCAGTTATGACAATTCATGTCGGGGTGCCCCTAGCTATAAATAGCCGCCCCACAACCACTTGTTGGTTGGCTGCTCTGAGAGAACTTGACACTTGTCATTTGAAAGCAATCCATCCTCTGATGACTTTGAGAGAATCCTAAGTGAGGAAAACCCCAGAGCCAAAGTGATTGAGCATCACTGAAGAGATTGATCTGTGTGATCTGACGCCTGTTACCTTTGAAGACTATCATTCTTCCAGATGGTTAGGCGTCAAGTTCTGAGTACACCAAGAGTCATTGTGGTGTGCTGGTGAACATGTCTGTGAAGGTTTTAGAAGTCTACCTTGAAGACTTACCACGAGTGATTGGGTGAGGACTAAGTGACCTTAGCTCAAGAGGAATACGGTGAGGACTGTTTGTCCTCTGAGTTCATCTCAGCCACCTCAATCAGACGTACAGTTGATACAGTAACTGGAACTGGTCTACCAAATCACTATGTGTTGGGACCGAGGGTATATCGACCAGAAGGGGGGGTGAATGGGAGATTCAAAAATTCTTGCGAATGTTATGAATGGATCCCAGACACAGCAATGGAAATAAGGTTCGATAGAAATAAACTCAATCAAGCACTTTATCTAGGAACATATCTATCGAGGTAAGAAGCAATAATGGTACGAGCATAGGATATCATAGGTTTGATAATGACGATGGTAATGCAATAAGCTAACAGATGCAGCAGCATGAGAGAAACAAGGTATGACATGTGATGGATGAACAGGAGAAAGAATTATGATAATGTGAATAAAAACGACACAGGGAAATCACGCCAGTCTTAGTAAGTGCGGGCAGATACGAATACTACTGAAATGGTTACACTGAATGAAGAGAATGCAACAGGGTGAGTAACGAATGATAATAGCAGGGAACGACAAAAGATAACGATGAAAGAAATGCAACAAACAAGGAATGATCACATAAACTATCGTCACAGAGCATGAAAGTAAACTGTTGAATGTAATGCAGTAAAGTAGATTGAACCAGTGGTGCTCCATGGCGACAGATGGATTTGGTAGACCAGTTTGCCCTTCTGCCAAAGGACTACATCTGGTTGGAGGGGTTGTGATTTAACACAGAAGATAAAATCTCTTTGCCCTATTCTCCTTCAACTCGAAGCTGTTCAGACTTCAGTTCATTTCACTCGTGGTAGATACTTGTCGGCGATCTCCAAACCTTTGATCGACCTTCGCAAACCACAATGACTCTTGGTTGCTGAAGATCTTGCTCGGTGAAGACAACAACTCTTCAACACTCGAGCCGACACCTATCCGTCTAGAGAGTGCGCAACTCTCAAGAGTAATAGGTACACGAACTCTCAACTCATAACTACTATGATGCTCTACCACTGTCTAAGTTTTGGGCTCTTGATTTTTCTCTCTGTGGATCTTAAACTCAAATCACTCGGAGAGGGGATGCTCAATCAATCTTCTCAGAAATCTTAAGTGGAGCAGCCAGCGGGCAATGTTGGAGCGGGGTGGCTATTTATAGTTGTAGCCTTCCCTGAAGGGAAATGACCAATTGGACATGTGGAGCAGCCAAGGGCCGAACGACACGAGTCCAACGGTCGGAAATTGAGCACAACGGTAACATTTCTTGCGGAGCAAGTAATGCTAACTCCTCAGTTCGAAAGATATCTCCTGCAGCACGAAGAACAATGTCTACTGCTGGCAGGTAATTATTCGAAACATAAAGAGATTTCTCTCAGTCTCACATAGGTGTTGGGCTAAGCATCACAGCGGATCTAAGCTTCGAGAACCTATACCCCTCTTAATAGTACGGAGGTCCTATGACGCAAATGAATGAAAGAAGAACAATGAAATGAATACTACGTCTCCACTTTGTCTTTGACTTTCATTCGCTTCAGTCACTTTTCTTCGGATAGCAGCTCCGAACCAATTGCTTCGCTTCAACAATAAATTTTTGAGGGGTTAACTCCTTCACATCAATCTTCTCGTCTACATGTTCTCAACAAATGTAGCTCATTCTTCTCTGTAACGCAGATATTCTTTGGTGAAGTTCCTCGAACTTGACACCGGAGACAACATTCTCTTCGGTTCTGCATGAACTATTTCTCACTGTGTGCACTAGCAAACAAATTAGTCCATGCCCATTTCTGTCAACAATCTCCAAAACACAAGAGGGCAAATATTGCACCAACAATCTCCTCTTTTTTGGACGATTGTTGACAAAACAAAACACATCAAAAGATAGATAATGGAATGAAATGGAATGCAAAGGATAATGAAAGACGAGATATAATTGCGAAGATAAAGCACGCTCCCCCTAAAGATATGCATCGAATGCATAGAAGATGAAATGGAAGGAAGCAAGATGAATCTTCGTGTGAGTGATATTGACAAATGATCTCATTCATGGTCTCTTTCAATACACTCGACAGTGTCTGAGGTATTTCCTGTCACACACAATCTTTGAAAAAGATTTGTTAGATATAGCGAATGCTTTGAAATGATTTGTGACAAAGGATAAGCCATGAGGATTTGCTCAGAACACAGTTTGAATCCACACGAGATATAAGTTCCCTGCAAGTTAGATACCCGAGGAGAATTAGAGCAAGCGAATCATAGGTATATTGCTCGGAGTAGATATGCTTTAGACAAGGTTTTCCTACAACAAAAGATGATACAAAGGAGATATGCGAGGGAAAACAGCTTGTGTAATAGAGAGATTTAGCTTTCGAATCTCAAGGAATTTAAACTGAAGCTAGCTTTCTTCTCCTCCAAGGTTAGATAGCGAGATATAATCATTATAGAATATCTAACCATAAGACACATATAGTTTCAAGGAGTAAAATATCTCATTTTGGAGAAGCATGATTTCCAATTCTCCTTGAAGTGCTTTTACTTTCCCTGCACGATGGATAAGTATCGAGAATAATTATTGCAAGGAAGTAAACTTTTGATTGCACCTGCAAACAGATAATTTGGAAGAAAATAGCATTGCAGGGGGGGTGTTATTAATGGTACATGATGACGAGCTTTTCAACACCACAGGCGGTGCTTCAAGTTCCAAAAGAAAATTGTTGGATGAAAACCAAATAGTTCAAAGGAAGAGCAAATAGTGAATGGAAACACCCCTGCAAATAACCCGCTGATCTATCACTCGATGTTCTTCTCCCCCTTTTTGTCAACAAGTGTCAAAAAGGAAAGAGAATGCATGCGAGGAACTACTCATCCAAAGAATCCTCAGAATCAGAACTCAAACTATTCGGAGAAGCAGAGCGAGCAATGGTTGAGGCCGAAGCAGGAGTTAGAGACGTAGCATGGGCTTCGGGAACAGCTTCGGGAGTAGCAGCGTGAGGTGCATCTGGATTGTAGATAAATGTTCCTGCTGTGTCTTCAAGATCATCATCAGGTTCAACTAACAGCAGGTCAGTGGAGGCGGAGCGCTGAGGAAGTACTGGGGTTTGCCTTCGAATGCGAGGTACTTCAAACAACTCCAAATGATCATATTCCTTCTCGATACCCTTGGCAGAAAGCTGCTTGCGAGTGTAATGCTTGTGCAGAAGCGTCCAGGAGCGCTTCTTCTCTTCTTTCTCATACAGGAGAGTTTGGCGAGAATAATTGTGAAGCAAATTGATCTCTGTCATCATTTCCATCTTCACTTTCCTATCAAGCTTGATATGGCTTTCCAGGGCTTGCTGAGTGCAAAGACAAATCTCATATAGTGAAGGATTTTGTTCACGGGGGATTTCAACTTTTGCCTTCTTAATCTTCGGAGCTCTAGCAGAGACAGGCATAGAAGCAGAAGTGGTAGCATCCATTGGCATCTTTCCTTTGCATATGTCCTTCACAATCCTGAGTGTGTCGCGGACAGGTGGCATATAAACTTTCGGGACATATGGACAGTAGAACTTTTCTTCAATGAGCTGCTCAATGGCATACATGACCCAAGGTGCATATGGCTTCAAGGCTTGAGGGCTATCAACTGCACAGGCCAAGTTGCGAATGAAAAGATCTGGGATATCAAAGAAAATACCCTGAGCAGTGGCAAGAAGTGCATTTCCCACGATGCCATTGATGGTTTCTGGCCTGTTAGTTGGAGTGAGGGAGTTGCAGAGGATGTAGAACAGTACTTTGTTCTCATTTGCCAGATTTTTTGGATTTATCTCTATGCATTCATCACCAACAAGCTTGGGCTCCATCAGCATATGAAGTTGAGCTTCAGATACTTCCCAATAGTGTAGCATGTGTTCACGATTAGCATCAAATTCGCACCGAGGAATATTCAACAGTGCTAAGAACTGGTTTGCCGAGCATTTAATCTTTTCCTCTCCTGTCATCCATTCGAGGATCCAAGTGCTACAATCTGTAAGATCCTGTGACATAAAGAGTGGCATAGAATTGATGAATCACTTCATGATTCCAGCCATGATTAAAGCGAAGGAAACTCTTCAGGAAGACAAGTTCAATCTGCTCAATGGTGCGATGGAAACAGGGTAAACTTTTGAGCTCTACAAAATCCAGAATCTTGTGCTTGAAGACGTGATTCTTTTCATACAGAATGTGAGCATAATACACGGCATGTTCCTTTGTCCAGAACCTTGGCAACATGGAAGTTCTTTCTCCTTCATATGGGTTGGTACCAAAGAATGCAAGTTTCGAAAGATAAAACTGCTTGTTAAATGCAGGACCATTTGGGCCATCTTCAACTGGGAACAAGGGAGATGTTTCCAATGGATTTTTCAGATGTTCTTCACTCATGTTCCTGGTCCGAATATCATCCGGTGCTTGCACACCTTCCTTGATTGGCTTGAGAGGAGCACGAGGCTTCCTTGACTTTTCTTGGGCTGACTTCTTTGAGGAACTTGACTGACCATCATTTTTGCTCGTTGGAACTCCTTCAGCGGCTTTCTGACTTTCGGGCACTAGGGCCTTTTCTTTCACGGTATTTCCATTAGCTGGGGGCACGACAGCTTCCTTCTCGGACGCTTGGGACACAACAGGTGGGGCAATTCCTTCGTGAGCCATTGGCTCTTCAGATTTATTTTCTTCCTCTTCCAACTGTGTAGCAGTGGAACGAGGAGCAGGATCAACATCCATTTGGGTAGGGGCACCAGATGATGTGACCGGGGTAGTTTTGTCTCGGGAAACATTTAGCTCCCCCTCAATCTTGTCATTCTCCTTGTTTGATTCGGAGGGCTTAGCTTGCAATTTCCTCAGAGGTGATGGATCTGCCTTCTCAAACTCAGTCTCCTCATCAGCATCATCATCAGCTTGGGTGAAGAATTTTCTTCATCATCCTTTTCGAGGAAGATATCAACAATATCTTGTTGCTCTTGGGCTACTGGAGTAGGAATGATAACCTCCACATGGACAGCTTGCTACATAGGTTCATCCTCATGAGGTGGAGAGGGTGGAATCTGCTGTAAGGGAGTACTGGAGTCAATTGGTTGAGTATCAGCAACGGTCTGAAGGCGGCGTCCTTTGATTCCTTTCGGTTTGCTAGCTCTTGCCTTAGCCTTCTAACATTTTTCTTCTTTGATTCTCCTTCGAGCAAGATCTGCCTTGCGGTCAATCTCATCGTTCCTTTTGTCACACAGTTGAGATATTTCCATTTTCAACTATGAGTGCCAATCAATTTTGTCATTTCGCATTAGACTGAGTGCCTTTGTGAGCTCAACAATATCTTTGTTCAGGTCTTTCCTTTCAGACTCAGTGTTGGCCTCTCTCCTCATTTGCTCGAGGGTTTGCTTGTCCTTGACTGCCTGATTCAGCTTCTTCATAATTTTCCTCAGCTCGATGAAATGTTTCATTACCATTTTGGTAACATCATCAGGAAGTCACAGACTGCTGATATCATCTGATTTTGCATCGTAAGCAGCACTCTCAGTTACATCAATCATGAGATTGAAGTCATACTTCTGTTCCTCTGTGGAGCAAGAACACTGGGTTTGGCCTTCACGATGTCCTCCAGCACCTCCATGTGGAGGTTGTTAGTGCTCAGTCGGATCGGATCCGAGATGCCGGTGATCGTCCACACCAGGCGCGAATGCTCCTGGAGGGGCGCGATGCGCCGGTGCAGGAACTCCTTGGCAACCATCGCCGCCGTGAGCTTGGTGGCCTACAGCTCCTTCACCCTCTCCATGAGCGGTGCCAGCCTCTTCGTCACTGAGCTTGGCGTGTTCCCACCTAGAGCTCTTCACGGCTGGGGCGTTCAGGATCATGAGGAGGGGGTTGTACTGCCCCGCATCCATGTAGACCCAGCGCGACCTGAAGCCCTCCACCTTCTTTAGGATCTTCATGTTGATGATGTTGCCAGCCATCACGTCGATGATACAGAACAAGGCGCACCCCGTGCGCTGACTCACCGCAGATATCCGCGGGCTCTAGAAGGCCCTGAACAGCGCCACCGAAGGTATCACTCCCAGGAAGCCCTCGCAAAGGTAGGCGAAGATGGAGAGGAGGAGGATGGAGTTGGGTTGAAGGTGGGGCAGATGGATCTGGTAATGGTTGAGGAAGAAGACGGGGATCATCATGGCCTCCAGGTCACGGGGCGCGCGCAAGCCCGGCCAGATCCGAGTGGCCTTCCACTCATTGTGGTCGCAGGACACCATGGGGCACACCTTGTCCAGCCCCTCTTCATTAACGATTGTGGACCTCAACAAGGCCGGCTCTGGCTTGGCAGCGGCGGGCTTCTTGTCTGCCTTGGGAGCCATGGTGGCGGAAGCAGATTGGGAGCTGGATGAAGAGGATGCAGAGAGCAATGCATAGGGAGGCGAGTTGGGCGATGGAGAGCAATGATGTTGCCTGCATCACGCGTGGGTCTGTTTTACGGCAGGGCTGATGGTTACCGAGGCGTCGTGGGGGGAAGCGGGGGTGTCACCTGTCCCATTGTGCTGCCACGCGTCCCTACCTGGGCCCGGCACTTCACTTAGGCCCCACGTCATTTCATTCCTAACGGGTGAATACGTGTGCGTCGCGGGCCCGGGGGCTATTGTCGGCCCAGTGGGAACCAGGGTACCACGGGCTCGCTGCCTACGGCCCATGAAGCGACACCTGGAGTAGGCCTCAAGAGGCAGCCTCGCCGTGGGTGCCACGAAGCAAGACACCTCACGAGGACCCCTGCCACAAGGCGAGACTCTACAAAAGACAGCATCAACCAGCAAGCAACCTCACGAGGCCCCCCTCGCAAGGCAACCCCCCGTGATGCCCTTCATGCGGGAAGCCACGCGGCACCAGGCGCGTGGCCATGTGCTCATCACATGGGTGACACGCTCGCACCAAGTGACGCCAGCGAAGATCGAGCCAGCAGGCGCGCCCAAGGCAGGATTCCTCTTTTGTGCTAAGGGAGCAACGACATCTGCCTCCCCCCAAAGCTTACCACTTCGGTGCAAGAAGATCAGGACGGCATGGCACGCTAGGGCATGCGTCATCACGGAGCCCACTCACACGTCAGGATAACTTCTATAGCAGGCGATGACCACCTTTTTTCAGGATAAGACTGGGATCCTATCCCCCTTTGAAATGCCGTTGTGTGGCAATCCTTCCCGCCAACATTTTCGGGGGAAGAGGACCAAGGCAGTTATAAAAGGGGCAGTGCTGCCACAATAGGAGGGGATCGCGCACTTGACCCCTGAGAGCTTCACCTTGTAGCTCACGAGCACTGTCTCCACAAGCAATCCCACCAAGCAGGAGTAGGGTTTTACACTGCACAGTGGCCCGAACCTAGGTAGCTTGCTAGTCCCTGTCGTGTCCTGCGTCCCTGCGTTGTGCCTCGCTCGTCGTAGCCACACCAAGCTCGTTGTCTAGTTGCTAGGTCACGAACTAGGTCCTCAGAGTTCGAACAATGGTTTTGGAGGATTTCCCATGGCACAAATCAATCCCCCGACAATTGTCACCTTGGGGTCTACTGTTCAGAACAATAACTAGTGCATACAACTAGCAGGTAGGATCAAGAACTCAAATATATTGATTAAGACATAAAGGGTTAAGATCTGAAATCATGGCGCTCGGGCACTAGTGACAAGCATTAAGCATAGCAAAGTCATAACAACATCAAAATCTCAGAACATAGGGGATACTAGGGATCAAGCCCTAACAAATTGACTCGATTACATGAGAAATCTCATCCATGTCCATCACCGTCCAGCAAGTCTACGAAGGAATTACTCACTCCCAATGGTGAGCATCATGGAATTGTTGATGAGGAAGGGTTGATGATGATGACGGTGATGAATCCCCCTCTCCGGAGCCCCGAACGGACTCCAAATCAACCCTCTCGATGAAGAACAGGAGGCGGCAGCGGCTCCGTACCGTAAAATGGGTGAAACTTCTTCTCTTATTTCTTTTCACGGGAAGACGGGATTTATAGGCTTGGAATTAGGTCATATGGAGCCTCATGGGCCCCACAAGACATCAGGGCACGCCCTAGGGGTAGGAGCGCCCTGTTGTCTTATGGACAGCAGGTGGCCCCCTTCGGTGGATCTTCGTTCCAATATTTTTTATTTATTCAATAAAAAATCTTTGCAGAGTTTTGTCCGATTCCAAGAACTTTTATTTCTGCGCAAAAATAACACCATGGTAATTGTGCTAAAAACAATGTCAGTCCGGGTTAGTTTCATTCAAATCATGCAAATTAGAGTTCAAAACAAGAGCAAAAGTGTTTGGAAAAGTCGGCACGTTGGAGACGTGTCTGGGCGCCACCTGAGCCTGTGGGACCCATAGGCCTCTGTTTGACCTAATTCCAGCGCTATAAATTCCCTATTTCCAGATACCCCCAGAGCGAGACCCGAAACAATTTTATCACCGACGCAAGCCTCTGTTCTTCCGTGATCCCATCTCAAGGCCTTCGTCGGTACTCTTCCGAAGGGAGAATCAATCATGGAGGCCACCTTCATTAACCTTGCTGCCTTCATGATGATGTGTGAGTAGTTCCCACAGGACCTATGGGTCCATAACAGTAGCTAGATGACTATCTCTCCCTCTCCCTCTCTTGATCTTCAATACAGTGATCTCTTCGGAGATCTATTCGATGTAATTCTTGCGGTGAGTTTGTTGGGATCCGATGAATTGTGGGTTTATGATCAGATTATTCATTGAAGGTAATTGAGTCTTTTCTGAGATTTATTATGTGTGAATTTGTAGCCTTGTATGTCTCTCCGATCTACCTATCTCTTTCGGCCAATTAGATTGATTTATCTTCAGTGGGAGAGGTGCTTAGTAGTAGGTTCAATCTTGCGGTGTCCTTACTCTGTGACAGAAGGTGTTGCAAGGCATGTATTTGTATTCTTTGTACTAAGGGTAAAATGATGGGGCTCGAACATATTATTGTTGGGATCTACGGTAGGGTGCGTTGACTGCAAATTAAAGTTTTCCTACGTGCAAAACAACCAAGATCATGCTACGGGAGATGGATCACAGATCATTACCACTAGACACGCAGTGCCGTACAACGGAAGAAGAGTTGGGGCAAAGAGTCCGCGTGGATCGTCTCCTCCTTGTCCGATCTCCCTCGAACAACCGGTCGTCGGATCACACGTACAGGTTCTCCGGAGCGGCGCAGGTGCACCGCCTCTAACGGTATCCATGCGTGCAGGAGGAACGTCGTGCGGCGAACTGCTTGGTCCGATCACACAATCGGCGGCGAGTGGAGGTGGCTATTCGCAACACATGCAAAGCCCTAGTGACAGCGCCAAAGCGATCAACCAAATGAGTGTGCCGCACCTCCACTATATATAGGCATCCGTCGTGGGCTCAACACTTGGGCCTCGCATGGACCCTAAAGCCCAAAATCTGTTCGGCCTGGATCCGAGTCTGAGTAGGATCACTTCTGACTCATGGAGTCGGACCGGGCTCACAGGTTCCTTCCCTTAAGCGCGCGACCCCTTAGGTTCTCGTTCACTTGGTCGCGAGTCATATCACATCTGACTCGGCTAGTCGGTAGCGGCCTCTAGCAAAGTGTGCCGACTCCAAGTGTCCGATGAAGCTGGTTAGGCGAACCTGTACATCACACTTCCGTTCCCTTTGCCACACGATATATGTTGTCGGGCTCAAGGCGAGTCTGTCATCCTTGTGCTAGCCCGGCCTCTTTCTCGTTCCAGTGATGCCGACCACAAACCAGATTATCTCGTAATCCTAATCGCATGGCCATGCTTATCTTGGTCGGATCACACGAGGGGCCCAGAGTATATCTCTCCTGATCGGAGGGGCAAATACCATCTTGCTCGACCATGTCTCGCAGCATGGGTCTGGACAAGCCCGAAACCAACCTTTGTAACTACCCAGTCACGGAGTAGCATTTGGTTGGCCCAAAGCAAGTCTGTCACCATCCCGAGTACATGCGCCAGCTCAGGTCTTAGGACATAGAATGTATGTTGTAATAGAGACACACAGATGACATATCGCTGTGTCTCATAGTTGGGTCTGTCCAACTCGGACCTTATCTCAACTCGGATCCGACTACGTCGAATCCGATCAGAGCCTTCCGAGTCCATATTATCCGGTTAGCATCCAATGCTCCATGGCTAGTGAGACCAAGCCATCAACCGTGTCATATGCTAGTCTAGTCGGCTGTGCGTCCACACAGCCCTTTCGACTAGGGACCTTTTAGGACAGTCATCATACAATGCATAGTCCCACAAACAAGTCACGTACTTGTTGATACACATCATTGATAATGTCCAAGGACTATATTTATTCATAAACACATAGGAAATATCATCATACATGATTGCCTCTAGGGCATATCTCCAACAGTCTCCCACTTGCACTAGAGTCAATCAAATAGAAATTGAATTCCCATAGCTCTAACGTGACCCTCATGCTTGGGTTGTGGAAGCGGCTTAGTCAACGGATCTGCAACATTTGCATCCGTGTGAATTTTGCATAACTCAACATCACCATTCTTTACGATCTATCATATCAGGTGATATTTCCGATCTATGTGTTTGGTCTCGTGGTGATTCCTCGGCTCTTTGGCTTGTGCGATGGCACCAGAATTATCACAATAAAGGTCCAACGGTTTTACTGAGACTGGGAAAATACCAAGATCATCCAAAAAGTTCCGGATCCAAACACCTTCCTTTGCAGCTTCACAAGCCGCAATGTATTCGGCATCTGTGGTAGAATCGGCCATCGTATCTTGCTTGGAACTCATCCAGCTCACTGCTCCTCCATTCATGACGTACACAAATCCAGACTGTGATCGACAATCATCTCTATCGGTTTGGAAACTAGCATCGGCGTAACCCTTTACGACGAGCTCTTCCTCACCTCCATAAACTAGAAACATTTCCTTAGTCCTTTTTAGGTACTTCAGAATATTCTTCACCGCTGCCCAGTGACTCTCACCTGGGTTGGCCCGGTATCTGCTAGTTAGGCTTATTGGAAAAGCAACATCAGGCCTTGTACATATCATGGCATACATGATGGATCCGATTGCCGAGGCATACGGAATCCTACTCATCTTGCTTCGCTCATCAGATGTCGAAGGACTCTGAGTCTCGCTTAGCCTTATACCATGTGAGAGTGGCAAGAACCCTTTCTTCGCCTCACTCATGTTGAACCGCTTCAACACTTTATCTATGTACGTGCTCTGGCTTAAGCCGAGCAGCCTCCTCGATCTATCTCTATAGATCTTGATGCCTAAAATATAAACTGCTTCACCAAGGTCCTTCATTGAAAACTTGCCATTCAATGACTCCTTGACCAAGTTCAGCATCGAAACATCATTTCTGATCAATAGTATGTCATCCACATACAAGACCAAAAACACTACTGAGATCCCACTTAACTGCTTGTATAAACAAGCGTCCTCTTCGCTTTTGATGAAACCGAGACCAGTTACGACCTCATCAAAATGAATGTTCCAACTCTGAGATGCTTGCCTCAACCCATAAATGGATCTCTTGAGCTTGCATACCTTACCAGCACTAGTCGGATCGACAAAACCCTCGAGCTGTATCATATACACGTCCTCGGTTAAATTTCCGTTAAGGAAAGCCATTTTGACATCCATCTGCCATATCTCGTAATCGAAATATGCAGCTATAGCTAGTATGATCCTCACCAATTTTAGCATCACTACCGGCGAATAAGTCTCATCGTAGTCAATTCCTTGAACTTGTCCATAACCTTTAGTGACAAGCCGAGCTTTGTGGATCTGAACATTTCCATCCACATTGGTTTTCTTCTTAAAGACCCATTTGCAACCAATGGTTGTTACGCCAGGCGGCGGATCAACCAAGTCCCAGACTTGATTCTCATCCATGGACTTTAACTCGGATCTCATGGCCTGTAGCCATGCCTCAGAATCTGGGCTCACCGTCGCTTCCGCATACGTGGCCGGCTCATCGCTTTCTAGCAACAATACATCACGCACTCTGCGCAATCTTTCCGACCTCCGTGGTTCCGGTGCCGCTTCCACCACGGGTTCCCTGACTGACTTCGGTATGATCTCATCACCAACTGAGCAGTCCCCGAGTGGTCCTTGAATTTCTTCAAGTCGGACCGTCCTCCCACTGGCCTGCCGACTGAGAAACTCTTTCTTAAGGAAAACCCCGTTATGAGCGACAAACACTTTGTTCTCTTCCCGGTTGTAGAAGCTATATCCCAAGGTTTCCCTCGGATATCCCACGAATATGCATTTATCTAACTTGGGTGTAAGCTTGTCTGACATAAGTCGCTTGACAAAAGCTTCACAACCCCAAATCTTTAGAAAAGACAAACTGGGACTCTTCCCGGTCCACATCTCATGCGGTGTCTTGTCTACGGATTTTGATGGTACCCTGTTAAGTGTGAAAGCTGCAGTTTCTAGAGTGTATCCCCAGAATGACAAGGGTAAATCCGATTTGCTCATCATAGATCGAACCATGTCTAACAAGGTACGATTCCTCTGTTTCGACACACCGTTTCTCTGTGGCGTACCCGAAGGTGTGAGCTGAGGTACTATACCTCGGCTTTTCAGATGATCATCAAACTCCTGGCTCATGTACTCACCTCCACGATCAGATCGTAGAAGCTTTATAGTCTTGCCGAGCTGATTCTCAACCTCGTTTTGAAACTCTTTGAACTTTTCAAAAGTTTCTGACTTGTGCCTCATCAAATAGATATATTCATATCTACTCAAGTCGTCGGTGAAAGTCACGAAGTACTGATAGCCACCTCTGGCAGTTGTGCTCATTGGACCACACACATCACTGTGTATAAGTTCCAATAGCTCGGACGCCCTCTCGCAACTCTTTGCAAAAGGAGACTTAGTCATCTTGCCAAGCAAGCATGATTCACATGTCTCGAACGACCCGAAGTTGGACAATGTTAGGAGTCCATCATCATGGAGCTTCCTCATGCGTTTCAAACTAATGTGTCCAAGTCGGCAATGCCAGAAGTACGTCAGATTTATCTTGTTAGGCTTATGCCTCTTGACATTCACGTTATATACCGGTTTCGTTTCTAGATTCAATATAAAAAGCCCATCAACAATGGGTGCATAGCCGTGGAACATACCATTCAAATAAAACGAACAACCATTGTCCTTTAAATTGAATTCATAACCCTGACTCATCAAGCATGAGGCAGAAATAATGTTCCGACAAAGTGCAGGAATGTAATAACAATTATTCAATTCCAAAATAAATCCAGAAGGAAACTGGAGCTGCATCGTGCCGACCTCCAACGCAACAACTCTTGCTTCGTTGCCGACCCTGATGTCAATCTCCCCTTGTGCCACACGCCTAGTTCTTACCAGCCCCTGCATCGAGTTGCAAATATGAACAACCGATCCGGTATCAAATACCCAAGAGCTACTAGGTATGTCAGTAAGGTAAATGTCTTTGCCTGAAGAAGCATTTCCAGCCTTCTTGCCATGCTCAGCAAGCCACTTGCTACAGTTCCTCTTCCAGTGACCAGTTTCCTTGCAGTGATAGCAAATGGTCTTTGAGTCCGGTCCTGACTTCGGCGCAGCAGCATAGGTTACCATCTCTGTGCCCTTTGCCTTAGCCTTTTTCTTGGACCAACTCTTCTTGAACTTAGCCGATTTCTGCACCATCAACACTTGATGCGTGCCTTTCTTAATATCCTGCTCTGCCACTTTGAGCATCCCATGCAATTCAGTGAGCTTATTATCCGTGCCATGCATATGATAGTTCGAGATGAACGTCCAATAGCTGGGCGGAAGAGAACCCAAACTGCATCAGTAGCTAGCTCATCTAAGAGCGGGAAGCCCAACCAATCCAAAGCTTGCACGTATCCGATCATCTTGATCACATGTGGGCTCAGTGGCTCACCTTCCTTCAGCTTGCAATCCATCAAGGATCGCCAGACGTTGAACCTTTCGGTCCTAGCACTACAAAAAAAAGACACATCCGTGACATTTTGGCCCGAACGAAAAAAAATCGGTCATGCTTATGACACTTCTATAACAATAATTGTGACAAAACCACTTATCATCATAGGTGTGGTGGGCTCCTACTTCTATGACAAAAAATCATGACAGAAAATGGGCTTTTCGTCCTGGGCGGGCCGGAGACGCACCTGCATGACATTCCTTGGGCCGTCCATGACGGAAAAAATCGTGGTAGAAGCGAGGGCGAGGAAAATATCGGGGAGTTCCCGGTTACGGTTGGTGGTCGGGGCCGAGTGATGCATGGAGGTTTGCGTGTTTCTCTCATGTATGCACGTGTGTGTGAAGCATTGGCTAACTAAACCTGAGCGATCGCATGTTACTGAACCCGAGCGATCGATCCCTTGGTTGTTAACTGAACCCGAGCGATTCATTCGCTGCTGACTGAACCCGAGCAATTCCTTTGTTGTTGCTGCTGCTAACTGAACCCAAGCGATCGATCACCGCTGCTGCTTACTGAAGCCGATCAAGCCCCCGTGCGAGACATAGCCAGCCGGTGTTGCACGAGGTACGTAGAACGAGTTGAGACATGGTGAGTCGAGCCGGTTGGTTGGCTATGGATGAACAGTTCCCGGTGGGGGTTGGATGAACAGGACCCCGTGGTAGTAGCTAGGCCGTTGCCGCTGGATGAAACCCCGAGGAGGCCGCCGCACCCTAGCCAGTTGGGGGTGGATGAACAGGACCCCGTGGAGGCTCTATGAACAGTAGCTGGTGGAGGCTGGATGCATGAACAGTAGCTGGTGGAGGCTGGAGGAAGTCGACGGTGGATGAACAGTAGCCCGTGGAGGCTGGAGCGAGGCAGTAGACGGTGGATGAATAGGACCCCGTTTCGACCATAGGCGCTCCAACAGAAGTCTGTTTCCTTCGTTTTGCGGTAGGCCACACCCCTCCTGATGAACAGGACCCCGTTTCGACCGTAGGCACTCGAACAGAAGTTTGTTTCCTTTGTTTTGCGGTACGCCAGACCCTTCCCGATGAACAGGTCCCTGTTTTGACCGTACGCGGTTGACAGAAGGTCGTTTCCTCCGTTCTGTGGTAAACCAGACCTCGTTTCGGCTGTTCCGTCCATGTCGGTTGGCTCCCAATGAACACGACGTCTTCCGACCCAGTCGGTTGCCTCCCAATGAACACGACGTTGTTTCCTCCGTTGCGACCCAGCCGGTTGGCTGCCAATGAACTGGACGACGTCACTATACGCATTCAGGACCCCGCCCGTATGTACATCATATTTACTTTCTTGCAGCGTGGCTGTACGTACGTGTACATGATTTATACAGGACTGCCTCAACTGCTACGTCACACGTGTCATTCCTTGCTCGGCCACGGTTCATCCTTGCAGAGAGACCGATCAAACAGTATGTACGTACACGTTCGCTACCAGAGAGACAACCCTACATATGGTTCGACCGGGTGGGTCCCAGCTGTCAGGGAGGATAAGGAGGCACTTCCTTGCGTGCGAAGATATAGCTGATGGGTCCCAGCTGTCAGGGGGAGGAATCATTTTTTTGCCCGTATTAAGGACGCACTTCCTTGCGTGCGAAGATGTAGCTGGTGGGTCCCAGCTGTCAGGGGGAGAAAACGTTATTTTTTAGGGTAAAAAGGATGCAGTTGCATGCATGCGTCCATGGGCATGGTGCGTCCCCACTGTCAGCCTCTCCACGTACAGTCATCTTCCGATGACTCTCGTTTGTTGACCACGTTGACCACACCGTGTCGAGCGCACCAAGGCCGATGGACGATGACGAGGCCCTAGACTGGAATGACCCGGAGATGGGGAAGACGCGGGAGTAGAGTCACAGACGGAGAGGAGTGGGAAACTTGACTGGTTCGGGTGCGGGGTGGGCCTACACTCGGCAGAGAATAATAACAGGAGGAGTGGAGGGATGGCCTGGCTGTCAGTGGGGTAGCGGTTCACTGCGAGGCGCGCGAAACAACACCGCTGGACGCTGGATGCTTGAGCAGGCGGTCCCGACAGTGCTGGAGGAAGAAGACGAGAGATTGAAGAAGAATGCCGGCCGTTGGATGTAAATCCAATGCCTTGCTTAGGCTTCGACCTTTGTATTTTTTTTTGCGAAAGTGCTTACGCTTCGACTTACTGGCCCACATGTCAGCCCGTCCATTTGATTTTTTTAGTCCATTTGGTGGGCTGGGTGAAACAATGATGTAGCGTCTATGCAGCCTGTTTATATATTATGTTAGAATTTAAAGCCCATTTGCATTTTTCTCGAAATCCGCGGACTTGCTGGGCTGGGTGAAAATATCATGTTGGGCTGGACGAAGAAATGTTATAAAAATATAAACACATGATTACACGTCTATTACTGCATTGGTCAGTAAAATCTTTGCAACCTTATGTACGCAATCACCAGGAGTTAACTTGCCAAGTTATATATAAACAATTATTATTATTATTTTATAAGAACTTTCGATTTACCAAATAAAATATCATTTTAATTTGATGAGTTAATAGGACGTGGGGTATTATTATTTTTTAGGCTAGACGTGGGACAGTTGAGTTGGTTCTAGGGAGAAGTACTGGAGAAAACTCAGATTACATCGAAAAAGAAAGTGGGAGAAAATTCAGATATAGGATTAATAAAAACAAAAAATAAAGGAAGTGGGAAGGTCTATACAATGGTTGGACGAACGACAGGTTTAACGAAACCTTACGTTGTTTATGTTATATATATGTAATAAAATAAGATATAAATATAAATATATATATATATATACTATTATAGAAGGGAAAACATAGGTTCAGTTTTGCATTCTTATAGAAAAATAGAACTGAGCTGTGCGTTGTCTTGAAAAAACAAACATAACTTGGGCTGCTGATGTTATAGACAAGCTAGGCTGGGAGGCCCAGAGGCCGCTTGATACCTGCTGGATCCCAAAAAAAAGTTGAAACATGCTGGATCAACTGTGTCTGCATGTCGTGGGCTGCGCGTGTTAAACAACAAAACCTAGGCCATGGACCTGGTGGCCCCGGACTATCAGCCTCTCGATGAACAGTTGTCTCCCGATTCCTTGACCATGTTGGGAACGACAGACAGCAGCGCCGCGGCGAGAGCACCAAGGCGGAGAACGACATCGAGACCTCGGACCGGAACGAACCGGAGCCAGGGAAGACGTAGGTGGAGGGGCTGAGCTTCAGTGTCGTAACTGCACCTGCAGTTGGGTCAGTGACATGTGGGCCTAACAGACGGCTGGCCCACATGTCACTGACCCAACTGCAGGTGCAGTTACGGCACCGAAGCAGCGCCCCAGGTGGAGGGGAGTACTGAGGGTTGACTTGTTCGGGTGCAGGGCGGGCCAATGGAGCTGCCGCCGCCGGAGAATGTGTGGGAGTAGAGGGATGGCCTGGCCAGCGCCATAGGCTAGGATGGGTCACCAAGGCGTGCGCGGCAGCACTGCCAGCCGCTGTAGGAAGAGGACGAAAGATTGAACAAAATAAAGAAATACAAATGGATAGGTGGTTGGTCCCAGATGTCTGTGTACGAGACCTGCTGGGTCCACCTAAGAAGGGGAATATGTTGGGAGGAAGGGGATTCAAAGCACGGCAGCCCAGTGAAGTAGTTACATACATAAGCAAATAGCCACTAAAAAAAAAAGCAAACAGGTTAATGGGTTCTTAGACGAAATATTTCGAACAAAACAGATAATTATGACACATAGGCTAATGCATGAAACACTCAGATGATAAAGGTGCTTAAACAGATAAAGTACATCATCTAGACCTTCCTGTCACGCTTGATCATGACGCTGCGGCTGTCCGTGTACTCGTCGGTTACGGGAAGCAGACACGCCCTCATGTCCAAGATCCGCCTGTACATGTCGTAGCATGCGTATGCGTCCTTGGCCGCGTAGGTTATGTAGGGTAGATTCAGAGGTACCTCCCATGTGTTCAGGTCCTTGGTATCGACGTCTTCTTTCATGTTGGCGTAGCAGGGGTCGATGATGGTCGCGGCGAGGTCAACCACGGAGTCCTTCTCCTGCCTGTTTGCGATGATCTTGTATTGCTTCTGGATGTCGACAAGCTTGTTGCACCAGATGGCCGAATCATAAAGCACAGTCGCGTTCTTCCTGCTCTCCACTGTAGTGAAGGTGCAGTTGGTGGTGCCAATGAAACGAGAACTTCCTCCCGCACGCATACCTGGGCGACGGCGATCTGCTGGTCCCTGTCAGGAGACGAATGGATGGGCACAAGGTCTAGTCCCGCGACCTTGTGATTTCTCCTCCTGTAGGGACTGCTTGAACTTGGCGAGGCAGAGCTTCACCGAGTCCGGATCCTTGGTGTACATCACATTCAACTTGGTGCTGCCATGGGTCTGAACGGCAAACTCAAAGGTGAACTCCTTGTTGAAGTCCATATCCAGCAGGCTCACCCCTCGGATCGCCATTGGAGTCTCTTCTCACGCAGAGTTGATGTGGCGGTTCATGTTTTGTGGGGATTGGGGGCATGCAGGGGGAGGGGGGAGATGAAGACGATCGTTGTGTGCTGGGGTACTAGGGGCGGCACCGCGGGAGCAGCAGTTTGTTTTTCCAACTGCAAGTGAACGAGTGCGTAGGCGGCGACAGCAGTTCATTTTTCAGCTCTTGGGGAACTGCTTTCAACAGTAAACTAAGTGTGTACAGGCGACAACAGTTACTACCCATCCCTCGCCCGTTGCACGCCTGGCAGAACATGCCCCCTCGGGTTCATGAGCGGGTCTGTATTGGTACTGTAATAGCAAGTGTTAGTGGTCACTTTACTTAAATTTTATTAACTTTAATTAAAATTTATTCTTAAAACAAGCAAAGAATTGGCTCGTTCTATCAGTGCCACAGGATCAACATGCACAGCAATTAGAATTATTATTCTCAGGACGCACACGATCAGCTCATTTGCTGCACTTTTACAAAGACAATAATACCAAGTTTGAACAGCTTGTTATGGTTGTTGTCCTCTACATCATCATGCCGTGTTTCCCAGCTCGCATGATTCAGAACCAACCAATAAGATTCAAATAATAAGTAAAACAAAGATGCCTACACATCACAATGATTCCCAGCTTGCAAGATTTAGAGCCAACCCATTAGATTCAAATAATAAGTACAAGAAAGATGCATACACATCTCAATGATTCACAGATCAGAGTCAATCATAACTGTACAACTCAAACGTTGTGAGAATGTGAACAAATAAATAAAAATTGATCGATGCTTCATGTAAGCAATTTGATCCAAGGATTTGCTTAAACATTGAAACCAGTCCTTTTTAAGGCCACGCAGGTCAAACATTGGCAGCTGAAATATTCTGCATCACTGGTGGCACTACCACTTCCAATATATGCACAAGAGGGCCTTCTAGATTTTGTAGTGTGTATAGAGCCTCATCCTTAGTATTTAAAAAATACACATAGTAGAATCTAGTGGAATCATCAATCAACGTCATGAAATATCTCTTTCCACCTTGCACACACGCATGGCACTTTAGAGCCTTTGGATAAAGTGAATCTCGGGATTAAATCCATCTTGGCTAGTGGTGTCATACAACCCAAGAACTTGGCGAATGCTTTTGACCATCACAACATCTGTAGTTGAGTATTCCTGTTTGCATAAATAAGAAAGAGCATGATTACTATAATAGTGGCACTAGTTAAAGCAACTTTATTTCCAAAACGAGAAAAGATTGTGATAGAATAGCTTTATTAAAAAATACAACTTTAGCACAATATGACAAAGCACAACCATGTTGATAAAGGACAGTACTGACCTATGTGAGATGACTCTGGGAGATCAAGTTATTCTTCATGTCCCCGCATCTTGCCATGAAGGCGAGTCGTTGACATCCATTAACACCTCAGTGTGGCAGTAGAAGGAGGAGCATCGACTCATTTCAATCACTTTTTTTGTGCAGTTTAACTAAAATTATGGCGCCTGCCAGTTAGAGGGGGCTCGTGCCACCTCAACGGTAGGCGTGATGGACTCAACTAGTTCAGTGCATCTATGTGATTGATGCAGTGTACATGAACTTGATTCTGCCGGATAGGCCTTCTGCAAGTTATCTACATTGGAAATGAAATGGTAGATAAGACAGTAGCTCTATTTTAAATGTATTATTACTTCATTTTATCAGTGGCAGTAGCGGTGCCAAAAGATTGCCTCAAATTATTAGTGGCATTAAATTAAGATGACAAAACAATATCATTATTGCTTTCTCATAGCAGTGCCAAAACAGTAGCACAAGATCACTAGCTGGATGCAGAGTCAAAATCAACCAAAAAGGAACATACCCGGTCATGGGAACCATTACTGAGAGAGGAGCCCTACGCTGCCACGACTCGATGTGGTGAACCTGCAGATCCACTTGGATGATTCAATTCATGCGAGCTTTTCGCACAGTCAATCTGAAATGAAGCAAAGATTGCATCATGCAGCTAGCATTAAGTAGTTGCACTAAAATTGAGCAATGTTAAGGTTGGTTGTCCTGCTCATGCAAGGTGCAACTATAATTTGCTTATCCTTTTGTGCAGTTCCACTAAAATAAAGTGCCATTGTGGTGACAGTGATGACTCATCTTGCAAAGGCTAATAAAATGTTGCATGAGATTACTGGTAGAGTTTCACGGAGATGTTGGAAAATCCAATCGCCCTTTGTGCAGTTCCACCAAAATTGAGAGACATTGCCCACGTGACATTTTAGTTGAATGTCACAAGTCACTCATTCCAAAAAAAAAGTGTTTTGTGCAGTTCACCAAAAGGTCACAATAGCAACGAGGTGAATGGATATCCCTATCCGCACAAAAAGATAGAAAGAAAGCAGCTACTGGTCAATGACAAGATACGACACATACATGAAATGAAAAGAAGCATCTTCATTATGTTCATGGCAATCACACAAGGACAGTAGAAATTATAAAATGGCAGCATTGCTTCATGTTACCGAAAGCATTACGATCAACAATGACATTCATCAAATATGGGATTACTTTTTTTTAAAGGAGGATTACCTCCGGCCAATATGGGATTACTTTAATGGTGGCATTGCTTGTTTACCAAATACAGTAGATCAACAGCAGCTAAAGTGTTGGTTTAAGGGCATGGGACAGTGGGGACACCAGGACACTCAGCAGTGTAAAGAAGCAACTTACTTACGATACTGGGAAATATAGCAGGAGTACCATTTGTAACACAATTTAATTGCATCATATTACTGAAGGCATTAGATTAACAATAACATTGGTTAGACATGTCCTTATGGTAACAGTGTGATTGCTTCATTTTACATGTGCCCTTACATTAACAACAGCAAAAAGTTGGTATAAGGACATGCGATAGTGGACGCATCAGCACAATGTACCTACAAGGAGGCATAAAGTGGTGATGCTGAGTTTGTTCATACTCTGTGAGGGTAGCAAATCTAATCCTGGAGACCTTTTACTATGTGAGGGCAGCAAATCTAATCCTGGACATACTCTGTTGACTTGTCCACCAGCCGCCACTTTCTATCCTTTTTTCAACCAATAATTGATCTATTCCTTATCCAGTTTGTACTGCCTTTTCCCTTTATTTCCCTTTTCAATCAAGAGATCGGTTGGGTATCCAGTCTCTACTACTTTCCCCCTGTTATTTCCTCTTTGAATCAAGTCCTAGATTCATGCTACAACTTTCCCCCTTTCTTCGCTGTTTGAACCAAGTCCTAGATTCGACTGCATGAAGTAGCTTTACCTCTAATAATACTAAAAATTTAGGTGGCTTTGGAAGAGCTGATGGAAGTAGAAAAAGATCCACATGCAGACACATGGGGACCTGGGGCAGTAGAGCAGGGCCGCTTTTGAAGGAACTTATACCTGAGGGTCGTCGGGATGTGGCTAGGAGGTCGGCGACAGGTTGGATATGCCCACAATACGACAGGGAGGAAGAAGGGGTCGGAGGACCTCCCGAGCCGGCGTTGTGTCGTATAGAATGGCATGGGCAGAGGACCGGGGCCCGCCGGCAGCTGTGGGTTTCCTCCCTCACAGCCGATGACCGCGTGAACAATGCACCTAGTCCCCTAGACACACCGGCCGAAGGGATCCGGCCGGATCTGTGACCAACGGTGAGCAGAGAGAAAATGTCGCTACCGCTGTCTTGTTTAAATCTGGAGAGGATGAGAGAATGAAGAGAGCAACCCTAGTAAAGCAAGCGCTCAGGCCCCTACCTATATATATAGTGGAGTGGTTATCTTTTTCTCTCCACAACAAGCACTTCAATTTGTGTACGTGGCATTAAAGAAAAGAAACTCTCTATTTAACATGACTGACTGCAATTTGCACTTTGTTCACTTGTGATCCCCGGCCCTCCAGTCATTGAACAACCCCATGGGTGAATAAACATACAGTACTATTTATATAGAACGAACAAGCTCGAACTATTCTTTGAGATATCGATGGTACAGTTTGACCACATTGCATCAATGGACTCAGTAATTTGAAGAAACCTATACGTATAAACACATGCATGGTTTACATTCCAAATCGCTAGCTAGAGCTTGAACTGTATTTGTTTACATGTACCACCTTTTTCTTTTGGTTTTCTGCTCCATGGCGCAATTCATCGATACAAAATTATACTATGAGTATCTAAAAGTTGAGGGCGGGGCTTTTCCCGGGCAGTACGCGCGGCAGTTTTTGCGTAGCTGGTTTGACAGAGAGGAGAGGAGGGTGAGGGAGTAGCGGATTCAACTTACTGATGGAAAGGTAGGGCTGTGCGATTTGATGGCTCATTACTGCTGGACAGATGGCGTCTTGTGATATGACTACTCACTATAGTCATTATTACTCCGGCGCTACGACTGGAGTCATGCCCCCTTCCGTTCCCCACTCTAAATCTGGTGCATGACACGTCGACTCGGGTACTGGCTCTCCCACATGTCGGCGAAGTAAGAAGGAGCAAAGAATCATGCGGTATATATAGTACTACGTAGTATATACTACTACTCACGTCGGAGGAGTGCGAAACACGGCAGCCCAGTGAACCAGCAGGCGATAGGCCATAGAAAACAATGTGGTGATATGTCCATAAAAAACAATGTACTACAGTCCAGTCTCTAGCACATATAGTACTCCTCCTCTTCCTCCTCCTCTCGGTTCATCGCCATCATACTTTCCCCATTCCTGTGTTTTCAGTATCCTGCGAATCAAAGAGGCCCTTGAACTGGTTTAGGTCCGGTCGTTTTTTATAAATGTGTTATGTCCAAAAATGGGTGAAAAAATATGTACTATGAAGCGTAGCTGCGGTCCGAAAAGGAGACCTAAAGTGATGACAAGTATAGGTCGCACGCACCCACCTAGTGGTACTCAGTACTAGACGTACGAGTACTCAGGACGAAGACAGTGATACTACATATAATTAACGCCAAATAAGAGCAAGGGATCACACATGTCATTTACAAATGGAATAAAAATGCCATACACTAATAAAACATCAAGGCCACGAGGCGATGCAGTGCTGGTTACAGGAGGCGAGAAGAAAGATGCATCCATCGACGACCTTCTCCTCCTCGACTCAAGGCGCTGGCCCACCGAACGACGGCTAAGTAGCAGCGGCTTTCGTGGCCAGGTCAACGTGCTTCTCAACAATGGCATCCAAAGATTCCAGATGGTGGAAGAAGGCCAACGTATTTCTGTCCTCCCTGGCCTTGTAGTGGCCTATGTAGACGATTTCCTCGTAGACGTGGATGTGTAGGTCGACGGTTTCTTGCATGGCGAGGCACTGAGCGGCGAGTGCGGCCTCGAGGTGCACATTCTTTGTCGCGACCTCTGGCAGCTGCAAGGCCACCAGGGCTTGAAAGAGTTCGTCACCATGGAGGCCGATGAGGGTGGCAGGCAACGAGGAGCTTGGGCGCCCGGGATGGAGCAGTATGGCAAGGTCTCCGTGTGCTTCTTGACAGCGGTGAACTTGCGGATGGAGCGGACCATCATGTCGTCCATGCGAGCGGCGAAGCCGGCGTCGGCGAGGGCTATGATGTCGGCGGTTGCCAGCACTATCTGGAAATGCTGCGCGGTGCGGGCCCACATGACGGCATCTTGGATGATCTGGCACAGCCGACTGCCGCTCGCGTCCATTGCCTCCATAGGTGCTTGTGGCTTCTGGCCACTTGGTCTTGGATTGGAGTGAGCAGTGTTGCGCAGAGACTAGGAGTACATGGATTGGAGTGGTGGGGCGCCTTTATATGAGAGTCCAAACTGTGTTGCATTCACATCGTGCTGGCTCCATTCTGCTTCTCCAATTACTTCCCTCTACATGCTAATTGAATGAGGAGGCATCATTGACCGTTCAATGTTTCAGGAACCGCTACCCTCTGTCGGTGCAACAAACCTTCACGTGTGTTGCCCGGACTATACACAGGCACGGCAACAAGGAAGCTAACCCCAAACATTCAAGACAAAACCAAGCCAGAGAGATAGCCCTTTGAGGAATCAAGGGGCGGATCAAGAAGACCAAGACAAGCCAAGACAGCAAGATATCACCAAGGGAAAGCCTCTCTTGCCGGGCAAGCGAGCCTGGTCAGGTCGAGGCCACCCCGAACACAAGTCCCAAGACTTCCCCGGCAAGGATTGCTGGGGCAACTGGTGGCCTACATCCCCGCCAAGGCTCCACCACTCCACCGCTCCACCGCATCGCAACACAAGTCATCCATCGGTGCGGTGTCGAGCCCCCAGATAACTAAGTGGCTGTCATTTGGCACGTGGAAGCCATTTAGGAGGAAGATCACCTCTATATGACACCCGTCCAGAGGCGTGTCAAGCAGACAGGTGGAAGATGACTAGAGCGGCGCGGCAGGCCTACCAGGCCGCATCCACAGCGCAACACATGGCAGTGCATTTAATGTGCTTTGTCCTAACTGCCAGAGTTAAGTATGATAGCACGGTTAGCTATCTAATCACTGGATAATGACCGTTTTGCCATTGTGGTAACCCCTTAGCCTATAAAAGGAGGACTGTGACAACCTTAGAAAGGATTCGGACCCTCGTGTACTCATACGCGCGTAGCTACTCTCCCCAAGGCGACCTTGCCGGGCTCGAGCACCGCACGTTATTCACGGTCTTTCCATCAATCCACCAAAGCAGGAGTAGGGTTTTACGCTTCTCAGCGGGCCAAACTTGGGTAAAAACCACCAGCGTCACCACTGTCGTGCTGTCCCATGGCCTCCGCTCTTTGTGCAATGCGTCCTCCCCCCTGCCGAACCACAAAGGGGCCGATGGCCCCATAGGTGGCCATGTTCTACCACGAAATCTTTGGCGTGCCAGGTAGGAAGAGCGCTTGTGCGAACCCGAGGTCGTAAACAGTGCGTCAGTCTTCATCATCGTCTTCTTCATCGTTGGCTTCATCATCCATGGCGCCCAAGAAGAAGTCCGGCGCAACTGCTCATCCTTCCACCTCGAAGGCCCCCTCGCATGCAGCCGCCGATGCTGTGGGGGCTGCAGCGGCGTCGAGGGACGCGGACGCCGTGGGGAACATTACCAGCGCAGGCGGCGCTGTCGTTATTCCCCCGCGGCCGAGGCGGGAGCAGAAAATGCCGGAGGAGGGCAGCAGCAACAGCACTCCGACGGCCGTGCTCCACAACGCACGAGTGGGGAGAACGCTCAGTCTCCACCCCCCCATTGTGCCGAAGAGCACAGCCACAACAACAACACTCGCTCTGGTGTGAACCGCGGCCCCCTGGCTGCCCGTGCAACAGGCGCAACAGCGGGGCAAGCACCTACCCCGGGGCGGGGTAACCAAGACGAAGCGCCGAACGGGGCCATCAACCCCCAGGCGCACCCTTCTCGCCACCGTACCATCGTGGCGCCCGGCTCGCGGCGACGAGAGCACGGCGCCGCCGCCACTGGTACTGGCAGGAGCCGAGCGACATCGCGGTCTGCGTCATCGTCTATGCCGAGCATCGCTTCGGAAGCCATGGCGCGAGCCCAACTCCTGCTGAGATTCCCACCAGCGGCCGATCAAATGGATGAGTGGAGAGCCACCATCCAGAGTTTGATCAGTTTTGCCGAAGCGGGAGGATCGCATCGGGCGGATCCGCCATGACACCCGCAAGCGACAGCCACGGCCCGAGCTGCTGACCGTGCTGAGGGGGCCACTCTAACGGTACAGTCCCCTTCGCGACGGCCAGCACAAGGACCACAACCAGAACCACGCAACCAGGAGCCCGACGAGGTATCAATGGCTTCATTTGACCCTCAGGCCCGTCAAGATCAGTGGCAGGTCCTGGAAGATTGGCGGAGGGAGGACGCGCGTGTCACCATAGAACGACGCCGTGAAACCCGCCGCCAATCTGACAGGCGCAATGGCCCAGACATCGACGAACCCGCGCCTAGTGAAGGCGGATACTTGCCTTTCGAGGTTGGGTGCCCTGCCTTCACTCGCGAGCTACGGTAAGTCCGTTGGCCATCTGCCCGCGTTTTCAAGCCAGAGATATCAGAGAAGTATGATGGAAGGTTGAACCCGGCAGAGTTCTTGAGCATCTACACTATCGCTGTTCAAGCTGTCGGGGAAGAGATGAGAAGGTGTTCGCCAATTACTTCCCTTTAACGCTCAAGTCAAATGTGAGGTCATGGCTGATGCACCTTCCGGAGAATTCCATCTCATCGTGGGCTGACCTGTGCCATGAGTTTGTTGGCGCCTTCACGGGCGGCCATCAAGAACCTGGACGGCCCAGCGATCTGTAGCTCCTTCCACAAAAGGAAGGGGAGAGCTTGCGGAAGTACATGCAGAGGTTTAGCCGGGTGCACAGAAACATCCCAGACATCCACCCGGCAGCTGTGATTGCCGCGTTCTAGTCCAACATGTGCAACATGAGGATACGTTCCAAGATGAACGTTCGGTTGCCCAAGACTATGAATGAGCTGTACACTTTGGCGGATAAGTGTGCCAGAATAGAGGAAGGGAGGCGACTCCCCGGAGAAGAAGACGGCGTCGAAGTCGACTCAGAGGATGACGACGATGCCGCTGACCCGAAGAGGAAGAACAAGAAACGTAACAAGAGGCGCAGGGAAAAGGCAGTATTGGCTGTTGAGGGCTCTTGCACTCCTAGTACCGGCAAGAAGGCCAAAACCAAAGTCCCCGGCAAGGAAGTTGCTGCGTGCACTGATTGCCGGGAGGCTACGGCGGCCGAAAAGGCTGGGAAGGCTGACGGGCCGTACTGCAAGATCCACCGGACCAAGGGCCATGATCTCCAAGAGTGGCACCAAGTTGAGCAACTTGTTAAGAAGCAGAAAGCTGAATACGAGAAGCGTGACAAGGAAAGAGACCAAGAAGGTGTTCGCGGAAAGGGCCGAGGCGGCAGAGGAGGCCACCACGGCAAGATTCCCCATCATCCAGAGAGGCCTGCAAGAGGCCGTGAGAAGAAAGAAGGCGAGGACGAAAGTGATGAAGGGGATGAAGAGGAAACCAGTGAGCAAGAGTTCCAGAAAGCCACTGAGGCCCTGTGCGTTGATGGAGGCGTATCTTTGCACTCCTCTCACTGCCAGCTTAAACAGTGGGCGCGTGAGGTCAATGCCGTAGAGCCAGCAGTAGACTCCCGGAAACCGCTCAAATGGTCCCGCACGCCCATCATCTTCGACGAAGAGGATCACCCTGACTGCACCACCGCGGTAGGGTGCTTGCCATTGTTGGTTTCACCAACAATCCGCAACCTCAAGGTCACGAAGATGTTGGTTGACGGTGGGGCTGGGTTGAATCTAATTTCCCCCAAGGTGCTCAGCAAGCTTCAAATATCAGATGAAGAGCTCAAGACTACTAGCACTTTCCAAGGGATCAACCCCGGCAGGAGTCGTCCTAAGGGAAAGATCACGCTGTCGGTGACGTTTGGAGGAGAATTGAATTACTGGACCGAGAAGGTTGTGTTTGATGTGGTTGATCTCCCCCTACCATACAATGGAATCCTCAGTCATCCAGCCCTGGCAAAATTCATGGCGGCATCTCACTATGCCTACAACACGCTGAAAATGCCAGGGCCGATGGGCGTCATTTCCATTCCGTCAGACAAGAAGGACACAGTCATATGCGTGGATAAGATGTACCGAGACGCACTCACCACTGAGGTCACGGAAGCTGCAGCTCCCGCCAAGGAAAGTAAGAAAGGGAAGAAAGCTAGCAAGGATACCGGCAAGGAATCCGGGAAGCGCACCTCTTCGGAGTGTGCTGCACCCGTCGATGATTTGTCGGAGAGCTCCACTAGTAAGAAGCTCAAAGTTGCCTCACCTGCGGTGAAGAAGGTCCCGGCAGGGCTGGATGGCGTTGGTGGTACGTTCACCATCAGCCCACCCTTGATGACAAATAGGAAAGCGCGCTCGTTGCCTTCCTGTGGGCGAATGTAGATGTGTTTGCCTGGCAACCATCTGACATCCCCGGTGTTCCCAGGGAGGTAATCAAGCACCACCTAGCTGTCTGCTCTCATGCCCGGCCCATCAAGCAGAAAGTCAGGAAGCAAGCTTTGGAGCAGCAACAGTTCATTGCCGAGGAGATCAAGAAAGTTGAAGCAGCTGGTTTGGTCAGAGGAGTATTGCACCCAACATGGTTGGCGAACCCGGTGGTGGTGCGCAAGGCGAACGAGAAATGGAGGCTTTGCATAGACTTCACGGATCTAAATAAGGCATGCCCAAAGAACCCATTCCCTTGCTGCGCATCAATCAGATTGTAGATTCCACTTCCGGGTGTGATCTGCTTTCCTTCTTGGATGCCTACTCAGGATACCATCAGATATTCATGTCCAAGGAGGACGAGGAGAAGACCGCATTCATAACCCCGTGTGGCACGTACTGCTTTGTGCGGATGCCTTTCGGGTTGAAGAGCGCTGGATCCACTTTTGCAAGGGAAGTGCAAATTGGTTTTGAGCCTCAATTACACAGGAATATTGAAGCTTACATGGATGACATAGTAGTCAAGACCAAGGACAAATCAACTCTCATTCATGACTTGGAAGAGACCTTTGCAAATTTACGTAAGATCAACTTGAAGTTAAACCCTGAGAAGTGTGTGTTTGGCGTTCCCTCCGGCAAGCTACATGGTTTCTTTGTATCCCACCGGGGGATAGAGGCCAACCCCGACAAGATCAAGGCGATCGAGCAAATTCAAGCACCCAATATAGTTAAACACGTGAGGCACCTGACCGGATGTGTTGCTGCACTGAGTAGGTTCATTTCCAAGTCTGCCGAGCACGCCTTGCCGTTCTTCAAAATTTTGAAGAAGGCAGGGCCAATGAAGTGGACCCCGGAGGCAGAAGCAGCGCTGCAAGACTTAAAGACCTATCTTTCCTCTGCTCCCACCTTGGTCGCTCCTAAACCACAAGAGCCATTGCTGGTGTACCTAGCGGCAAACAATCAAGTGGTTAGTGCAGCGTTGGTGGCACAGCGGGAAGTGGATGAAGGAGCAGCCGCAGCTACTGTCCCCTCCGGAGAGGAAAGTGAACCTATCCTGGCAAGGTCCGGTGCAGATCAGGAGAAAGAAGAGTAGGATAACAGAGACAATTCCAAGACCGCGTCAAAGAAGAAGGTGGTGCAGCGACCAGTGTACTTTGTCAGCTCCCTATTGCAGGGGGCTAGATCAAGGTACTCTGGCATGCAAAAGTTGATCTTTGGCCTCATCATGGCCTCGAGGAAACTGCGCCGCTACTTCCAAGCCCACGAGATCACAGTTGTCACCCGCTTCCCTTTGCAACGCATAGTGAGGAACCCGGAGGCCACTGGCAGGATAGTTGAATGGGCCTTGGAATTATCAAGCTTTGGTCTGAAGTATGAGAGTACATCACCCAATCCGAGTAGGGCATTGGTGGAGTTCATCGCGGAATGGACACCAACCCCAGATGAAGAAACACCAGAAACAGATATCCCCAGCAAGGAGGCCCCCCAAGAGTGGATCATGTACTTTGATGGTGCCTTCTCACTGCAAGGTACAGGGGCTGGCGTGCTCCTTATCGCACCCACTGGAGAGCACCTCAAGTATGTGGTCCAAATGCATTTCCCCTGGGAGAAAGCTACCAACAACACTGCAGAATATGAAGGACTCCTTGCCGGGCTCAGGATCGCAACAGAATTGGGAATTAAGAAGTTGATCAGTCATGGAGACTCACAGCTTGTGGTGAGACAAGTGAACAAGGATTACCAGAGTCCATTGATGGAGGCATACGTCGAAGAGGTGAGGAAGTTGGAGGAGCGTTTTGATGGATTGCAAATAGAGCACGTGCCACGTGCGGAAAACAGCATTGCTGATCATCTGTCAAAATGCGTTGTGCAGAAGCTTCCTATGGAACCAGGGACTTTTGTTCTCCACCTGACTGAACCCTCAGTATCCCCGACAACAATGGCCAGAAAGAGGAGGAAACTGGACTTCTGCAAGCCTCTCCCGGCTGAGAAGTTGGCGGGAACAACTCTACTTCGCCTGGTGAGCAGCACCCTCCCGTCAAACTACCAGTTCTTGTGGTTGAGATATGCGCTCCCACGAATGAGGAGGTGCTGTTGATCCTTGTTGCCGAGCCTTAGGCTCCAAGTTGGGCACGGCACATAGTCCGTTACCTTCAAACAGGAGAACTTCCCGAAGAGCCAGAAGAAGCTGAAAGAGTAGCCCGGAGGGCCAGTATGTATCAGTTTGTCGATAGCAAGCTATACAGAAGGAGGCCCAACGGTGTGAAATTGAAGTGCATTTGCCGGGAAGAGGGAAGGAACTGTTGGCGGAGATACACAAAGGCATGTGTGGCTCCCATATTGGATCAAGAGCCTTGGTTGGAAAAGCTTTCCGGCAAGGTTTCTACTGGCCCATGGCCCTGCAAGATGCAATTGAGCTAGTCACCAGATGTGAAGCCTGCCAGTTCCACTCCAAGAATATCCATCAACCTGCTCAAGCTCTCCAGACGATCCCTTTGTCATGGCCATTTTCTGTCTGGGGGCTCGACATCCTAGGCCCCTTCCCCCATGCTACCGGGAGCTTTGAATTCTTGTACATTGCAATTGACAAGTTTACAAAGTGGCCGTAGGTGGAGCCTGTGAGAAAGGTGACCGCACAATCAGCTATCAAGTTCTTGAAGGGATTGGTGTGCCACTTCGGAGTACCCACCAGAGTCATCACTGACAACGGCACCCAATTCACAAGCAGCGCCTTCATGCAATATGTTTAAACCCTCGGAAGCAAGGTTTCATTCGCCTCTGTTGCTCATCCTAGGAGAAATGGACAAGCTGAGAGGATGAACGCTGAAGTGTTGCGAGGACTCAAGACAAGAACTTTTGACAAGCTGTGGAAGTGCAGCAGATGCTGGATCGACGAGTTGCCAGTGATTCTTTGGTCCCTCTGTACGACACCAAATCGAGCTACCAGCCAGACTCCCTTCTCCCCAGTCTATGGGGCAGAAGCAGTGATCCCCACGGAACTCATATACGGGTCACCTCGAGTATTTGCCTACGATGAAGTAGAGCAAGAGCAGCACCAGCATGACGATGCCGTGCTCCTTGAGGAGAACCGTCTTCGGGCTGCTACGCGTGCTGCATGCTACCAGCAAGCCCTGCGTCGCTATCACAGCCGCAGGGTTCATGCCTGGAGCCTTGAGGAAGGTGACCTTGTCCTTAGGCGTGTTCAGTCTGCCAAGGGTGCAAACAAGTTGACGCCGAAGTGGGAAGGCCCTTACCGGGTAGTACGAGTCACCAGACCCGGCGCAGTCCGTCTAGATACCGAAGATGGCATTCAGTTGCAAAACTCATGGAACATTGAGCATCTTCGTAAGTTCTACCCATAAGGCGCGGTTGTCAGGCCCTGCCCGACAGCCACCCTTTTGTACAAGCCTTGCCGATGCGCATGTAACCCTTTGTACAAAGCCAGACGCAGACCCTGAGCACAGGTAATAAAACGAAGTGCTGGGGGGGCCCAAAAAACTTGCATGCATCCATAGCATTACATGAACATGCCATGATCATGTAGACAAGATCATATGTTGCTTTATTTTCCTTTGCACTAACTGTAGGACTCTTGCTGCGGACTCGGTCCCAAAAAGAGGAGATGGAAACAAGCTCACGTACTAATCCCCGACAAGCCAAATAGATAAGTTCCCTCTTGTACATACATGTCTCTGTAAGAAGAAAACTTGTGCATAGAGAAACCTTGTCACCTTCGAAGCATTTGTGCTCCCATCCTTTGACCCGAACGTTGCTTCAGTCAAGATGGTTGTAGTGGCTTTTGACGAAGGGGGTTCGACGAGGGGTCGATCCCCTTCCATAGTTTTGAGCCCGACGGGCCCAGCCCCACGGCAACAAACGGAAGGCGCCCGGCAGGATAGCTTGCCGGAGAAAACTTGTTTACTTAAAAGTATAGAGGCACTCCTCCTCTGCATGGATATAGTACATGCACAAGTACCCGGCAAGACCGTCTTTTTTCATTAATATGCAGATAAACGAGTACAAAGCTTACAGAGTACAAACATGGATAGAAGAGATTACATATTTGAAACTAAAGTTTGGCAAGTGCCTACATGTTTTAGATTGGAAAAAGATAAGTGCCCCGTAATCCCTTTCTTGTCCCTCTCCTCCTAGGAACTACAGTGGGAGGCGAAGAGGGCAAAAAGAGTGCCTGGGCAGAAGCCCAGCCTGACCCCGTCAAGACCTGCAGGATGCAGCCTGACAAGATCGAGAGGGCGCGGACGAAGGTGATGGGTGGGGAGAGCGGCTAGGCGATGCCCTGGTCACCGCCACCAGGGCCAGCAGGACACGGCAGGGCGGACAAAGCCGGAGTCCACGGGGAAGCCTGCCGGGGTCCAGCTGGAAGACTGCTGGAGGAGCCGGAGACACCATCCACACCCAACGCCCCGGAAAATCGCCTTGCCGGGGAGGAGATGTAGGTGCAGATGGTGGTGCCGCCGGCCTCCCGCTAACGGTGACGGTGCGGCCGGCGTTCAGCCGGAGTCGGAGCCGTCGTCCTCCCCATCGGCGCCATCGTCATTGCCATCACTGTCCTCCTCGTTGCTATCGCTCGAGGAGGAGCTTTCGTCGTCGGTCGAGCTCTCCGCGCAGCACCCTAAGCAAGCACCCGAACGCCCGAAGACCTTGATGGAGAGCAGGGCGGCGTCCATTAACTTGAAATGGAGAACGTGCCCGGACACCAAGCTATGGGCACGGGCGAAGGTCTTCCAGCCACGCCGGAGAAGCATGACATGAGGAGCGGGGAATTCCACGTCCGCCCGCATGCTGCCATTGCAGCAGCCCCTCATGTGCAGCCTCAGCCCCGGCGGCTGCTCGACCTCCATCACCCTTGCAAATGGGGTGGGAAGCTGAAGACGGCTGCACGGGGGCCCGCGTAGCTTGACGATAAACTCCAGCGGCTGGTTCCCGACGTGGCCTTCGTTCGGGTCCTGAGCGGCCGGAGGAGGTGCGATCAGAATGCCGCCCCGTCCTCCTCGACCCCGAGCGCCACGACGACCATGACCATGCCCTCTCTCGCCTCCTCTCACGGCGGGCTCCGCCCCCGCATCCCCAACAGGAGGAGGGAGGCGCTGTCAAGCAAAAGCCCTCATCGCCACCACTGGGGTGCCACTATGCCCTCTCTGCCTCACCATAGTGGAGAGATAATATCATATGGAAGAGGAAGAGATGGGTGTGAGCCAGCACCTCGCCCATGTTCCCTTTTATAGGCGGACGAGGCTGGGGGCTGGCTCCTCACCCAGGGGGCAACCACCCCGATCCACCAATCCGACTCCTCTGCGTCACTAACGGCGCACAGAATCAAGACCGACCTCCTGCACCTATCCATGGTGCCTGGCTTTCTGCCTTGGCACTCATTCCCGTGCCCTCCACATCCGCCACCAACCCTGCGCAATGCATGCGGCATACGTGGCAGAAACGGCGGGGGCAGGGGGTTAGTGGAATGGCAGTTACCGCCCCGTGAACGTGGGACATGGGTGACCCATGGATCATGGCGTAAATCTGCCCCACGACGTCTCGCACGACGCACGGGAAAACCGGAAACTGACTCAAACACAGGTTAATGAAGAAGCAAGGAAAATATCAAGAAAAAGAGGACATCAGCGCAAGACCCCTGCCTATGTACCTGATAGGGCCTACCCCAACGATGCTCGGCAGCACGTTTGGACCAGGCCCGCGGGCTCCTGTCGGTGCAACAAACCTTCACGTGTGTTGCCCGGACTGTACACAGGCATGGCAACAAGGAAGCCAACACCAAACATTCAAGACAAAACCAAGCCAGAGAGATAGCCCTTTGAGGAATCAAGGGGCGGATCAAGAAGACCAAGACAAGCCAAGACAGCAAGATGTCACCAAGGGAAAGCCTCCCTTGCCGGGCAGGCGAGCCTGGTCAGGTCGAGGCCACCCCGAAGACAAGTCCCAAGACTTCCCCGGCAAGGATTGTCGGGGCCACTGGCGGCCTACATCCCCGCCAAGGCTCCACCACTCCACCGCATCGCAACGCAAGTCATCCATTGTTGCGGTGTCGAGCCCCCAGATAACTAAGTGGCTGTCATTTGGCACGTGGCAGCCATTTACGAGGAAGATCACCTCTATATGACACCCGTCCAGAGGCATGTCAAGCAGACAGGTGGAAGATGACTAGAGCGGCACGGCAGGCCTGCCGGGCCGCATACACAGTGCGACACATCACAGTGCATTTAATGCGCTTTGTCCTAACTGTCAGAGTTAGGTATGATAGCACTGTTAGCTATCTAATCACTGGATAATGACCGTTTTGCCATTGTGGTAACCCCTTAGCCTATAAAAGGAGGACTGTGGCAACCTTAGAAAGGATTCGGACCCTCGTGTACTCATACGCGCGTAGCTACTCTCCCCAAGGTGACCTTGCCGGGTTCGAGCACCGCGCGTTCTTCACGGTATTTCCATCAATCCACCAAAGCAGGAGTAGGGTTTTACGCTTCTCAGCGGCCCGAACCTGGGTAAAAACAACCAGCGTCACCACTGCCATGCTGTCCCATGGCCTCCGCTCTTTGTGCAATGCGTCCTCCCCCCTGCCGAACCACAAAGGGGCCGATGGCCCCATAGTTGGCCGTGTTCTACCACGACACCCTCTCCCTCCTTGGCATTCAAGCCGTATCAACGTAAATGCGGATCAAGAAGAGACTAGTCATTACTACATTGTGCACCGCGACCAAGGCGGAGGGGAAAATGAGATAACTTAATAATTTTACTGTAGTACTACCATTGCATGCAATGAACTGACCGCAACATGACATGCTAGGTAGTCTCAAGGCATTAAAAACATACACGGCCCACGTCTCTTATTTGTTGATTCCTTTATTCATGTCAAGAAACAAGAAAAGAGGTCAAGTTAATCCACCACGCCTAAGTGTTTTGGGATTATAAGGTTTTCGTAAGCGATCGACACAATAACCGTAAGATCTGCATCCGACGGTGGCACCTATTGGACGCAAACAGCAATAGAAAAGAAATGCCACAAAACTGCGACACCACGCCCCCCTCCCCTACACATTAGACTGGCACGCGAGCGTACGCAACTCCCACGTTCGGCTTGCGCTTGGCTCTTCGCCTCTTCGAGAAGTCGAACAGTGATGTCATTTATGACTGGATTAAAAATGTCATACACTAATAAAACATTAAGGCCATGAGGCGATGCAGTGCTGGTTA